>CM019174.2:29920415-30295257 GCA_009739505.2 Apolygus lucorum | reverse complement strand
TTTACAAGTCAAATTCACCCTTTTACAAATCAATTTCACCCTTTTACAAATCAAATCCACCTTTTTACAAATCAAATCCACCCTTTTACAAATCAATTTCACCCTCTTCGAGTAATGCGAGAAATGCGTTGAAGGGCAAAGAAATGGAACTGAATACAACAAAATAGGGGTTTATTATACATAATATATATTATTATAATATATTAAATTATGATATATAATATCAAAAATTGCCAACAACAAAAAGCAGGTAGGAAAAAAAACAAAAAAGGTCCAAAAAACCAAACCTTGCTACATCTGCTACTGAACGATTCTGACTGACTCGTATCTAATTATTATAATACTGAACCAAAATAATATTCACTTCCACAACTGAGAAACGTCGACAAAGGTTATCGTCAACACACAGAAGGAATACTACACAGAGAGAAGGAATACTAGGGTAGGTATATTCACGAAAAAGGAATGCCACAAATCCTATTTATTTGCCACCGCCGTATTTCTCGCTTTACTCGAAGAGGGTGAAATTGATTTGTAAAAGGGTGAATTTGAATTGTAAAAGGGTGAATTTGACTTGTAAATGCTATATTTTGCTTTTTGCAAAGTTAAAATCGGACAGAAATTGGTGAAGTTACACAGTTTTGAAAAGTTAAAAACGTGGTATAGAGAAACACATAAAAATCTTGCAAAATTCAAACTTTTGAATCTTCATTGAAAATTGTTTAAATCACTGTAAGTCATCAGTCTTACGAATAAGAACGTTTTTTTACAGTCTTATAATACAAATGGTTATCTTAACATTGCAAAAGTTTGTATAAAACTTCGAAATGAAATAGTCTGCAAAGTAGGTGTGGCACATAGCTTTCTAGTATCCATAATCCGATTGTATAGATGATCCGATGCATAGTAGTTAATCTCAAAACATCAATCTCTACCTAAAGTACCTAGCCCTAACCTTTCAATGGGGGGGGGGGGGGTGTGTGTGCATGATTTTCATAGGGAACCATCTTCACCCCAACTCGGGACGTCATCTTTCGTTCTCCCTCTTTACTGGAGCGAATAAAAAAGTTCCCAGTTACATTGAAGGTTTGTTCGGCTAACGATTCCGAACCAGTTCCGGACGGAACGCGATTCTGAAAGTGGAAGGGATAGAATCAGTTCGGAATTGTTGTTAACCGAACGCCTTTGGAACTCGTTCGGAATCGATAGCCTGCATTGTAACCTCCTTCCATTTGTCATCTCCTGTTGTTGTCTCCTTCCATTATTAATAATCCGTATTCGCAGTAAAGCATTCTCTCGTTTTTCCAATATAGAGAATAAATATTGTATTTTCTATTCTGCATTTTCAACTCTTCTGCAACAAACTCTAGTTGTATGAGGGAAGTCAATGTTTTTAAAGAACTTTGTTGAGAGAGAGATAATCATTAATTTATTGAACATTTTAGGAGTATAAAAGTTGGACAACGACTCCATTAGCTGTCAAAAATGTTTTTAAGAACTAATTTTGATTTTCCTAAGTAGGTAGGTATGTTTAATAAAGTTTAAAGGTATGTTGTATTTTTTGAAGTTCTTGAAGCCTCCATTTAGATTTAACGGGATTTTTAAAGTTTAAGATTGAATGATTTAAAATTATTGTTATACCTACTAATCTCTCATCCTTTTAAAAAAAAAAATCCCCCTACAAATTTGACCAAACACCCAATTTTTTCTATTTTCACTGAGTCAATGGAAACTTTTCAACCGAATTGAAAGGCGTCAGGACAACGGCTACGATTCAAGCGTACAAAATAGTTGACTTTAAGAAAAATTAGTATGACTTGATAAAATCAATCTCACTTCCACAGATTGATCACAAAATAATAGGGGTCTTCCCCAGGAACAATGTTCTTTTATTAAACAATGAAAAATTGTAAAATTTGCCATAGGTAAAACCGTTACGAATGTTTTGAAACATAGTTCGACTCACGATGAGTTACTTCATGCATGAAATGTAGTCAGTCACTCGAAAAAGCTTTTAATTCAAAGCTCCACTTTTGTTGTCAACAAATCAAATTTTGCCCCATTTCACATAGGTACTAATCACCCCATTTCACGATTAATATTTTGCAGAAGAGAGAGATGATGTGAACTTCCTTGAACCACTATCCAAATAAATGGACACAGTGGAATAATTATTGCGTATTTGTGAAAAAAGAAAGACCTAATCAAAAATGGCTTCTGTTAGAACGTAATTTCCAAGAATTTCGAAATTTTCACAACAAAGGTGAAAACGTTTAAGCATATTATCAAATTGCGCGTCTATGGACCAACAAATTTACGCGCTATGTACTTCAAGTAGGAGGAATAACAAAAGCAAATTATTTCACAGCGGTTTATTAGGATGAAAATATGATAATACGATTTTAAAAAATCCACAATAGAAATATCTCGAAGGTCGGCATCATAACCAGGATGAACGTCACTGTCTCTTCAAGATTATACTTATAAAAAATCATGCCTCCAGTTACCTGCCTACTGAATTTGAGATGGCACAACTCCCGAAACTTTGGTTTTATGATGCCTTGTTCCGATGTCCATCCCCGATGTTGTTCCATCAAATATAAAATACCAAAACACGATGCTCAGCCTCCTAGGCCTTCGCCTCGTTCCAATAACAAACGCAAATTATTTCACAACGGTTTATTAGGTAAGGATTTTCATAAACATAAACATTTTCATAAAAAAAGGAATTTCATAAACGGACTTAGCTATACCATTGGGGAATCTGCCCCTTGTTCCTGCTCACTACGAAGTGTTCGATGATCATGTTCATTTAGCAGAGACTCAGTGTTCTTAAAAAAGTTCCTATTTTTTGGATGGTCACGAAGAAGAATAAACAATTTAATTGATCATCCGATTCCGAAACTTCATGAGAACCGTCAAAAGGAGTAGGATTAGGATTACCGGAAACCCCCAGATGACAGACCACAGGAGACTAGGACAAAATAAACAAAAAATTGATGATAAGCGAAACGATAAGACTTCCTGATAAGCGTAATATCAAGTGCGCATGTGCGACACTGTTGGTCCCGAGAAAATCTCAGAACTGGTAGAACTGATTCTTGACGGTTCCGGATGCCTAGCCGAACAGCGGACTGACTGTTCCGAACCAGTTCTGGGCCTAACCGAACGCCCCCAAGGAGGTCGGAACCGTCCCGAACCGTTCGGAATCGTTAGCCGAACAGACCTTAAGAGTGCCCAAGTTCACAACAAGATTAGAAAGAAGATTAGATTAGATGAAAAATACATAGTATTATGCTTGAGTGTACGCTCCATACTTCCCTTGTTCATCCATTTAGGGGGAAGTGCGGAACTCCACACTTGCCCATGTTTCTTACTCTGCACTTCCCCCCATAGGAGGAAAAAACGGGTAAAGTGCAGAGGAGGTCTTATTTTCAAAATAACCAAAGTTAGAACAAAATGTCATATGTACAATGAAACTGTAACATTTAAAGTGTATAATTACGTTGCCAGTCATTAGCAATACCCAAGTAGAGGCAGGTTGAACTCGGGTTGAAAAATAGTTGATCACCTCTACCTCACAGATGAAAACACATGTGGTACATCATAACCTCACCGTGAAGGTTACAACCGATATGAGTACACTCTAGTGGTGTTTTGTGAAACTTAACGTAGTTCTCTACAACACCCAAAAAGGATATTCGTGTCAGCCCTTATGTTTGCTTGTGAAAGGCATACTCCCCACTTACCCCGACGCACCTTAACAAATTTTAAACAGTTTTCTCAAAAATAATTTTTTAATTTACAATAAATCACATAAAATGGGTCAAAAAATTATTTTAAATCTAATTTTGGTTACTCCGGTGACACTTTGGAACAGCTGTGGAATGCCATAGATGTTATTGGTGACACTAGTGACACCATGGTCCATTAGGGTTAACGAATCACAAGCAAAACACCACAAGATATTGAAATGTTCAATTTATCAACGACAAAAAGGATTTACATTCGTGTTTCTATCAACCTTATAGTATTCAGTTAGCAACATGATAGCGAATAAACTCGCGTTTTCCGAAAAGGTAGTGTATGTCGTGAATTTTGCTTCATGTATCGAATCAGAACAATTCTTGTAATGAAAAATCAAAATGTTCAGTCACATCTTGCGCAAAATGAGAGTTTGGAGTGATAGTACTTACAGCAATAAATTAGGCTACTCAGGTCAACCTAACACACTCAAACATGTGATGGAAATGGCGTCAAGATTGGGGTTGACCATCATGAACCAAGGAGACGTGCCAACCTTTCGAAGAGCTGGATGTAGAGGGACCATACCCAACATTACTATGGCCTCCGATAGCCTCGCAGCACAACTTAGCGGGTGGAAGGTACTGGAGGATTACTCCGCCAGCGACCATCAGTACATCGAGTTTGAGATAGGTGAGTGCGTGCCCAGTCTGGGAGAGGCCCCCCCTCCGCGCTGGAACGTGGAGCGGCTGGATAAGGATCTGTTCCGTACTATGATCCATATGAGTAGAGGCACCCTCGAGCGCATTAAACACCGCATTGTGGGTGGACCCATTGCTATGATGCTGGTAACAGCTACAATGGGCCTGCTAACCAAGGCATGCGAGTGCTCTATGCCAAAGAGGAAAGCCATGCGGGATCGTCGCCCTGTTTATTGGTGGAACCAGGAGATTGCTGACCTGAGGAAGAACTGTTTTCGACTCCGGAGACTAGCTCAAAGAGCCAGGCCGAGGGACTATTATGATTTCCAGCAAAAGACCGAGCAGTACAGGGCAGCAAGACACGCACTAAAAGTGGTTATTGCCAAAAGTAAAGCCCAGAAATGAAAGGATCTGTGTGATGAGGTCGAGAACGACCCCTGGGGACTTGGGTATAAGATTGTGCTGAAGAAACTCAGGGGGATGGACTTAACCTCGACAATGGCACCGGAAGTGAAGGACAGAATTGTGGGGGAATTGTTCCCTGAACACGAGGTTGAAGACCGTCCACCAGTCGAGGTCACCGGTGAGATCCCACTCTTCACTAAAAACGAGGTGCTGTGTGCAGCAAAATCTATGCGCAACAAAAAGGCTCCAGGTCCAGATAGGATCCCTGTAGAGATACTGAAGATTGTTGTCGATGAACAGCCAGAAATATTGTTGGACATGTATAACGCATGTTTGAAGGAGGGCATCTTCCCGAGTCAGTGGAAAATTGCAAGACTAGTCCTCATTGGAAAAGGGAAAGGTGATCCCAACACTGCGTCAGCACACAGACCTCTGTGTATGCTGGACACTGCAGGGAAGTTGTATGAGAAGATGGTGAGGCTCAGAACGCTGGCTGCGATCGCAGAGGCTGGGGGCTTGTCCCCGAAGCAGTATGGTTTCACAGCGGGAAGATCAACTGTCGATGCAGTCTGTGAGGTGGTCTCTGCAGCCCATGCTACGCAGACGGGTAACCACCGGAGCAGAGACATTTGCATGGCAGTTACTCTAGATGTAAAGAACGCCTTCAATTCGGCAAAATGGAGTGACATCCTGGCGGCTCTCAGGGACTTTAGCATCCCAGGGTATCTTTACCGGGTCCTTCAGGACTACCTGACAGATTGGTGGTTGGAGTACGACACTGTGGAAGGGACGAGGAGGAAACGAGTCACCTCGGGAGCTGCCCAAGGCTCAGTCCTAGGGCCAGACCTCTGGAATGTCAGTTATGATGGGATTCTTCACATAGAAATGCCAGAAGACGTCTTCCTTGTGGGGTACGCTGATGATATAGTGGCGGTTATGAAGGCTCGAACCACCGAAGCCTTGCAGCTCAAGCTGAATCAGACCATGAGAAGAATACTGGAATGGATGGGATCCCGATCCCTGTCACTGGCTATTCAAAAAATGGAGATTGTCCTTCTAACCCGGAAGAGAATTGACAGAAATATCCAGATGCTTGTCGACGGCCAGAGCATTATCACGTCTGACGTAATAAGGTATCTGGGTGTCATGCTGGATGTGAAACTGAGCTTCTGGGCGCACATATGTAAGGCAGCTGATAGGGCGGCTGCAGTGGTGGGGAGGCTGGGCCGTCTTATGGCTAACATAGGCGGCCCATCCTCCTCCAAACGCAGGCTGCTCATGAGAACAACCGATGCCATCTTGTTGTACGGTGCTGAAGTATGGGCAGATGCTCTGAAGTTTCAAAAATACAGGACGCGTATTGAATCGGTGCAGCGACGTGGTGCACTAAGGATATGCAGCGGCTACAGGACGGTTTCATACCCTGCAGTGCAGGTTGTTGCCGGGGTCACACCAATTGACCTACTGGCAGACGAGCGCAGGAGGATCCACCTGAGGAAAGCGGAGAATGCGCCGACGGTGGTTAAGAAGGAAGAACGAGAAGAGACCATGAGGAGGTGGCAAAATAGGTGGAGGTCTGAGAGTCGAGGACGATGGACTGCAAGGCTGATTCATGGTGTCAAGGAATGGACAGAGAGAGTGCACGGGGAAGTGAATTATTATCTTACACAATTCCTTACCGGGCACGGTTATTTTCGGTCCTTCCTGAAAAAGATTGGGCGGACCACGGATTCGCGGTGTCTTTACTGCCAGCAGCAGCGTGACCGCATCACAGACGACGAGCAACAGGATCAAGATGGAGTCGCAGAAGGCCTGGAGATCGAGGAAGACGATGTGTACCACACATTCTTCCAGTGTCCTAGATGGGAGAGAATGCGGAGTAGCCTGATTGACGAAGTCGGTGAACTTCAGCCAGAGACCATCGTTAATAAGATGATGGAGACAAAGGAGAACTGGGATGCCATCAATACCTACGTCATCGCAGTTCTCAATGAGAAGGAAAGAAATAGGGATTGGGAAGGCTTAACATCATAAACGCCCCATCCCCTATCGAAGCCAAGGAGGAGCCTAAAGACATTAGGCCTCACGAAGAGGAAGCCCAGCAACAGCCGGGCTGAAAAAGGGGCTGTCCCGAAGTAATGCATCAACTGTAGTCCCGGGGCAGTCCAGACGAACAGAGGAGGTTTTAGTGGGTAACCAGTTGCTTATAGCGGCCGGACCCCCCACATAAAGGGCGGTGAGACAAACATCCCTCTCCCGCTGTCAACCAATAAACGGTTTCCTCCTCTATAAAGAAAAAAAAAAAAAAAAAAAAAAAAAACACACTCAAACATACTTGATTAAGCAACTTTTTTTCTATAGCTGGGTACTTGAGTGCAAGCATGTACTAATAAACTTATAGATGACATTTTTTCTCTCTTAAACAAATGAAACAGTTTTTGGCTAACCTTAGTCTTCTTTTCCACATCGCCAAGAATCATCGCTTCTCCTTCATCATCGCTGGTTTCATCTTCTACGTCTTCAATACCACGGTTAACAATGAAGCTGTCAAGTCTTTTCCTGCAAATTATTACGGTGGTTAAGTATTACACAAAATACACAGGCAAAAAATGAACCAAGTTTTCAAGGAACAAGTTCTTTCTTCTTATTTGTATTACTTGACATTTTTCAGTATTCATTCTGCAATGGTCCTACCATATGTACTTCGCCCGAGTACGTCATTCACGACAAAAATTCATCTCAGCTTACTCTTTCTGTTCGAGCAACCATTGTCTCCTTCGTTCCTCCTGATTGAAAGTTCTTTTCGGCTTGTACTGTGCGTACCGCGGATGAATCAGAGCGACGTCGTCGTCTTCCAAACTTATTCGAATCGTCGTTGACAACGACTCCAAAATTTCGTCCATTTTCTCGTCTGCCATAGCCGCGATAAAGGTATTACCTATTCACCGTCGTTCTACGAGTGATATGAAATTGAACAATTTCAAGGAATATACTATAAAGAAGACTGGGAGCATGCAAAATCAGAGAGAATTATTGACAATTCGGCCGCACAACTACACAAAAAGAAAACAAAATCAGAAGCACGCTCTTGCACAGAGACAACATACAAGAGTCAAGCATACCCACTACTTCCTCTTCTTGTTTCTTCCCCATCTTCACCTGAAGGATTCCATGGAAGAATACTTTATTCGTGAAGCTAAAGCCAAATAACGGCAAGTATTCTAGAAAATATACGGTTTTTAAATATTATTTTTTGTGTTCTAGTTAGAACACCGTTTTGAAGTATTGAATGGCTGAAAAGTCTACTTCCATGATAGAAACTATCCTGTTCTGTTGGCAACAAAGTTTACATCACTGCCATTTTGAATTTTAGCCGTTGACTGTTGGCAACAATGTTTATATCACTGCCATTTTGAATTTTAGCCGTTGAAGAGCCGTTGCGTTCGCTTTTATGAGTGTTTGACCGTTAAAAACTCAATTATTTGTGTATTTCTTTAATTTTATAGTGTTTTTGTTTTAATCGACGACTTCTGTGTATCGACGAAATCTATGTAGTTCTTTAATTTTATAGTGTTTTTGTTTTAATCGACGACTTTTTGTTAAAATTTGAACCTTGCTGCTCTGCACTTCGTAATTAACGACTTGAAGGTAAGCTATTCCTCCATCAGAGACTAGGATCAGATATTATCTGACGTAGTCGTAAGCGAGCTGAAACCTGAAAGTTTCTTTGTCTATTGTCGTCTCAGCAACTCTTGTTCGATCGTGACCGCCTCTTGTACGATCGTGACCTAGGGCTGGTAATATTCAATAAAAGAAAAAGTCTGGACACCATAGGTGCGTTCAGGGCACTATAATTTTCCAGAATTTGAAGGTGCCTTGATAGTACAAATTATGGTCACCATTTCCATTGTGACCAGTCTCTGAACGTATGACTTACATTGAAGGATCTGCAAGACTTTACCCAGTTTAAACCTAATAAACTATATCTATAATAGTTCCTTCATTTCTTGTTAACGCATTCTAGAAATAAATTTTGACATTTTCTGTTTGAACAATGATATGAACTTTTCCTCAAATGTTAATTTTTTCTGCTTACACCACCCATCTGCAAGGAACTTAGCCTATCCGTTCCATTGATCAATATCCAATACAAATCAATACTTATAGACTGTACGGGCCGACCTAAGACATAAACAACGACAGATTAATTCCTGTCCAACCAATCTCACTGTCACCTCAATAATTAGTTCGCTCATGCTTCTCAGCCGAGCAGTATCCTTCCCTTGCTTTTCGCATCTTGTCGAAAACGACCTGGCTTTTCCGGCGTTTTTTGTTCAATTTAATTACGATCCAAATTGAATCCTACGAGCTTCGCTACGACGTCTGCATTTCTCGCTCTCGTAAGTACTGGGCCCGGGAAAACGATCGCATCATCGGTGAGTCTCCGTTTTATCTACAGTTTTTCAAATTTGGATCGTGCTGATTTCCCTTATACAGTCCATTTTGCTCAAACCATCCTTTGGTAAATCCAGACGAAGCAGCGCTTCAGATAGAAGTTTGTTTCCCTATCTGAAAAACTTGTTCAGCACAAGTACCTACTACTTGTTCCGAACTCGGACGTTATAATTAAACAACGATTGATCAACACAAGATCAATGTTATCGTGCGATCAAGTGTTTTGTTGTTGTACCTACCAAACGCATCCAAATTTCCTTATCCCCATTGGGTATCTTAATAACTATCAATTCAATTTTATTTTAACCAAATTTAAATCTATTTACTCACGTAACTAAGATGTTAATATTTTCCATTCCCAAGTTCAGATGAAATTTTAAATCGTCTATAAATTTGTATAAAGAACTTGATTTTCTCAAATAAAACTTCATTATACAGGGTGTCTACCATTTGGATGGACCAAACTTCAAGGATCGATTTTACAACTCATTTGCAACAAAAAATGTCTCTTAGCAATTTTTTCTTAACCCACTCAAAATTCTTTTTTTTCCACTTTGAAGTTTTTATTCGTATTTTCGACCTTGCAGCACTAAAATGGCCATAACTCCCTTATTTCTCATGCTACTTCAAATCTGAGTACACCGTTGGACAGAGCGTTAAATTTTCTATCCATTTGGTGGGAAACCCAGTTTCTTAAAGCCATTTGTTAGAGTAAAAAAATGAATCAAAGTCAACATTTATAATTTTTTTCTCGAAAATCGCAATTTTTTCAAGCTAACGATTCCCCCGTAAAAAATACCGCTATCGTGGTGCACTCAACGGGAAAAACTACCCCAAGATATCACCTTTCGACAATATGTCAGTTTTAAGGTTTAAGAGGAAAGTTTCTTTGAAAAAATTGAGTTTTATGCGAAAAAACGCGCTTTTTTAGGCATATTCCGCTGGAGAGTCGACCAAGTATTATTGCCTTCACTTTTCAAGGATTGCAATAAAAAGTCCACCAAATTACATTTCTACTCGTATTTTACGTTTTGGACCTTCCTGAACAATTTTGGTACCGTGTCTGTCCATCTGACAGTCGGTCTGTCTGTCTGAAAGTCCTTGCTGATGGCAAAAGCAATACGAAGCTACTGTCCGATTTCGATGTAATTTTCGGCGATGTTCTCCATAAAAATCAAAGTCAAAGCATTACATTTTCAAAATCAAATTCAAAAATTTTAATTTTTTTAAAATATAAATTGCAATTTTTTGGTATATTACTTCCAATAACAAGTTTTTGGAATCGAGCAAGAAAAAGTTACCCCCCTCTCAAAATTGTTTTACCATTTGCCCGTAATAAGTAGCGCTATCGCGGGGCCACTCAATGGCCAAAACTACTCCGGGATCACATCTTTTCTACGTTAAGAATCAGTTTTTCGTTTAATTAGAATAAATATCATGAAACTGACTTTTTGTAGCAGAAGAATAACAGAAAAAGAGTTTCATTGACAATAATACTTTTTTTTTACAATTATTGACTTTCCACTCCGATAATGAGTGTCGTTCGTTGTACCTACCAACACTCTCTACCAACGTTACAATGACAATTTTTAAGAACAATGACAAAATTGTTCTTAAATTTTATTTTAGTTCCATTTTTAAAATCAAAATGAACGGTTTTTCCGTTGAGTGGTCCACGATAGCACAACTTATACCAGGTTAAAAATTAACCTAATAAATGATAATTTCCAAAAAAATGAATAAATAAAAATTTTGAATTTGATTTCGAAAATGTAATGTTTTGATTTTTATGGAGAACATTGCCGAAAATTACATCGAAATCGGACAGTAGCTTCGTATTGCTTTTGCCATCAGCAAGGACTTTCAGACAGACAGACCGACTGTCAGATGGACAGACACGGTACCAAAATTGTTCAGGAAGGTCCAAAACGTAAAATACGAGTGGAAATGTAATTAGGTGGACTTTTTATTGAAATCCTTGAAAAGTGAAGGCAATAATACTTGGTCGACTCTCTAGCGGAATATGCCTAAAAAAGCGCGTTTTTTCGCATAAAACTCAATTTTTTCAAAGAAACTTTCCTCTTAAACCTTAAAACTGACATATCGTTGGAAAGGTGATATCTTGGGGTAGTTTTTCCCGTTGAGTGCACCACGATAGCGGTATTTTTTACGGGAGAATCGTTAGCCTGAAAAATGTCGATTTTCGAAAAAAATTATAAATGTTGACTTTGATTCATTTTTTTACTCTAACAAATGGCTTTAAGAAACTGGGTTTCCCACTAAATGGATAGAAAATTTAACGCTCTGTCCAACGGTGTACTCAGATTTGAAGTAGCGTGAGAAATAAGGGAGTTATGACCATTTTAGTGCTGCAAGGTCGAAAATACGAATAAAAACTTTAAAGTGAAAAAAAAAGAATTTTGAGTGGGTTAAGAAAAAATTGCTAAGAGACATTTTTTGTTGCAAATGAGTTGTAGAATCGATCCTTGAAGTGTGGTCCATCCAAATGGTAGACACCCTGTATAAGCATTGCCACGCCCATACCGTGTTGGATCGACTTCATGTGGAAATGATATAATAAGTGGAACACCCCGACAGTCTTGAGACATCCATTGGGCCCAGATGATACTCCGACTATAAATATTCTTCTAATTTCAGGAAAATGGGACAATTGTATTCCAAGGTGAACCAGCTGCTGGTGAACGACCTGGACACGGCTGCTGATCCTGATCGTCCCCGCGAAAAGCTCGAGACAGCTTTCACCACACCTGCCCGTGCTTTCCGTTTGCCCGACCCTCGATCTGCTACTCTCTTTATCAATCGCACTCCCATCCTGGTGAGTTATAGGTTTTGATCTAGGATCTCTTCGCAGAATAGCCATGTTGAATATTGTTAAAATTATGGAACTGAGCAGTTATTTCGAATGATGGGACGAAATCGAACTTTTATTCGCCTAGAAATCAACTTTCAGGAAAATAAGAAGCAAAATGTGAAGGTGGGGAAACGTTTGGTGAACAATTACGATACACAGGGTGTCCAGCTCTCTTCTGGATAATATATCGCACCCCGGCTAGAAAAGTGACACAATCCAAAAAGCACGATTTTTCAGGACAGCGAAAAAACAAAACGACCTTGACTAAAAACTCTACAGCTCCTCTCTAAACCTACCAATCGAGCCAGTTTTTTCTTGTTTATAGAAGATAACTTCTTTAGAATGGAAATGTGCCATGAAATTCGTTTTTAAATCTTGTTTGGCATCTCAAATATTGATTGAACAAATTATCTTTGAGTTATGCCACTTTTCGTGGTACACTTTCATGTGCTTTTCGCAGTTGCGACGTCATCCCAACTCTGATAAGTGCTAACTCGAAGTTCTTCCTTTGAAGATCTTACCGAATTGTAGTATTTTAGGGATGGGTGTTACGAAAATGGCAACATCGATAATAGAAACACGTTTATTCTCATTAAATAGGTAGGTAACCTTGTAAATACAAAAAGTGTAGTCATGTAGAAAATGAACAAAATTCATAAACTTTAGCAAATTCTAATAATTAGGGGTTTTCTCCTCAAACTTTAAAGTAATGCTCATTATAAGGCACTTTTTTGGAAAACAAAACTAGTCTTCTCGTAGTCTTTAAAGATTATCAGCCTTTTGTTATCTTAATACTAAGCAAGGCTCAAAACAATAGGAACCATAATACCAAGGAACAAATTAGGGACTTGAAAATTTATATCACGAAACACACTCAGTTGAAACTCTTATTAAAAATATAATCTTGAAAAAAAATATATTCGATATCAGTGACATAATATTTTTCTTTCGATGTTCTATCGATATCGATAAATTAAATCAGAAAGGACCCGGACAGCCATTCTAAGTAAACGCTTGCATACGAGTCTGCAACACATTGAAACATTTTCATGCCCCCCCCCTCCCGAGACATCTGGGAGCTCGATTTTCGACTCAGCTGATCTGGGAGCTCCATTTTCGACTCAGCTGATCTGGGAGCTCGAATTTCGACTCAGCTGATCTGGGAGCTCGATTTTCGACTCAGCTGATCTGGGAGCTCAATTTTCGACTCAGCTGATCTGGTAATATCAAACTGTAAAGTTTTTTTTTTAACACAGAATGTGTTTTTGCGATGACCTACCGAAAAAAAAATCGTCACGAAAAAGCGACAGAAAAAACATCTGGTGATATGTTTATTGGTTGTCATGTTAATGTCAACTCCACATTTATTATTGTTGTTTTTTATTTAACGGATGACTAGCATCGCAAAAACACATTCTGTGTTCCTATGATTTCATACAGAGTATGGAAAAAGAAATAAACCGGGGGGTGCAGGGGGGCGGAGCCCCCCGCCGAGGCGCAAAGCGCCGAGTTTCTTTTTTTTTTTTTTTCTAACTCCCCTCAAAGACAAAATGTCATTTTTGACGGAGGGGGCACGCCATAAAATAAAAATAAATAAATAAATAATTAAATAATGGGGAGGACGCCCAGGACTCACCCGACGCCGGCCCTAGGGATGAGGGAAGATGAGGAAGGTGGGGGTGGGAGAGAGGGATGAAGGGAAGTGCCTCTATAAAACGACCACCAGTTCAAATATGAGCCGAGCAGGACACGGGTGGTGATACCACGGAGTACGCCTACTGAGATGCCCAACTCACGCAACTCCGTGGCACTTTTCCCGAACCACACCCCGCGCCATGATAAGGTTGCAGCCATCACCCTGATGTTGTTGGGTGCCACTCCTTTTAGCTCCGACACTGCTTGACGTAAATCATTTCTATCATACTTTCTTATCTTAGCCCGCCAAGTCTGCTCCATGTCCAAGCTGCCATTGACAACTTGGACAAACCAACCTAACCTAACCTAACCACCTAACTGTAAAGTACCTACCTGTAAAGTGCCTAAAAACTTCACTTCTGGGACAAATCTTCTGACTTGGGACAAATTTCGTTAGCAATTTTCGTCGCAACAAATTTCTTTAGCAATTTTCGTCGCAACAAATTTCGTCGCAACAAATTTCGTGACGATTTTTTCTTATGTGCCATATGAAAGACATGAAAATGTCAATATTATTCTATTTTCTGCGAAACTAGTGGCCTAAATGACAGGGGCAGGTAGGGATACATTTTCAGTCTTGAAAGCTCTGTCATGGGCCTTCAACCACCACCCGCCAGTGTCCACGCAGCGCCCACAGCTGGGACAACGATGAAGGGTGGTGGTGCTGATAGCGGTTGATAACCGGCTGTCAACCCCGAGCGCGAACTCCGATGGGAACACCGCGAAAGTAGGCCAGTCCCCCTTCCAAAATTATATGAAGTGCAAGGAGTGCAGAAAAATGTTAAAATACAATTTCTGTAAGTGGCAAGAGACCTCATTCTTATTCTGGACGACGTTAATACAGTTCCTAAAAAACCGATTCCCCTCTCGTCCGTGTGAAATCTTCAACACCAAGACCTACTAGGACCTAGATCGTCTCAGCTCGAACAACATCAGAACGATAGTGAAACAACTTCATCTTTGAGTAAAAAATCATAAAGTGAATTTGGCAAACAAGGGAATGACAACAAACAGAAATTATTTTCTATATAGATCATTCGTCTGAAAAGAACACGGCTCCGCCATTGTTACCACCAACCAACTTGAAGAACTAAATGCTTGCATACGAGTCTGCAACACATTGGGACATTTTCATGTCAACCACTACACAACAAGGTAGTGAAGTAAGGTTGTTAGTTCAACCCAAGCATCAAAATAAGAAAACAGTTGATCGTTCTCTACGCAACACAGAGAGTCTATTTTATTTTCATTTATTGGTCGCGTGAGCAAGATTTGCTTAGTTTTCGTGACGATTTTTCAGTTTGTGTGCCAAAGCAAAGACACGAAAATGTCAAAAAAATCTTTCAGTCTAATCAAAAACTTAATCATAATATTGTTCATAAAATTTTGGAACTTGGTTAGCAGAAATTAGGCTTCTGATATCTGAAACCTTTCTTTCACCAACTTCAAGTTTTTTTGAATAGGCTGGGACTAAATTTATATCACGGAAATCCGTCTGATTGGCACGCCTCCGACGAGTATCAATTTTCAAAAAATCTTAGTGTTCAAATGAAGTCATGACAAAAAGCACACCTGGCTCACTCTTTTCAGCCATCATTACTCTGGTCCAAGAATCATCGGATTCGTCATTGGTGTTGTCCAGGTCTCTGTTGTGCTTTACCCTTTTTTTTTAATTATCTGCATAAACTGCCTTGTCTTCTTCTGTCTACATCTCGAGAGCTGCTTCCACAATTCTCTTACTCTTTGAGGACGTAGTGCAGATTAGTGGCTGAAAATAAAAATAACTAATCGTTAAAACAGTGTAAAACGTTTAATTCCGTTGATATCAAATTATCAACATCAACAAAATGAATGAATTTTCCCACCGTCCATTCTTCAGTCAAACAAAATTTCAATGTTCACTAGAGCTCAGTCATAATGATAAGAAGTAGGTAAGTTGAAAGATATTCAGAGTTTTTTTACTGTGAAACGTTACAAAACTAAACTGAAGTATGTGATAACTCCTATCATTACCGTTGCATGCAGAATTGTGGCAGGAAAGGTGACATAAATCAAAAGTTAAAGGTAGAAAATAGGCCTAAGTCTAAATAAAAATCAATTTTTTTTTTTCAAGAAAAGCGTTACAACTCGAAAAGTGTCACTTTTCTAGACTGATTATTAGAAACAAACACTTACGCCAGTGTTGCAGTTGGAGTGATGACGGTATTCCTCTCCACACGAAGTCTGATGATGCACTGTTCCAGACGGAAGATTGCTGAAAATGAGTCACATGAAAAGTGACACTAGCGCTTTTCTGCGGCTAATATTTGAATCTCACATGAGACGGTTTTTCAGACGAAGCTGGGAAGTCTGAAGATTATTATCGTGGTCCTAACTCAAAACCGGCCAATTTTGGATTGTGTCACTTTTCCAGTCGGGGTGCGATATTGCAAGGCAGAATTGATGGGGACGAGAACGTGGACGGAATATCTTGGTTGAATAACCTTCGTCAGTGGTTCGGGGTGTCCTCATCTTCATTGTTTCGGAAGGCTGTGGATAAGGTGATGATTGCAGGGATGATAGCCAACGGTCCAGCGACCGGAAAAACCTGGAACAGGTACTCAGGATGTTTTACTCTACTGGAAAACTCGGAGAATTTCTTTTTTCCCCGAAAACCCCTGGAAAAAGTACTAGCGCCAAACCTTTTGATGGGAAGTTCCTGCAGTCTGAAGGGAAAAAGTTTTTGTACAGAAAAATACTCAAACTTAAAAGTTAGAAGAGTCTCCTCAACTAGTCTGATTCTGGTTACCTACCTAATTTGTTTTCTTAATGAGATTTGTATATTTTATTAAGTGGGTAGCCACAGAGATCTCACTTGGAGTTTAATTGACCTATTTTGACTTACTATTGTTTCCTCTCATTTTCTATGAATATCATTTCTACTTAACGAGTACATTCATTCTGAATGAGTAGTTAGGAGAATTTCCCATTCTAGAATTTATTTGTTCCTCCAAACATACGTTTTAACGTCTTCCTGAACAATTTTCGTTACATGTTTGTCTGTCTTGTGTGTTTGCCGTGAAATTCTTGTAACGAGCTAGCTATCAGAAGTTGCTGTCCGATTTCGATGAAATATTCAGGGTGAGCGAATTGAGTTGTAGATGGCCCCCTATGAAAATCATCGCCCCCGGGCTGATAGGTACCGTCAACTGGTACAACTTTGTGCCAATTTTGAGGTTTTTTACGTCTAAATACTTTACTTTTCATCGTATATTATTGAAAAATTTACCCAACGTACCTCTACTTTCCAAGTATCAAATGCCACCATGAAAAAATTCTATCTCTTATGTAAGAGTGGAGAGAAATGTTTTTTCGTGGCACATTCTTGTACCCCATACGGGTACAGCAATGTACCACAATTTTTTTGTAGCTTGAAAATATATGGATATCGAGCAGTGGACACTCCTTGCCCTGGTTTCTTTGTTACTTATCATGTTAACTTTGAAAAGGAACCAAAAACAAGCTTGTTTCTAAAAAAATTTCAATATTTTTCAACTTTTTAGGGAGTGAGTGATTACAAAAAAACTTGAAACCTTATCTTCTTCATTTTTTAATAAAATTCAGTAAGCATAACACAGAAAATTAATTTTTTATAACAAAAATATAACCCTGATTTATATGGCTCAATTCAAAAGTAATCCCATCAGGAAGTTAGTTTTAACAAATCGGAGTGAAGATATTTGGAGTATTTAAATTTTTCAAATGTATGATACCAACAAAAATATATGATAACGTTTAAAAATCGAAAATGTAAGCTCATTCCTCTATTTCTTGAATAAAAGTATGAAGAATTACAAAAAATAGTCCCTGTAGGCCTATCTGTTGCGGAGATATGGGGGAAATGATTAGGATCTCCCCCTAAAAGGTTTGGGTTCCGTAATTTGGTTTGATTCGTGAACTGTGACATTTGGATCGTCCACGTGATCAAAAAATAGAACAGAACACTTCAAATATCAATGCATAAACGGGAAAAAGTTGGTGGCACAATGTTGTACCCTGATTGTCCCATTTTTTACTTTCCTGTAAATATCAAAGGAAATAACACATTCATGAAAAAGGCAAATATGGCAATTCGTTGCTGATATTACAGGTTTGAAAATATAAACTTACCAGAAACGTGAACCAAACGCTAGTGGGGTACCCAAAAGAGACTTTTTGGACAAATTCAACTTACGAAAAAAACCGGGAACAGATACAATTTTATCACTGTCGCTGATGTCCACTGATAAGCTTGTTGAGTTGGTTAACCTGTGCCTATACTAATGCCCTGCCTCTGTGATTTTTCCTGAATTAATAGCTTCATCCCAGGAATCGCTAGGTAGCGCTGACTGTGAAAAACGTTTGTGGCACATTGTTGAACAGGGTGGCGAAAGTTGTACCAGTTGACGGTACTTGGAGATTGATGTTTTGAAATTAGCCCCAATGCATCGGATCTTCTATACAATGGGGTTGTGGAAACTTGGAAACTATCACACCCACTAGGTTTTAGCGTGGAACATGCTTTAGCCTTGGCCTAACTGACAAAAAGAGTTACGTTTTTCGGGTTTTGGTAACTAGGAACGATATCGAGTCACGAAATGTTGCTTAGTCGCTGATACGGAACTACGGATCGTGTAACCTATGCGATATTTCCATTAAAAGTAGTAGTGAAGTCATCATAAGCGCTATTAAATTCTGCGTGAACCCTTACATACCAGTCTTACTCCAGCCGTCCTCAGGTGATTGCCCTCCGTCAACGTCTTCAGGTGTGTGTACTCGTCATTTCACTAATACATTTACGCCTAGATTCGGAAAACCGAAACCTCTGTAAACCCGCGGCACCGTTTTGATGCCGTTGTTCAGATGATGGAACAACTATACCAAACAAAAGATCGCATTCTTCCGTTTAAAAATTAAAAAAAAGAAGAAATTATACAGAATGAAGAAGCGCGGCTAAAGCATGTTCCATGTTTCATGAATTTTAGCCGTAGGCTCTAAAAAAAAAGCCCCCTGGCGAGGGCCGAGTTTTTCATTTCTATTGCTTATGGTTTATTTTCAATAACGAACCTTTGGAATCGACCAAGAAAGAAAAATTAACCCCCCCCCCCTTCTCACAAAATTTGTTGGTTTACGTTTCAAGGTACGTAGAATCCAAAAATCGAATAAAAATTTGGCCGTCTGTCCGCCAACGTGTTAAAATACTCGGATTCCCGAAGTTGGAGTCAACTAATTAATTTAGCTAATTAATTAGCTTTTTATTTTTTAGCTTATTAATTTAGCTTTTTTTATTTAGCTAATTAATTTAGCTAATTGCTTTATTAATTTAGCTTTAGTTTATCCTCTACTTTTATTTATCATTTTTTTTTTTCAAGTGACCAAGTTTATTACCTCGAAATGAGGAATTTCACCATGTAGGAATTTCTTATTTTTTACCCCAAAATCGGATTCAGCACCTCGAAAAACCCCCTAAGGCAAACTTTCAGCCCGAACTTCCTAATTTACGAATAAACAAAACAGTGTAGAAAATACGAATGTTTAAAAAAACCGGGAAAATGACGTCATCCTGGAATAGTTCATTTATGGCCGCTTGAAGCGCTGAGATCGAGAAATCCATAGTCCCCAGATGCAAAATTTCATGAAACAGTAAAGTTCGAAATCGAAAAACTGAAGAAAAAAATAGAAAAAGCGAGATGGGGAAAATTAGGTTTCCCCTGTTTTTGTTTGATAACTTTTCTCTTAGAAAACACGATTCGTCGTCCCAATGGGCAACACTGGGAGGAGACGGCGATCCAAACAGCCCAATCAGCAAGTTCCCGCTGCACGTCTGTTTTCCCGGTTAGTTTTGAAATTAAAAAATTTGACTGTCTCCCAAAAATAACAGGAGACTTATTTTCCGAGATCAGCCCGATTTTCATCTATCCCACACCATTAACTATTCAGGAAAAATGCAAACGGAAATCGGTGAAATTCCTCATTTTCGTTACATGTTTGTCTGTCTGTGTGTTTGCCGTGAAATCCTTGTAACGAGCTAGCTATCAGAAGTTGCTGTCCGATTTTGATGAAATATTCAGGGTGAGCGAATTGAGTTGTAGATGGCCCCCTATGAAAATCATCGCCCCCGGGCTGATGGGTACTTGGAGATTGATGTTTTGAAATTAGCCCCAATACATCGGATCTTCTATACAATGGGGTTGTGGAAACGAGGAAACTATCACACCCACTAGGTTTTAGCGTGGAACATGCTTTAGCCTTGGCCTAACTGAAGGGTCACGGGGAAAAAGGATCAAACTCCACTTTTTGGCCGAATTGAGATAGGCACGCCATCTTATAGCTTGGGAGGAGTAGAATCGAAGGGTTGTTTCACTTTGTGGAAGAAAGATCGCATTCATTCTTTTTAAAGCTAAAACAAATACGGGGCTCCGGGGAAAAATGATCAGATTCCGTGCGCTCGCAGGGAAGAAAGATCAGAGTCCGATTTAAAGACCCCTTCCCTCGCCTTTGCATGAGTTGTACGGCATCACACCAAAGATTCATCAATCACAAAAGCTCCTACTTTTGGAGATACCAGACAGTTTTCACAACCCCTTTTACCTCGAAGAAGAAGACTTCAGTACCAAAAGCAGCTGTAACGTTGGGAAACCTTCACAACGACCCCATACCCATCAAAACCAGCAAAATCAAAGGATTTAAAACACTTGTGTCAGTTTCTCGTCAACCCCGGTGTTAACATTTTCTGAGTCACTGTCCAACAAGTTGGGGAATGTAGGAGATGATGACGCCATTTCATATTGCGATGATCCTATAGATGAATGATTTATTTATTGATTTTTTTTTGCCTTTTTGCAATTAATGTTTTGTACAAAACTATACCTAATTTGGAAAATAAAGCCACTTTTTCCCTAACATTTTTCTGGAGGTGACAGTAAGGTACCTACCTACCAACCCTAGTAAATTTACTGAAGTGAATTACGAGATTTGAATAAACAATAGGTAGCATGGCGATATAATTTTAGGTATTATGGTGACCGAAACGCGGATATTTGTGGGGAAAAAAGATCAAAGTCCTTACCTTGTTTGAAATTTCTAATTATTTCTGGAAATTATCTTCGACCTACTTAATTTTCTTTCTTGTCACTTGAACATAATTAAATTCCTGGTCAGGTGGCCAAAACAGTTCATTTTTTTAATGCATAGCGTCTGTCTGGGATGACTTCAAACTTTGTTTTTCGATTTTCTCGGAATTAGGAAAAGAGGAGTCTGATCCTTTTTCCCCGTGACCCTTCAACTGGCAAAAAGAGTTACGTTTTTCGGGTTTCGGTAACTAGGAACGATATCGAGTCACGAAATGTTGCTTAGTCGCTGATACGGAACTACGGATCGTGTAACCTATGCGATATTTCCATTAAAAGTAGTAGTGAAGTCATCATAAGCGCTATTAAATTCTGCGTGAACCCTTACATACCAGTCTTACTCCAGCCGTCCTCAGGTGATTGCCCTCCGTCAACGTCTTCAGGTGTGTGTACTCGTCATTTCACTAATACATTTACGCCTAGATTCGGAAAACCGAAACCTCTGTAAACCCGCGGCACCGTTTTGATGCCATTGTTCAGATGATGGAACAACCGTACCAAACAAAAGATCGCATTCTTCCATTTAAAAATAAAAAAAAGAAATTAAACAGGATAAAGAAGCGCGGCTAAAGCATGTTCCATGTTTCATGAATTTTAGCCGTAGGCTCTAAAAAAAAAGCCCCTTGGCGAAGGCCGAGTTTTTCATTTCTATTGCTTTTGGTTAATTTCAATAACGAACCTTTGGAATCGACCAAGAAAGAAAAATTAACCCCCCCCCCCCCTTCTCACAAAATTTGTTGGTTTACGTTTCAAGGTACGTAGAATCCAAAAATCGAATAAAAATTTGGCCGTCCGTCCGCCAACGTGTTAAAATACTCGGATTCCCGAAGTTGGAGTCAACGAATTAATTTACCTATTCTTTGTTTATCCTCTACTTTTATTTATCATTTTTTTTTCAAGTGACCAAGTTTATTACCTCGAAATTGACAGTGAAAGTGTAACGGGCAAAACTATACGGAGTTATTGTACGATTTCGCTGATATTTTCAGGGATTGTATAGAGTCACTGGTATCTGTATAGATCACTGGTTCTCCATCAATAGCACCTACCACCATCTGTATTCTCCCTTGACCTTCCCTCTCAAATTTCAGCTTCCTGCGTTCAATAGGATTGAAAATGGCTTCGGAGCTCACTCAGCTGATCAGTGATCTGAAGAGTGAAGATGATCTCGAATGCTGGAGACGCCTGGAAGAGAACTGATCAGCTGAGTGAGCTCCGAAGCCATTTTCAATCCTATTGAACGCAGGAAGCTGAAATTTGAGAGGGAAGGTCAAGGGAGAATACAGATGGTGGTAGGTGCTATTGATGGAGAACCAGTGATCTATACAGAAAATAATAAACCTTTGGTCAATGATTTGCATTGTTTTTTACCTACCAACTATTGGTAGGTACTACCTACCACACCATACTGGCTTCACACCTTCACAATCAAGTTTATTAGAAAGAATTGAACGCTTCACACTCGATTCGAAAAATAGAAAGCTTCATATGGAAATTTGATTACTGGTTACGCAGAAGGCAAAGTTGTGTAGTGGTTGACATTTTCTTTTGGTTTATTAATTAGTTTGAACCATTTACGTACTTCTTCCACTTCAAAACGATCAGTGAACAAACGCGAGAGTATCGTGAGTGAAAAAAAATTGACGATGAACAAATCCGCTCCGAAATCGGGGACCCAACGAAACCGTGAATATCGTGAGCGAAAGAAATTGAAGATGGACAAATCCGCTCCGAAATCGGGGACCCAACGAAACCGTGAATATCGTGAGCGAAAGAAATTGACGATGACCGAAGGAAAACGTAAACAACCGCCTCTTTCGGACAGGGAGAGGGCGCGCCGATATCGTTTACGCAAGAAACTGCGCACGAGTACACTGAACACGGTAAACATCCCTGAAGAAGCAGAAAGTCGCGAAGTCAATCACATAATATGTGATTTACTTCGCGACTTTCTGCTTTTATATATATAGCATTTTTCAGTTGAATTAAACCTTTTTCCAAAAGAATTAAACCTTTTTCCAAATGAATTAAACCTTTTTCCAAATGAATTAAACCTTTTTCCAAAAGAATTAAACCTTTTCCCAAATGAATTAAACCTTTCCCCAATACAATTAAACTTTTTTCCAAAATAATTAAACCTTTTTCCGAAACAATTAAACCTCTCAAAAGAAGGGGATGTAATAGAAAATAAATAAACGATGTAGCGACCAGTGAAATGTCAGTGAGCATGAAGATGACACCACTGTTGAATCCCTTCCGAGTGATATCACTTGGAAGGGATTCCTTCGTAGGTATGCGTCGTCTATTCCTCCTTGATGACCCAACGTCGTTTGACCACAGTTTCTCCTAGCCGCATACCACTTTCTGCTGTACCTACGGTTCTGTTCGAACGAATGATCATGAGTGCTAGCGATTCTAGCTCAAGTTCAATTATTGTTGTTGAGAGAAGGCGCGGAGCTGTAATCGAAAGTGAATCAAGTTCATCAGAATCTACTATCGCTAGTCAGAATGTCAGACGTGGGAAATACCAGAGTGTTTCTATTGAAAAAAAGAAGTTGTTTGTGAATTTATACGAAGAAGGTTATTCAGTTAAGGAAGCAGCCTCAAAGTCAGGTATTAATTTGAATACTGGAAAAACCATAGTGTGTAAATATAAGAGAGATAATGAAGTTGTTAACAACAGACCACGAGGACACAGACCGAGGAAAGTCAGCTCCGACGTGCTTGAAATGATCGAAAGAACGATTGAAAATGAGCCTGGTATAACTATCAAGCGAATTAGGCAGAATCTACTTGAGCGAAATATAGATTTGAGTATTTCCTCCATACACAGGGCCTTGCATGAAGTAAAAATTACTCTCAAAAAAGCCTCACTGGAAGTAGATAGAATGAATATTGAGGCGACTATTGAGGCCAGAAGACGATATGCACTGGGCTTCAATCAGTCAGTTCCAGCAAGCAGGGAGAAACTCATTTTCATTGACGAGAGTGGCTTCAATCTTCATCTCAGGCGATCTCAAGCTCGCTCAAGAGTAGGAACAAGAGCCGTTGTCACTGTTCCCACCGTACGAGGGCGAAACACATCGCTTATCGTAGCGTTGAACAATCAAGGCATCGTTCACTCAAAAATTGTGACTTCTGAGACAACGACTGCCCAAATTTTCGTTAACTTTCTACGGGAACTCGAAACGGAACTACCTGATAACACTTATAATGGACAATGCTCGGATTCATCGAGCAAATGAAGTGCAAAACTTCATGGCTTCCACACAAATGGCCATAAAGTTTTTACCACCATACTCGCCGATGCTAAATCTGGTTGAAAAAGCTTTCGCAAAAGTCAAGTTAGCAGCAAGAGGAATATTAGGCCGCCGAGAAGAGCACATTCTTACTCAAGTAATTGCAACAAGTACAGCTACAGTAACCCCCCCAAGACTGCGCGAACTATGTCACAGACATGTTCCTACTGTTGCCTGCTGCGGCGAATGGAGACCCGCTGCATTAAAAACTGTTAATTTCTGTTTGTTCTCATTATTCATTGACCCTTCGTTATTTGTTCACGCCTTTGTTGTTCACTTTTCTACAATTCATTCAACCTAATTCATGATTAAACTGTTTCGCGATTCATATACTTGCATTCCTTATTTTCCCGCTAAAGGTTTAATTGTTTTGGAAAAAGGTTTAATTATTTTGTAAAAAAGTTTAATTGTATTGGAAAAAGGTTTAATTCATTTGGGAAAAGGTTTAATTCATTTGGAAAAAGGTTTAATTCTTTTGGAAAAAGGTTTAATTCTTTAGGAAAAAGGTTTAATTCTTTAGGAAAAAGGTTTAATTCAACTGGAAAATGCTATATATGCGTATATTATACGCTCCACCGCCTCGTTGTTTCGCCAATGTGGAATACCCACGGGTGTCGGAACAATGAGTCAACACGATTGCTAATTCCATTTGCGTATTAGGTTCCACCGTTACCGCTCTAGGGTGGTAACAGGTTCCAATAACCTGTTATTTATTAATAGGTTATCGCAGGGAACTTCTCAAAGCTCATTCCGACATACCATTCCAAGGTTTATCGTTTATCAGGTATCGTTTCTTTTCATTCCCGACCTACGTTCGTTTGTTTATCATGTTGTATTGTTATTCCATTCCAAAGTATCATTCCGTGGATCTCTAGTTTTTGTTTCCTACCTAAGTTGGGGTTTCTATCAAGTTATTCCCGACATATTTATGTGTTAGTGTATTTTCACTCTTTTTTCGATTAAAAAACCCAAGCTATTGTTCTGGCTCCACACGTTTTGGAGCCAGAACAACGTTATTTAATAACAGGGTTATTTTGGTAATAGGTTCCAAGTGGAATTAACGAAACCCGGTACTAGGTAATTTTTAACTGTTACGTTAAAATCTCTGCCCATCTCTAATCTGTATGCCCTGCCGTGCAATGCACTGGTGAGATCTGCCTAGTAATAAATACAATAAGAAAACACACGTGAAAATGTCCCAATGTGTTGCAGACTCGTATGCATTTATTCGATTTTCGGATTCCACGTACCTTGAAACGTAAAACATCAAATTTTGAGGGGGGGGGGGGGGGGGGTTAAATATTTTTTTCTTGCTCAATTCCAAAGGCTTACTTATTATTGAAAATAATAAACCAAAATCTAATGAAAAATTTTCCGTCCGTCCGCTGTATGCGGCACTTTCCTTAGTTCCCATGGACCGATTTTGATGAAATGTGGGCTCCATTTTGGGTCTAGTAGAGCCCCGAAGCTTTTGGTTGATGTCGGTCCCTTCTGAAGCTTGAAATTTTAAAAACGCCCTAGCTCAAAACAATTCGATATAAAGGTACTTTTTCCATCAATTTAGGATGTTATTGAGGTCTTAGAAGTTTTGGAGACCAGGCGGAGCTCTGTAGGACCAACCGTTCGCTCCCTACGAGAA
This sequence comes from Apolygus lucorum, assembly GCA_009739505.2. Lineage (NCBI taxonomy): Eukaryota > Metazoa > Arthropoda > Insecta > Hemiptera > Miridae > Apolygus > Apolygus lucorum. The sequence goes on along the minus strand of CM019174.2, from coordinate 30,269,299 downwards.
CTTAAGGGTTGAACTTAACATATATCGGAAACATGAGTGTGAATCCCAAAAGAGGCCTAATCTCGTTGAAATTTTAGCTGACCAAAATGCGATTGCTGTAGGTAAGTACGTGTTAGGTAGGTACTATCTATGGTGGGTGGGTCGTGACAATAGCGAAACTGAGTTCTTTGCAGACCAGTGATCTATACAGAAAAATAATAAACCTTTGTGTAATAATTTGCAGCGTTTTCATTTCAAAATGTCCTTAAAAACTTGAATTTTGATCACATTTATTTATATTTTAGTTCTTTTAGAACCCTGGAAAAAGTCGAAAATTGGCCTTGGAAAACTCAGGGAATTTTGGTTCATTACTTTCAATAATAAACCTTTGGAATCGACCAAGAAAAAAACGCTGCAAATTATTACACAATGGTTTATTATTTTTCTATATAATCGTCTATAAAGCCACCAACCATCCGGAGATTAGACCTCTTTTGCGATTCACACTCGTGTTTCTGATTTATCGTACGTTTATTATTTTTATGGTTTATTATTTTATCATTTTAATGGTTTATTATTTTTCTATTTAATCGTCTATAAAGCCACCAACCATCCAACATGAAGAAAAATACTTGGAAAATGTCACCCCACGCATATTTAAGCAAAAACCTCTTTTTTGGCCGGTTATTTGCCCATAACTTCTATACGAATTAAGCGATCGGAATAGTTCGACGTTAGGACCAACTAGACCCCAAATGTAGTCTATGTGCGAAAGAACGGATTTTTTAGACCGATTTCAAGGACTTTTATGGCCCGGACGGCGGACGGACATTGCAAATTTGGATTCTACGCACCTTGAAACATAAAGTGACAAAGTTTGAGGGGGGGTTATAAAAAATGTTTGCGATACAATCACATAGGCTTATTATTAGAAATAATAAACCAAAATTTTTTTAAACAATCCCTCAAAATTTGTTGGTTTACGTTTCAAGGTACGTAGAATCCAAGAACCGAATAAAATTTGGTCGTCCGTCCGCCGCACCCGCGTACGCACTTTCCCCACTTAGCATCGACCGATTTTGATGAAATTTTTAGGCTCCATTTGAGGTCTAGTTGTGCCCCGAAGATTTTGGTTGATGTAGGTCACTTCTTAGGGCTGAAAAATAAGGTTTGAAATGTTGAAAACGCCCTAACTCAGAAAATTTTGATATAAAGGTATTGTTTTTCCATCAGTTTAAGATAGTTTAGAATTTTTTGTGACCACGCAGAGCCCTGAACGACAAACCGTTCGTTCCCTACGAGAATTTATGGGTAGGACTTACGATAAATCAGAAACATGAGTGTGAATCGCAAAAGAGGCCTAATCTCCGTTCAAATGTTTGCTGTCCGAAATGCATCAAGTTGGTTGGTGGTAACAATGGCAAAGCCGTGTTCTTTTCAGACGAGTGATCTATATAGAAAAATAATAAAACTTTGTTTTGCAGCGTTTTTTCGGGGAATCGCTGGACACCCTGATATAGTTGAGTGGTTGAAATTATAGAACATCGATTTATTTGTATTTAGTTCACCTTGTGGACTTTGGATTGGGCTGTTAGGAGTCCTTAACCTTCCGGTACACGCGTAGGCGGTACCCGTGCCGCCTCGACCTTAGTTTTCGTATTTACACGCGCATTCTTGATTCCCGGACGGCAGGATCTACTGCTATTTGTTAGTTACCATATTTATCCAGAGATCACGCTGGTTTCACCTTGCCGAGTCAAACGTCGCGCCAGCGTTATCAGTTGCAATCTGGCTAGTGCGCAGTAGAATATATAAATATATAAATTGATTGGCTTTTTTACTTGCTCCCTCCTCCCTCCCTGGGAGCGCTAATGAATATAGAACCCATCTGTACTGCGATAACGATAATTTGGTTGAGGAAACAATCATGTCGATTTCATTGGAAAAAGTTGGCTGTTTATGATTTTAGGTAGGTACCTATTTATTTAGTTTATGAGCATACAAACTTGTGACAATACTACTTTTACAGAAGGGGCAAACCGATTTGGTTTGTTCCCGATTTGTTGGAGCTACGCCTAGGGGGATATTTGATTCATAGAGATATGAATCGATATCCTCTTCGGGCCGGCTGATTAATCTAATCACTGGTTTGAAGGGGTAGGGTCGTCACCCTCCTCTGACTAACTTATGAGCAATTAGGTGAATTTCAATCTGAAATTCAACCTATATTGTTACATGGTAGCAGAGCGTGGTTTGGTGGAAATGCACTGAATTTACTTCATCATTTCCCCTCCACTTTTTCTTGGGTATTCAAGAAGGAATTGCTCAAAGAGATTTCCAGAAGGAATCTCTATTTTAAATTCATTTCCTTATTATACTTCGCCAATCCGCCAATTAAATTCATTCATTAAACTTCGCCAATCCGGCAATTAAACTCATTCCCTTGTTAGGATTTGCCAATCTGGCATTTTATTAATTTCAATTACGTTTTTCTTTTATATAAGCCTTTTCTGCATTTGCCTTTTCAATCATTACACTTGAATGTCTCGTCGTTTGTATTCTTTATTTAGTTTGCTTTCTCCTCAGTTCCATTGATTTATTCTTTTATGTATAAATCGACGATGTTACGGCAACATGTCGTATCAAGTTTGGGGCAACTTTTCAGGAGACACAAAAAACTGTTTACAACGTAACCTATATTCTTCACACGCAGTGTTGCTCTATCGCTATTTTCGGCGGTTTCAAGGCTACCAACCGAATTTTTAATAATACCGATCGATTCCCCACGAAAATACGAATCCAGTGGTATGAAAAACTCAATATGCCCATATATGGTCATACGACATGTTGCCGTAACATCGTCGAAATGGTCCATTCGTGGCATAAATGACCCATTCGTGGCATTCTTCTTCTTCTTCTTCTTCTTTTTGAATAGTACTACTACGATGGAGGAATTCCCTTGAAGCTTCCAGACGTCCTTTCCTGGGCTTCATGCTATTTTCAGTCCCTTTGACTTGTTTTCAAACATACTTCTGTTTGTAACCCAGAAGTATGTTTTAGGGAGGGGAGTGTGACGATCCTACTTTTACAGAAGGGACAAACCGATTTGGTTTGTTCCCGATTTGTTGGAGCTACGCCTAGGGGGATATTTGATTCATAGAGATATGAATCGATATCCTCTTCGGACCGGCTGATTAATCTAATCACTGGTTTGAAGGGGTAGGGTCGTCACCCTCCTCTGACTAACTTATGAACAATTAGGTGAATTTCAATCTGAAATTCAACCTGTATTGTTACAAACTATAAAATTATAGTAAGTTTGATTCAGGTGGTTTACCTAGCATATTGACACAGCTGTTAACAACCTTTACAATAATGACTTTGGGCAGTTAAAACTTCATTTTCATGGGTGGCATGGGTGCCGCCACGCGGTGTAAATTGAAATGCGAAATGGTGCGGGTATCGGAAGGTTAACCGGCTCATAATCTGACTGTGATTGAGCCCTTCCTCCTACTTCTTTCATGGTTCCCTTGTATTAATCAATGTCAATAATCTGTATTTTTCACATTTTGCAGGTGAACGCGGTGGATTGTGTTCCCTCCGAAGACACTCCAAAGGCCCCGAAAAGCGTGGCTCGCCCCCGCTACCTTGAGACTGACTTGGACGAAGTCATTCCAGACTCTGCCGGTGGCCTTCAGACTTCGGTAGTACAGCATTTGGGGGTGTCCACCATGACAACTTCCACTCCTGTTCGCCGCACTCAGCCCAAGACCGTTCCTTCAGTTGAAGTTACTGCTGAAGAAGTTGTAGATTCTGTTATTGAAGAGGTGAGTTCGGTATTGGCTGAAGAAACATGAATATGAATACGGTTTATGAATGGATGGAGGTTGGGCCGAGCTTGAGCTTCAATGATTTCGAATTTTACAAATTAATTCCTACCAAAGTGATGGTTTCGGTCCTATGCTCGACCACCAGCCACAATACGAGGGACGATCAAAAAGTAAGAATACAAACGCTCTAGCTCACTCAAAAATATTTTTATTTTGACAAAATTTACAGGGTGGGTACTTCAGGTATATAACTACTTTTCCACGTAGTCGCCGTTCAAATCTAAACATTTTGTATACCGAGAAATGAGCTTGGTAATTCCTGAATTGTACTCCTCTCCCGCCAGCTGTTGAAGCCAAACGGTAACGTCATTCTTGAGGTCCTCGTCTTCGGAATTGTGTTTTCCCCCCAAAAATTCCTTCAGTTGGCCGAACAGATGAAAATCACAAGGTGCACGGTCTGGGCTGTGCGGGGGGTGGGCGAAAATATCCCAACCAAATGACTCCAAGAGAGACTGCGTTTTTCTGGCAGAGTGAGGGGTGGCATTGTCGTGCAAAAGAGTGACTCCCTTACACAACATGCCACGCCGTTTGTTCTGAATTGCACGATGCAATTTTTTCAAAGTTTCACAATACGCGTCGGCGTTGATTGTGGTCCCCTTAGACATAAATTCAATCAGCAGAACAGCTTTTCTGTCGAAAAACACCGTTGCCATGATTTTTTTTGTCGATAAAGTCCTTTTGAATTTTTTTTTTTGGATGGTGAATCATTGTGACGCCACTCCATAGACTGTCTCTTGGATTCAGGTGTGTTTAGGCAAACCCAAGTTTCATCGCCAGTGATTATGTAGTCAAGAAAGTCCTGTCCCTCGTGTTGAAAACGATCCAAAAACACCCGGCCAGCAGCACGCCTTTTCTCCTTATGCTCATCACTCAACATTTTTGGAACCCAGCGAGCGCAAAGTTTGCGATAACCAAGGGTTTCTGAAATAATGTTTTGCACAGTTCCATATGAGAGATCAGGAAAATGTTCATTAATGTCCACAACTCTTCGTCGGCGATCCTCACGAATCACATTGTTGATTTCTTCCACAATTCCGGGAGTCACCACAGACGGACGGCCACTTCTTTTTTCGTTATGAACATCAGGTCTCCCGTTTTTAAATTCCCTACACCATTTGGCGACGTTATTGCGGTTCATTACCTGCTCTCCATAAACAGAAACAAGCTGGCGATGAATTTCAGCTGGTTTTTCACCTTTAGCAAATAGAAAACGAATCACTTCGCGCACACAGCATCGGGCCGGCGAGGGGTTGGAGGTGGCGGGAACGTTCACGGAAGCGCACATTTCAAAAGTCTCTCAAGGGCAAACTAACGGTCGCAATTAAACGCCGGACCTCTTGTTTTGTTCACAATGATCCCGCCCATAACGCAGGGGTGCCACATTTGGAAACAAAAATTCCCCTGCTGCGCAAAACGTTTTGTATTCTTACTTTTTGATCGTCCCTCGTACATCCATGTCAATATTGTCAATTTGGTGTGACATTAGGTTCCATTTATCATGGAAATTTTTGAATTCCCAAGAACAACGCGGATCGCTTCTGGGATGCCTTGTGTCGCAAACAACATTTTTAAATGTTGGATTGTCGTGGTTGTTGACTGAGATCGCATCTCTTCGATGTCAAAATATCAACAAAAAAGGGGGAAAAAATCAATCGGCTATAATCACAGCTTTGTTTCCTTTTACTGGAAAATTTTGTAGCTACATATTGCCAAGATCTATTAGGAATTTTCTTAAGATTCATTTTCTCCGTATTTCACGCAAATTTTACAATTTTTTCTCGTATTTATAACTTTTGGGTAGATGACCCGATTTAAAGGAGATCGGTGAGATCATTCCCAACTACCCGCCGACATTGTTGGATTACAACGAGTAAAACCCCACTCCTATCTTTCTTGTTTGCTGACTTACCCGGAACTGCATTACTTTGGGATAGCCTTTCGCACTGCCCTATCATGGGCCTCATCTATTTTTTCTTCTTCTACTCCTCTTCCCACTCTCAATCTACTTCTTTAACACAAGATTACAAAATTTAGGGGTGGTCTGGCTGCTCCGTTCTTGGTCAGATGATAATCTACTTCCCCATGCTTTCTTTCTCGCCATTTCGTTATGTCCATTATCAGTCTAGCAGTCCATCGTCCGCGGGTAAAAAAAAATCACGATTTTACGTGTCATCCTGCCCCAAAATTGGGGTTAATGGAATAAAGGTTGTAGAATTATTCCGTTTATGCCTGTTCAATTGATCTATGAAGATTAGAAAGGATGCAGTTTGGAGCATGTGTACTAGTAAGTAAGTAGTAAGTAAAGTAAGCCACCATTTCAGGTTGAATTTTCGTCCGACTGCCATTCTTGGCGTCGCGGACGTCATCAGCTGTCTCCCTAAGGGGAGATCAGAATTTGTTCTGATGATTTCGCTCATGGCTTCCTAAACATCACCGCCCTGGGGCAAAACGAGAGATTGCCGATCGTCTAATAGACGATCGAATCTGCTAGCGACCAGATTCGAACTCGCATCCCCGCAAGATGGTTCTTATCTTATCACTGCAGTCGGGTACACTGTCCACTAGACCACCGACGCCCTCTGGAGCATGTGTACTAGTAAGTAAGTAATAAGTAAAGTAAGCAACCATTTCAGGTTGAATTTTCGTCCGACTGCCATTCTTGGCGTCGCGGACGTCATCAGCTGTCTCCCTAAGGGGAGATCAGAATTTGTTCTGATGATTTCGCTCATGGCTTCCTAAACATCACCGCCCTGGGGCAAAACGAGAGATTGCCGATCGTCTAATAGACGATCGAATCTGCTAGCGACCAGATTCGAACTCGCATCCCCGCAAGATGGTTCTTATCTTATCACTGCAGTCGGGTACACTGTCCACTAGACCACCGACGCCCTCTGGAGCATGTGTACTAGTAAGTAAGTAGTAAGTAAAGTAAGCAACCATTTCAGGTTGAATTTTCGTCCGACTGCCATTCTTGGCGTCGCGGACGTCATCAGCTGTCTCCCTAAGGGGAGATCAGAATTTGTTCTGATGATTTCGCTCATGGCTTCCTAAACATCACCGCCCTGGGGCAAAACGAGAGATTGCCGATCGTCTAATAGACGATCGAATCTGCTAGCGACCAGATTCGAACTCGCATCCCCGCAAGACGGTTCTTATCTTATCACCGCAGTCGGGTACACTGTCCACTAGACCACCGACGCCCTCTGGAGCATGTGTAGTAGCTAACGATGATTTGATCACGATCAAATTCATTGGGGGCCACCTAGTGTCCAAACTACGCAAACCCTTGACAAGTGTTTTGTACGTCCGCAGGCCGTTGAAAAAGTGTCTTCGATGCGGTTCAGCGATACTGGGATTTGTGAGGTGGTCACGTCTGAGCGTTCAGCTTCCACTTCTGCAGCAGCCACCTCTCTCCAGAACCAGGCAATGATGTCTTCGACTATCGGGACGGATTCCGGGAGTATTTCCTTCCCTGAAGAGGTCAGTATAATCTTAAGCATTCATACCAATAGTAGGAACCTACCTGGGATTTTGTTTCATAATGACGTAAGATTTGGGCTAAAACTAAATATTAAACAAATTCATTTTTTTCGGCGAATTTTTGAAGAAAAGAAGCTTTTGCAAAAGTGACAGCACTTTTGTTTCTAAGACGATTACTGAATTTTAACATACAAGATATCAACCGTTGAGGTTGTAACGGTTTTTTAAGGGTTATAGGAAAAAACCCGTTGAAATACTTCCCAGACAGGAAAGAGAAACCGCAGACTACCACTGGTCTCCAATCCTCCCCGTACAACCAGCCACTAAATCCTTTTCCTGGAAAGGCACTTTCTCTTTCCTGTTGGTATTCTTTGTTTTTTTTTTCCCTCTACCTTAACAAGGTACCTTGATAAAAAGAAACTTATATTAACAAATCAGACCTTATAAATTAATTATCCTAGCTTCTTGGAAGGTTATATCGGCATCTGACAGGAACTTCATGGAAAATGTTGGCTGGAACTTCTTGTAGTAATCTGGACTGGAACTTCAGCTATGAACCCAGTGGGAAGCAGGAACTTCTGATAGGACTTTGAATTCCACCCTTGAGGGGAGATGTTAGAAGGAACTTCTTGTAGTGATCTTGACTGGAGCTTCAGCTATGACTCAGAGAAAAAAATTAAAGAAGCAGGAACTTCTGGTAGAAATCTTGATTCACCCTTCTGTGGGGATTTCAGCAGGAACTTCGAATAATAGTCTGGACTGGAACTTCAGCTATGACCTCAGTGAAAAAGAACAGGAATCTGGACTGAAGTTTCAGCTATAATCTCAGTAGTAAACAGGAACTTCTGGTATGCATGTTGAATAGAACTTCAGTATAGCCTCTATGGTATTAATTTCCCCTTTTCGTGATTGTAATTTCCAGAATAAATTTATAGTAGTCAGTTCTTTTATGATGATCTTTCTGAATTGGTGGAGATTGATAAGAGGTTCTTCCTCTTTATTTCAATCTTTTCAATAAATTAGATTTCACAATGGATCAAGTTAGTACTCCTTATGTGAATCTTTTGGAGGTGAAGCTTGCACTAGACAATCAAGTCCAGTCAATTTAATGAATCATGATAAGCTTGATTAATTAGAGTCAATTTTGATGACCGAGTAAATTGCCGTCGTGAGAGACGCTCGGGAAAGTCCTTTGGTCTTCATCCTGTGCTGCCCTCTAGCGAGATTCCTGTGTCTTATCGTCCGTTTGCCGGTCCGCCGCTAGGGCGCTTCCGCATCTCTTTCCCCGCCGTAATAGGGTTTCTCGCGTCTCTCCACAGGTGGTGACTCTTTCGACCTTCCGGTTAATTTTACATGGTTTGTTAGATAGTTCCTAATCTTTTATCACTACTCGTTGCGTGTTGACGACTTTCTCATTCTACCCTTGACGCTTTTTCAACAACATGTGTGCGTAATATTTTATGGTTTTGTTTCTCTCTTATTTCCTTTCTATTAATCTTCTTTTTTTTAGTTTTTTTTTCCGTGGTAACGCGTCTTTTTTGCAAACAGCTTCTGCAGATCGTACCCCCCTTCCCGGTTCGCCTGTCTCCTTTGGTGGTGTGTCATCCTCATCCCTGGTGACAGGTACCGTTGCTCATTTTTTATTGTACTTCTTGATTTGTCAATCTCTTAACTTATATCCGCATGCATTTCCGCTCCTGTAGGTTCTCCAAAAACCACCCCGGAAGCTTCCCCGTTGATGGAAACAGGGGCCCCTACAATGGAATTAGAATCCGGTTAGTTTGCTACGTCTTTGTGCCATTTCTAGTCCTCTTATCCGATATTTCGTCTCTTTATTAACTATTATGTCACTGTTGGTAGATCTAGCTGATCTGATGTCGGTTTGGTCGGCAGATTTCTATAGGACCACTGGCTACGGTATGTTGTTGATGCGATGGTACGTTGGGTTTTCGGTTCTCTGTTTCCCATTTTGTCCTTATCCTAAATCATCACTTTATTCTTTTCTTCGTGAGATTCTGCTGTGTGGTGCCTTGTTTGCTTCTTACAGTCGTTCGGGATTCGCTTCCGGTTGGTGAGTTGTTTCCCTCTGGACCGGTTCGTGTCCCCTGCCGCGAACCCTGTCGTAAGTTTCTCCACTGTTTTCCCCTCTTCTTTTATTTCGTGTGTCATCAGTTTTCCTTCTCTTCTAATTCCCATCGTTTCCTTCTTCTAGTTGTTCCTAATCCCTATTATGGGAGACGGCGGGATCCCCGTGATCCCACTCGACAGCTCAGGGTCCTGAGGCACCTGCGTCTTCCTAGCTGGGGGATTCATAGCCGGAATCATTCAGCGGGCTCATGTTGGACGGCAGCGCCGCCGTCGCGCCCGCCAGGCACGTCTGGCTCTCGCTAGGGGTGGCCAGACCCATCCACCGGCCCCTGGGTCTGGTGGTCTTTAATTTTTTTCATTTGATTTATTTATTTTCTAGAAGCGTATTTTTATTTTATTGATTTATTTGCCATTTCTTTTGGAGGTGATCAGCTTTCCTTTTCTTCAGGAGCATTCCATTTATTAACATGTTTAATGTTTTAGGGCTGGGGGTCATTCTGTGAATTCCGACACGCAAATTTGCAACGGGCAAAACTATACTAACCTGTGGTCCGATTTTGATGAAATTTTCAGGGATTGTGCGGGTTAGGTCCTAGACGGTCCCCTATAAATTTCAGCACCTTCGGACCAATAGGAGCGAGTGCGCATGCGCAAACGTGAATTTCCTGGGACCTCGGTTTCTAATGAACCGATTTTGCTCAAATTTGGAGGTTAGTTAGGGACTAACTTCTAAGAGACACCCTATAAGTTTCAATCAAATTGGTCAAGCAATAGCCGCTGCGCATGCGCGAACTTTAAATTTATTGTTACAACCAAAACTCCGCAACTATTCAACCGATTTCGATGAAATTTTCAGGGATTGTGTGGGTTAGGTACTAGACGGTGGACCGCTAATATTTTGGTATTCAATAACTCTTTGAATCATAATTTTTTCGCCAACTGATTCTATACGTCCATGTTACAATGAGTGAGGAAGCTATACTGCCCACCCAACTTGGCAGACTTTTTTCTCTCCTATTCAACGCAGGAAGGTGAAATTTGAGAGGCAGGGTCAATGGAGAATGCTGAAGGCGCCTGAGTGGTCACTGATCGGCTGAGTGAGCTCCAAGGCCATTTTCTCTCCTGTTGAACGCAGGAAGCTAAAATTTGAGAAGCAGGGTCAATGGAGAATGCTGAAGGCGCCTGAGTGGTCACTGATCAGCTGAGTGAGCTCCAAGGCCATTTTCTCTCCTGTTGAACGCAGGAAGCTGAAATTTGAGAAGCAGGGTCAATGGAGAATGCTGAAGGCGCCTGAGTGGTCACTGATCAGCTGAGTGACCTCCAAGGCCATTTTCTCTCCTGTTGAACGCAGAAAGCTGAAATTTGAGAGGCAGGGTCAATGGAGAATGCTGAAGGCGCCTGAAGGGTGACTGATCAGCTGAGTGAGCTCCAAAGCCATTTTCTCTCCTGTTGAACGCAGGAAGCTGAAATTTGAGAAGCAGGGTCAATGGAGAATGCTGAAGGCGCCTGAGTGGTCACTGATCAGCTGAGTTTCTCCCTTGCGAGGGAAAAACATTAAACATGATTTAATGTTTTTCCCTCGCAAGGGAGAAATTGAACATTATACATTATGTCTTCGTAGTTTTTTCAGGTATGTTTGCATATTCTTGGTGGTGTTGGTGTTTGATTATTAGGAATTGATAACTTTGGCAAAATTTGTAGGTCTCATGCTGTCAATTAGTACCTACTTAATTAACTTAAAAATGGTGAGCAGGTGTGCAATCGCCACAAGGTGGACCGTACCTCAAGCCCTGAGAGAAAAATGTCCAGAATGAGCCTTTGATAGATTCTAAAATCGTACTTATACTTCCCTAAGATACTCATGAAATTGGGACTGATGTAAGAGCTATGGCTCAAGAAGGCGATGCTTTCCAGTACTTGGGAGGAAACATTCTCAAGGCTAAGTGATGCTAAGGTCAACGAAGGAATTTTCGAAGGACCGCGAATGAGCTGTGTGTATGGGTTGGAAAAACTGTTTATTGTTATTTTTTATGTAAACTAGACCTCATTCTGTGAATTTTGACACCAACCGCGACCTTCTAGCGTGAGAAGACATTTTTCTATGATTTTTAAAAGTTTCGAATGTTTATGACGTCACAGTGGGCTTGGGGGTCCCGCCCAGACGGTGATGGGCGCGTGACGTCATAATCATTCAAAACTTTGAAAAATCATAGAAAAAAATCTACTCATCCAAAAAGAGAATGACTGGTGTCAAAATTCTCAGGACAAGATCTAATTTCGATTAAAAATTTAAAAAAAAATCAGGCGCACCCCCCATTTGAGAATTGTTTAAAGATCCTAACTTTGATCAAAATACTAAAGGGAGTAATTACCATAGTTGGTCGAAGAACTGCTTGGAAATATTGCGCTCTAGTCCATTCGCCTCTATCCCCTCCCCTTTTCAGTTCTGGTTTGGTTCCGAACTGCTTCTCCAAACAAACCCCAAAGCTAATAGAACATTTTCACTGTTATGTTCGTTTTTATTGGCCCAAAAATATTCAGAAATAGTTCAACTAGGTTAGGAAACATTACGAAAATGTTTTGTTGTTGGTCAGTGTAATTTGCAACAAATAACGTTTTTTACTTTGTTTAAGATCCAACTTGGAAAACTCAAAAATGTACGCGTACGAACCTAGTCTATGAAAGACAAGTAGAGTTCGAACAATTTTGAGTGAAAATGGCGGAAAATTAATTGAAATGTGTTTAAATATTTGTGGACGAATGGGATTTTTTTTGCAGGTCAGATCACCCAGGAGTTTGGAACCTTCATACGCCGAAGAAATTTTCATCCAACTCGAGGATGTTAAGCAGATATCCTGCGTTGATGACTTCGTCGAGGTGAGTGTGAACCAGTTCCTTAACATGTCATTCTTAAGGGGGTCCCAGTCGGTCGCCGTTTGTTCCTCGTTCTGGCTTAGTGTTTCTCTATATTACCAGCGCTCGAACTTTAAAAATTGTACCTATACGTTAATTTGGAATTTTTGAAATCTGTTTAGGGAATTGTAAAACTAAAAGATTGCCACTGGAATCATCAAAATTGAGCAATAATAATTGGGTATTTCGGTGGGTCGTAAATTCATGTTTTTGACCTCAAATTTAGATTCAGCACCATTGAAAACCTGTATACTCCAACTTTTAGCCCAATGATACTATAACATGTGGTAGAAAAATGAAGAGATCACACGTTTGAAAAACAGGCGGGCCTCCATGAACGCACACACACTACACTGCGCGCGTGTGTGAGTAGTATTTTGTAGTATCCAAGAGATTCTCATTGGATAGCGTTACTTTATGGTTCAATCATTAGCGTTACCTACGTCTGCCATCTGTAATCGGTTGTTTTCTGTTCGCTTCGTTTGTGGTTTTGACTTATCATGTTTTCAGCTAGTGTATCGCCTACGATTTCTTTTTGAAATTTTATGTCTTTACTTTGGCACAAACGAAAAATCGTCACGAAAATTTTTAATGATATCCACTTACAACCAAGTCGTCGCTATGGAACTTTATCTTCGTCATTCGTGTTTGTAGAAAAATCGTTCACCATTCGTTGGAAAGCCCTAAATTTATGCATAAATTATATACTGCCAAAACCGCTGTAATTATGAAAGAAACTGAGATATTAACTGAGTTAAAAGAACTGTAAACAACATTTGCAGTAAGAGTTTGTTGCACGTCAAGAAACAATAATTGTTATTATTATTGAGAACAATATTATTATTATAGGTAGGTAGCGAAGGTATAGATAGGTAGACAGGTGAAGGGTGATGGGGAAAGGTGGGAGGGAAAAAGTAAAGACATAAAATGTCCCAATGTGTTGCAGACTCGTATTTTTCTTTCGTTTTAAATATGACGGAAAAGAAGAGGAAGATCAACGTTCTGGAGCTTCAATTTGAACCTGCCACCAGTGAGAACATTCCAATCTCTTCTCTGTGCAAAGATACTTTTTTCAAAGACAGTTTTGGCTAGCTACGTCACACCATTCAAATCTTCAACTTTCCTTAGCTTCTCTGATTTTTTAAAAACATTTTCTCGACGAACAGACCCAATTTACCGTTATTCCTGAGCCATACTCTTTTGAAAAAAAAAATTTAAAAAATTGAGTGAAATACCCTATTGCGATAAACCTAGCTGAATAAAAATAAGGGTTTTCCCCAAGGTGAGTGTAAAAGAGGAGGTGTGCTCACACTCCACGGCTGGGATGGTGCGTGACGTCACCTGAGTCCTCCAGCACAGCAGTCTCCCTTTGCATTACCGCTTTTCCCGTTATAGAAATTTTGTAGGTGCTTCAATCAGCAAGTTGTGACGAAATTTTGGGAAAATTCACTCGAATTGTTGTCCCGGGCAAAGCTAATGCCTAATACATGGATGGGTTTTGATGGAAATGTCAACTTTTGTGCTTTAGAACTTTAAAAACAATGATCATTTCTCAATTTTGTCGTTTTAGAGCATTAGTCCAGGGTAGGATTATGTGTCTGTCTGTGGTTGATCCCTTGTAATGGGATGATAAAGAAATCGTGATCTGATTGTGATGATGGAATTTTTGGTTTTGGAGTAGGTGTTGTGGACAGAGTGGAAACAATCTCGCTATTTTGGTAGATTCGGGAGCAAAATTATTCAAAATGCCTATATTGTGGATGAATAACACTCAGTGGCGCCTCCTCCAGGCAAACATAGCAAACACTGTTTGCCTTACTAAAAAAGTAAAAAGTAAAAGTAAGCAACCATTTCAGGTTGAATTTTCGTCCAACTGCCATTCTTGGGGTCGCTGACGTCATCAGCTGTCTCCCTAAGGGGAGATCAGAATTTGTTCTGATGATTTCGCTCATGGCTTCCCAAACATCACTGCCCTGGGTTGGAACGAGAGATTGCCGATCGTCTAATAGACAGAAAACTTTCTGCTGGAGACCAGACTCAAACGCGCGTCCCCGCAAGACAGTCCTTATCCTATCACCGCAGTCGGGCACACTGTCCACTAGACCACCGACGCCCTCTGCCTTACTACAAATATGCGAATAAAAAAATAATTTTTGTTGAGATTCTCCTATATTTCTATTTTTGCAAGTAATATTTAGCCGATTTTGGAAAACTTTTATAATATTTAGGGACTATTTCGTTATTATCAAGAAAGTTAGATTAAATAGGAGAATGGAATAAGAAAGTACGTATTTTGTCTTGGATACTAGCCCGCAACACACCAGAGTGTTGAAAATGTCAGTAACTACGACGGATTGCGGATGATACGCAAACTAGCGCGGGCGATGCAAGGCTTGTCTGCGGTATTCTGTGATGCAAGGCAAGCAGTTCGAAAAAATGAATTTTTCGGGACTGTTTAGAGTGAGAGGCGACGATCGGCGGGGTGGTGGGGGGTCATCGCGGTGTCAAGTATTGCTATACCCCCACTACCATGCTATCAGCTGTTGCAAACAGTCGGAAAACTGTTTCGTGACCTTGAATGCAGAGAGCCATGGATACTAATTAGCCCACGCATGGCAATACATAACATATCCATCCAACCACATTATCTCAAGGAAGGAAAGCAGTTCGTTCTTTCGCCGCCGCAAATAGCAGCTGTTTGACGTTGGCTGGTGTTTCGTTCCCGATTTTATTGTATTTCTCTGTACCTAATCGTTTTTCTAGTTGATAGACAATTGGAAATAATTGCATAACATTTTAGAATGAAGGTTTCACGTCTTATTAGATCTAAATTCAGAGTCTCTTTTTCGGTTTATTATTTTCAAGAAAAAAAGTTTGAGCACCCTCAAAATCCGATGGTTAACGTTTGAGGTAGGTACGTGTAGATTTTGAAAATCGAATATAAAAAAATCCGTCCGTCCGCGGAACTTTTCTTAATTCTTATGGACTGATTTTGATGAAATTTGGTAAATGGGATTCCATTTGGGGTCTAGTTGTGCCCCGAAGCTTTTGGTTGATGTCAGTTAGTTCTAAGCGGTGAAATGGAAGGGATGTAACTTCCAAAGGCGCCCTCCTATCTCGAAAACTCTCGATATGAAGGTATTGTTTTTTCACAAATTAAAGATAGGTACCTACCTACCATTGAATTTTTGATAATTATTTTGAATAATTTTGCTCCCGAATCTACCATAATAGCGAGATTTTTTCCATTTTTCAAGTTTAAAAATTAAAATTACTTTCCGGGTTTTACGTTTTGGACCTTCCTGAACAACGAGGAATTTCACCGAATTCTGTTTGCATTTTTCCTGAATAGTTAATGGCGTGAGATGAAAATTGGGCTGATTTCGGAAAGTAAGTCTCCTGTTATTTTTGGGAGACAATCAAAATTTATTATTTAAAAAAATAACCGGGAAAACGGACCTCTTCAACGTGAAGCGGGAACGCTCGCTTATGGGGCTGTTCGGATCGCCGTCTCCACCCAGTGTTGCTTGTTGGGACGATGAAATCGTGTTTTCTGAGAGGAAAGTTATCAAACAAAAACAGGGGAAACTTAATTTTCCCCATCTTGCTTTTTCTATTTTTTTCTTCAGTTTTTCGGCTCCGTTTGATGGATCAAGGGGGTCCCATTCTATCCAAATAGCTAATAACCTTATTTTCGAAAAAAAATCGGACTTACATGGTTTTGCAAGTTCACTGTCGATTTACTGAAGAGCTATTTTATCAATTTTATGGCGAATTTGTTGTCTACTACAAAATCATTCATCTAAAACTTTTCGATTTGAAAAAAAAAAAGTTCAACATTTTTGGTTGAAAAATTTCAGGTTTTGTGAAATTTCAACTTAAGATAGTTAAATCACATTGAAAAGATGTGAATCCTTCAAATTCAAATTTTCACTCGAATCTGATGTTACATAAGTAATTCATGTCTGTTTGTGGCCAATTTTTTAATAGACAAAACTTCAAAATTTTCTTATTTTTACAAATTTTTAGAATTTTAGCCATTGAAATTTGTATTTATTTGCACTCAAATTGTTCGTTTTAGAGCGTTTTAAATGATTTGTTGTCCAAACTAGGGAAAGTATGGACTGGTTTTGATGGAAATTCATAATTTCACGCGGATTTTGCGTTTCATACGTTATTCATTCATTCCTTGACTGTTTGTGGTCAATCTCTCGACTTGTACAATACTTAAACATTTTCTGAATTGAAGGAAGTTGCGTTTAGCCTCAGAAACCGGAAATGTAAACAGAACAAACTATGTAATCTATCCTGTATTTATAAATAATGTACGCCCTAGCGAAGTATCAGAGACAGGTGGCGAGGTGACGTCGCGTTTCCCCCACCAGGGAGTGTGAGCACACCTCTCTACTCACCTTGGGTTTCTCCACATTTCGACGGCAATTATTGTTCGATTTTGATGATTTCAGCGGCAATCTTTTAGTTTTTCAGTTTCTCAGGCAGATGCACTAATGAATTTCGAAAATCCTTGAAAATTTCAAATTTAGGTGCAACTTTACAGTTTGACTTCAAACTTACTCACTTACTTGCTGCTCTTGAGCAGATAAGGGCTTATTCAAATGCTCATTCTATCATCCATCCTCGGCAGTTTGGCTTTCAGCGGGGGAAAAGCACGTCATCAGCGGCTTGCTCACTAATTATTGACGTTCTTGATTATCTGGAACAGGGTAATCTTGTGGCCTTGCGCTTGTACGATTTGACAAAGGCGTTCAATCTGGTCTCTCATGATATCCTTATCGACAAGCTTCAACATTACGGATTTGATGAGGCAGCGCTGGCCTTCTGCGAGGGTCTCCTCAGGGGTTGGTCTCAGTGTGTTAACTTCAATGGGGAAAAATCCGAAATAGCTCCTGTGCCACGTGGCGTAATGCAGGGAAGAGTTCTCGGTCCCACCTTTTTTTCTTTTTTATGTCAACGACCTGTTACATCAGTGCAACAACGACCTGATTCTGTATGCCGATGACATAACCTCCTGTACAACCGGTCCAGATGCTGTGTCACTTGCGGATCGTTTGGACGCCTCTGACAGCCTGATTGGTGATTGGTGTAGGGCAAACTCATTGCTGGTGAACAACAGCAAGACCCAAGACTTGAGACTCAATCTTAATGGCCCGCTAACGAATACAGTGAATTTCCTGGGAATCCTCGTGGATAACAGATTGTCCTGGCGGAGTCATACTGACCACTTGGCCTCTCAGCTGGCCAACTCTCCAGAGTACTGTCGCCCCATGCGTTGAGGATGGTATTTTTTGCTTATTTCATGAGCAGGGCTAGTTACAGTATCGTCCTCTGGGGAATCTCCGCCCATATACAGTCCATCTTCTGGCTACAGAAAGCAGCACTGCGAATTATTGTTGGCCTGGGCTATGGCCATTCTTGCAGAGGTTTGTTTAAAAAGATGAAGTGCTTGACCACACCAGGCCTTTACGTATACCAGGCATTACTTTTTATAAAAGATAACCTGGACAGAGTTCAGCAGGGTTGCGGTATTCATGATCATGAGACAAGGCAGCGTAGTGCTCCCCGTCCTCCTCCGGTGCGTCTATCAGCTTCCCTCCGCTCAAACCCTCTGCAGCAGGGGGTTCTTCAACCATCTCCCTGTTCAGCTGCAAACCTTGGCCGGTGTAAAATTCAGAAGGTCCTTGAAAAATGTTCTTGTTATGGCTGAGTTATATAATGTTGATGAATTTTTTAATGTATGTAGTTGGTGTTAGTTGTTGAATTTTTTATATACTGCGTTATCTGTTTTACATTGTTTTACAAATTTCCGTTATATTAGTTTAAGTTTGACTATTGTTATACCATTCTCTTGGTTCAACAATAAAAAATATCTTGACTCTTGAGCGCCGGTAATTGAGAGAAATACTAACCTGAAACGAGGAACGAACGGCGACCGACTGAGACCCCCTTAATAAGAACGCTCCAAGTCCAAAATGGCCTCTTGACGTGCCTGTCTCAGTGGAAATCTAGCATGTGGTGCAGCATGTACACGAACTCATGGTGACTATGAGTTTGCCAAGCAGATAGAAGGGCCTTGGCAAGATTATAGCCTTGTCTGATCTCAGTAGTGTAGCCTCCATTTAGGGAGTTGGAAGTTTTTTTCGCGTTTTAGCTCAGTAATTGATATTTATTGTTATTCTTGGGTCCCCTTCTTTTCAACCTTGTCATCAACGGTGTCAGTTCAGTACTTCAGGGAGTCGATTTTTTGATCTACCCTGATGACCTGAAGCTATTTGCCTCCTTGAGGGACTCATCTGCCTGCTTGCGCCTGCAGCGGTATGTTGATGCTCTTAGCCAGTGGTGCCTCCTCAATGGCCTGACCCTCAACCCGTCTAAGTGTGCAGTCACTTCATTTCACCGCTCTCATTCGCCAGTACTCTACAATTATACCATAAATGGAGTTGAGCTACCACGCAAGACTAACATTGTGGACCTTGGAATCAACCTTGACTACCAGCTCGCATTTACGGACCATATTGCACGGGTGGCGGCTCGAGGCATGCGCACTCTTGAATTCCTGAAGCGGAGTACAAGAGAGTTCAATAACGCGTCAGCATTGGTAGCCCTCTTCAAGTCACTCGTCCAGCCAATCCTTGAGTATGGTTCCATCATCTGGAGCCCTCAATACGAATGCCACATTGAACAGATCGAGCGGGTTTTCAGAGCCTTCCTTCACTACCTTGCTTTTAAGCTTGGTATTCCCCGCGATTGGTTGAATTATGCTGAACTTTCTTGCCGCTTCAACCTTCTCTCTCCTCGTCACCGTCGCCTCTGTGCAGATGTTGCCTTTCTTCATGGTCTGCTTTCTGGAAGGATGGATTCGCCCGATCTACTGGCCCACATTGGATTCCATGTTCCCCGCCCTGCATCCCGTACAGTTGTTCTCTTTGCCGTCCCGTTTTCCTCAACTAACTACCTACTCCATCGTCCCTTTAGTCGCATTCCTCGCGAGGTAAACCTTCTTTCAACCTCTCCTCCCTTCATAGACATCCTCTCCTCGCCACTCTCCTCAATCAGAACGCTTCTCATAAACCACCTTCACTCAGTGACTTGAATCCTTATACTTGTAAATACTACATCTTTAATATTGTAATTGGGCATGTCCCGTTTCTACCATAATAAATAATAAATAAATTCTTGAATTTTCAGGTCATTCTAGAGGAAGGGAGTGAGAGCTTGGTGGCCAACTGGTCTGGCGTCGGCGGTCCTGATCATTCACTCGGCGCTGATTTGGAAGTCTCCATGCAAAACTTCATCAGCGACTCGTCACAACCCGAGGTCAGCATCATCGTGCAAGATTGGGGTTCGGTTCAGGAAAAAGACTCAGTTTGCCAGGATCGTGGGGGAGACGCGTTTCAAGTACTTGAAGAGGATCAGCAGACGGACGTCGAACAGGACTTCTCGATCCCCAATCAGCGCTCAGACAGCATGATTGTTCACAACGATTCGGAATCTTTCACGGAACCATCTGGTGATTTCGAATGGGACAACGACAGCGACTCTCTGTTGGTCTCCTCCCCTGCTATTAGACCAGGCACTGAAATGAATAACATGAAAAACGCGCACGTTACTCCGAAGAAGACCATCTTGACGAGCAAGGTACCTTGAATTCTTATGATATTCTATCTTTAAATTCGATTTGTTGACAGTAAAATTCGACTTTGGTTAGTTTGAAATTCATCGCAGAAAGCCAATTTTTTGAGGCAGGTTATTGTACTTGTACAATCTTCTATTATCACTGGGTAGATGCATCTCTATCGCTAGACAATAACGTAGAATCATCCGCGAATAAAATATTGTAATTTTTACAATATTGGGGGATATTATTGATAAATTATAAATTATAAATTAAAGGCATGGAAACTCACTTGGTAGATTAGGCAAGGTGACAGAGACAGAATCTTGAGAGGGAGAGTTTGTATGACATGGCGAGTGACCAGGATGTGACCTAGATGTCCAAGTCGTCAATGGCAGCTTGGAAATGGAGCAAGTATCGGTAGGTGTACTCCATGTTGTCATCAGATGAGTCCTGCACGGCTCTTCCTGCATCCTGTTGGCTCTTCCTGCATCCTGCTCGGCTCTTCCTGCATCCTGTTGGCTCTTCCTGCATCCTGCATGGCTCTTCCTGCATCTTGCACGGCTCTTCTTGCATCCTGTTGGCTCTTCCTGCATCCTGCTCGGCTCTTCCTGCATCCTGTTGGCTCTTCCTGCATCTTGCACGGCTCTTCCTGCATCCTGCTCGGCTCTTCCTGCATCCTGCATGGCTCTTCCTGCATCTTGCACGGCTCTTCCTGCATCCTGTTGGCTCTTCCTGTATCCTGCTCGGCTCTTCCTGCATCCTGTTGACTCTTCCTGCATCCTGTTGGCTCTTCCTGCTTCCTGCTCGGCTCTTCCTGCATCCTGTTGGCTCTTCCTGCATCCTGCTCGGCTCTTCCTGCATCCTGTTGGCTCTTCCTGCATCCTGCACAGCTCTTCCTGCATCCTGCTCGGCTCTTCCTGCATCCTGTTGGCTCTTCCTGCATCCTGCATGGCTCTTCCTGCATTCTGCACGGCTCTTCCTGCATCCTGCACAGCTCTTCCTGCATCCTGCTCGGCTCTTCCTGCATCCTGTTGGCTCTTCCTGCATCCTGCATGGCTCTTCCTGCATCTTGCACGGCTCTTCCTGCATACTGCATGGCTCTTCCTGCATCCTGCACAACTCTTCCTGCATCCTGCACGGCTCTTCCTGCATCCTGCTCGGCTCTTCCTGCATCCTGCTCGGCTCTTCCTGCATCCTGTTGGCTCTTCCTGCATCCTGTTGGCTCTTCCTGCATCCTGTTGGCTCTTCCTGCATCCTGCATGGCTCTTCCTGCATCCTGCATGGCTCTTCCTGCATCCTGCTCGGCTCTTCCTGCATCCTGTTGGCTCTTCCTGCATCCTGCATGGCTCTTCCTGCATCTTGCACGGCTCTTCCTGCATACTGCATGGCTCTTCCTGCATCCTGCACAACTCTTCCTGCATCCTGCACGGCTCTTCCTGCATCCTGCTCAGGAACTCAACTGATGGTCTTTTTATAGAGGCACTTCCCTTCATCCCTCTCTCCCAACCATGACCTGCCTCTTCATCCCTCATCCTGTCTTTCCCGTCAAGACCATCAGTCTTTGAGGCGAGATCATTCGGCAGAATGGAAAGCTATGGTGGGATCGTTCGAAAAAGACGCGATTTCCTCAATGATTCTTTGGGGAAGGATGATTCAAACTCTCTCATACTACTTTTATTTTTCACATGTGCTTTATATAAATTCGTAATTCTCTATTCTTCCATTGCAGCCTGGTGGAAGAACCCCTCTAGGGGATGTCTCGACAAACTCTCCCGTCATCCAGCACAACCTGACGCCCAAGCAGACGATGACTCCAAAACAGATGAATAAATTGGACAACAAGATCTGGAAGAACATCCGAGACGAGCGACTCAAACGTGGGATCAATGCTGAAAACACTCCACCGCAGGCCGCTTTCAACTCGTACCCTCCAGAAGTCGTGCAGTCCGCCCCTGGTAAGATTCGGACGAAGAAAACTACCACAAAATGGTCTAACGACTCTTTACTAATTTAACTATAACCTGTAAAATCGGCAACTTTTGATGTTTTGAACCATAACCTATTATGACATACCTAATAAACCTGTGAAATCCTGTAAAATCGGCAACTTGATATTTTGAACCATAACCTATTATGACATAATTGAACCAGAATGAGGAAGCAGAAGGTTGAAATTCATGGTTACGTGCAATTGAGGTGGTTCTAATACAATGTATAACAACCACCTCGATTGCACCTAACCATGAATTTCAACCTTCTGCTTCCTCATTCCAGAATGTAATCTGTTACCAGATATTTGATATTTTGAACCATAACCTATTAGATATTAGAACCACCTCAATTGCACCTAACCATGAATTTCAACCTTCTGCTTCCTCATTCTGGAATGTAACCTGTTACCTGATAACCTTTCATATTCAGAATAAAATTTTTGTCAACTCAACTTTCATGATTTAATATTTAATTCAAACTTTTGATATTTTGAACCATAACCTATTAGATATTAGAACCACCTCGATTGCACCTAACCATGAATTTCAACCTTCTGCTTCCTCATTCTGGAATGTAACCTGTTACCAGATAACCTTTCATATTCAGAATACAATTTTTGTCAACTCAACTTTCATGATTTAATTTTTAATTCAAACTTTTGATATTTTGAACCATAACCTATTATGTATTAGAACCACCTCAATTGCACCTAACCATGAATTTCAACCTTCTGCTTCCTCATTCTGGAATGTAACCTGTTACCAGATAACCTTTCATATTCAGAATAGAAGTTCACTTTGAATTAATATCATATTAAATACCAATGTCCATGAATGTTCATAGATTGATCATGAAAGTTGAGTTGACAAAAATTTTATTCTGAATATGAAAGGTTATCTGGTAACAGGTTACATTCCAGAATGAGGAAGCAGAAGGTTGAAATTCATGGTTAGGTGCAATCGAGGTGGTTCTAATACATAATAGGTTATGGTTCAAAATATCAAAAGTTTGAATTAAATATTAAAAGTTTGAGTTGACAAAAATTCAAATCTATGAACATTCATGGACATTGGTATTTAATGTGATATTAATTCAAAGTGAACTTCAAACTTTTAATATTTAATATGTGACCACTACAAGAAGGAAGACAGCATGACAGGTTATGGGTCGTGTCCATGTTTTGAGCTCTACCAACTGTGCTCCCAGTGGATAATCAACCTTTCTAGGGATGACAATTGATCGAGAAACTCATTTTTCAGCCTTCAATGTTGGAGTAATTGATATTTGATTGTATTATTCTAGAAGTCACTTACCTTTTCTTGTACATAGCCTTATTTATTGCTTATTCTTATTATTAATTTTTAGTTATTTTTGGAGTCTTGTCACAGAGTAACAAGTGCGAATAGTGTTTTGCGATTATTGTGTGAATGTAACGTAGTTATGCAAGTCAAGAGACAATTTCGATCTACATTTTAAACCAAACTGCTACCTGTGATTAGTATTTACCAAAAAAATGTATTTAGTTCGCTTTTCGTAGTTTTTGATCATTTTTTGTATTAAACGAATTTTTGACTAGTTTTTCTTGGTTCTTTATTTATCATCTTTCTTCTTGGATCAAAGGAGAGATAATTTGAAACTTTGCTACTCATAATGATTTAGTTGAACAACCATCTCAGGTTGAATTTTGGTCCGACAGCCATAACGGGCTTCACAGGGGTCATCAGCTGTCTTCCAAAGGGAAGATCAGAATTGGTTTTCATGACTTCGCTCAATACTTTGGTTATTAGATATTGCCTTCACCCCTTAAGTGAGGGGAGAGTTCAACAACTAGAATAAATTATCAGGACCTGCGATCCTGCCCAAGAGTGGCCACCAATCCGGATAATCACCCATGCCGTTTCGCCTTAAATTTGGTGATCTCATGGGAAATGGTTCATTAAACCAGCTGTTTTTTTGACCATTCATATGAGTAGGTACCGTCAACCGGGGTGATATGGATACTTTGGAGGCAGCAACGCTTTTAGCGATTGCAGCGCTACCTGGTGACGTTTTTATGTGATCTGGTAGCAGAATATTGAACTAGGTATTTTGCTTCACCACCTTCATCCATGATTCAGTCGATTCAAGGGTGTTAGAAGGTCATCCATGAAGATTATCAGATCCATAGAAACGCCGCACTTTTGTGTTGTTTGTTTACGTTCATCTGTGTAGCCAACCTATGACCAGAAAACTTGATCTGCGTATTTTTTATCATATCAACAACTTCTCATGAAAAGAGATCGATTTTGTGTTTTGTTTCAACTTAAAACCCCCCTTGTCAGTGATTGATTTTGTGAATTTCGGAGTTTTGAGGTGTGAAGTGAATTGGGAGAAAATGCCTCGAAATTACCAGGTCATTGGGCATCTCAAAAGAGCACGAGCACTTATTACTTGGGACACTGTCAATGATTATTTTACTGAACTGAAGAACAGTCAAAAAAGAAAATGAAAGGTTAAAAAAAGAAAAGGGCTTTGAAATGAGGAAATTGACGGTGCATTCAGGCTTCGATGGACTGAAGCCTGAATGCACCGTCAATTTCCTAATTTCAAAGCCCTTTTCTTTTTTTAACCTTTCATTTATTCGATATTCTATTTTTTTAAATAATTTTAGTTTTCATTTCACCTCGTTACTGGATTGGAGTGAATTTTACATCGGTTTTTGGCTTTGATCCATATCACCCCGACTAACGGGGTGATACGGATAATGTTTCATTAAAAAAATTAAAGTAAAAAAAGGTGCAAATCACAAAAATTGACATGGTACCGTCTTCTTGACATCTCAGAGAATCTATATTCGGAAAGCCAGCTCGCTCTAAAAACGGTGGGGTCTAATTTTTCAATAAAAACTCCAAAAAATGATCCATATCACCCCGGTTGACGGTACTCGATGTAAACTCCGTTAGAATTTTTGCCCCTTGTAGCTCTGTGTTTGTGCACCTAGTCAGCACTTTTCTTAGCAACACTGGACCGATTTGGTTCAAATTTGGTATATGGGCTCCATTTGGGGTCTAGTTGTGCCGCGAAGCTTTTGGTTGATGTAGGTCACTTCTAAGGGGTGAAAATTAAGGGTTGAAATTTTCAAGAGTGCCCTAGCTCGAAATAAAGGTATCGTTTTTTCACCAATTTTAAATAGTACCTATTGAATTTAAAAAATTTTTTGAGACCACCCGGAGCTCTGTAGGACAAACCGTTCGGTCCCTACGAGTACTTGAAGGTTTTCCTTCGATAAAACAGAATCATGAGTGTGAATCGCAAAAGAGGTCTAATCTCCATTCAAATTTTATCGGACTAAAATGCGATCGCTGTTCATTTCTTCGATTTGTATACAGTTTTGCCTTCTGCGTAACCAGTAATCGAATTTCCATATGAAGCTTTCTATTTTTCCAATCGAGTGTGAAGCGTTTAGTTCTTTCTAATAAACTTGATTGTGAAGGTGTGAAGCCAGTATGGTGTGGTAGGTAGTACCTAGCTGGTAGGTAAAAAAAGTTGGTAGGTAAAAAAAATGTTGGTGGGTAAAAAACGCTGCAAATCATTGCTCAAAGGCTTCTTCACTCTTCAGATCACTGATCAGCTGAGTGAGCTCCAAAGCCATTTTCAATCCTATTGAATGGAAGTGCTCTTCCAGGCGTCTCCAGCATTCGAGGAGATCTTCTTCACTCCTCAGATCACTGATCAGCTGAGTGAGCTCCGAAGCCATTTTCAATCCTATTGAATGGAAGTGCTCTTCCAGGCGTCTTCAGCATTCGAGGAGATCTTCTTCACTCTTCAGATCACTGATCAGCTGAGTAAGCTCCGAAGCCATTTTCAATCCTATTGAACGCAGGAAGCTGAAATTTGAGAGGGAAGGTCAAGGGAGAATACAGATGGTGGTAGGTGCTATTGATGGAGAACCAGTGATCTATACAGAAGGGTGATCTATACAGAAAATAATAAACCTTTGAGCAATGATTTGCAGCGTTTTTGCTAAAATTTGGGTGGTTACTGTTCCCAAAATCCATGTTTCTAGACTGCCATACAAACTTCATTCTTTGGAGATAGATACTCTCTTGAATAGATAAGTTTGTATTGATGCATAACAACGTTTGATTAGTGTAGAATACTAGGTTACTGAAAAACAAGGTTGTCGCTTTTATGGAATCCCTTGCAATGTACCTTTTACACTCATTTTACACTATTTTGCTCGTTTCCTTCCAATTTACCTCAATCTTTGGCGAAGCTGCGAGGCCTGGTCGGAACTGGCAGGCAGAACGTTATGAGGACATTTGGAATCAACATGGCGAAGGAAAGGAACCTCCTATTGTGAGTACTTACCTACAATGGTTGTAAGAAAGTGGAAATGAAAACGGTAGCTGCAGGGAAAAGGGGGGTTTAGGTAAATAAAAGAGGGGGGGGCTGATTTAAAAAAAATTTAACTCTAGAGTGATAGACTACGTAAAAATTACGTACTGAGTGGGGAAATGAGACCCCTACAATCCCCCCTCTAAGCCTTCTTAACTGTTAATTAATGTTCTTATATCACATCCAAAACTCGATTTTTACTCTGTATAATATATTATACTCGATAAAATAAATGTTTTGAAATGAATATATTATGCTTGAAATATTTTGAAAGAGAAAATGAATGAAAATTTGAGAAAAAAGAGAAATCTCTTGCTATTTTGAGATGTGGAAAAAAGGTGTGCTTCATTCTCGAATATTTCATAATATAAATGTTATAGAAAAACGCTGCAAATTATTTCACAAAGGTTTATTATTTGGGTCATTTCAAAATTTGGGGTTATTTCTTGTCACGCAGCTTTTGTGAACACTCTATTTGTCTTGGAATTTCAGAATTTTTTCAGGGAGATACAGCAGGTTGGTGTCTACAAAGATCACATAGAATGAATTTCACTAATCAATTAACTCAGATAATTAAAAATCATTAATGATCCCAATTCTCTCTCCCTACACCTGTCACAGAGGGTAGGTTGGGAACTTTGAAAATTTTTGGAGAACTCTATATTCATATTTTAATTTAAGTAAAAAACGTTGTTGGTCCAGGTTACTCTCCTCTTCAGGAATAAATTAGAAACGAACGAAAATTCCATGAATTGGAAGGGTTTTTGCTACGTTTTGATGCTGTCACAAGGTTTTATTCTCTCTCCCTACATTTTTTTTGAAATGCCTGATCACTCCTGGAAAACGATTATTTTGTGTCATGAAAAACAAAAGTGAACACTGCTGCAAGATGGCTTCCGAAGCTACTGAAGTTTGTTGAATTTCCAAGCTCCCAGTTGTGTGGGTTATGTTGTGAAGTGTTGAAGCTTTGAGAGTAGGTTAATACTTTCTCCATCCCTACAACCACCTCACTCATCAGGGTAAGTGTTCAACTAAGTTTAATTAAACTCAAATTACAATAATTGTAGAAAAAATACATAACACTATGGCATTCATAATTATTATGAATGCCATAGTGTTATGTATTTTTTCTAACGTTCAGAATCAATAATGGTGAGGCCAGTAGAGAGTGATAACCTCACAAATCTCTCTCCCTACAACTTCTGGGAAGAGGCTGGTTTGTAGGAAGAGAGATGGAATGAGGAATTTCACCGATTTCTGATTGCATTTTTCCTGAATAGTTAATGATGTGGGATAGATGAAAATCGGGCTGATCTCGGAAAATAAGTCTCCTGTTATTTTTGGGAGACAGTCAAAATTTTTAATTTCAAAACTAACCGGGAAAATGGACGTCCAGCGGGAACGCTCGCTGATTGGGCTGTTCGGATCGCCGTCTCCTCCCAGTGTTGCCCATTGGGACAACGAAATCGTGTTTTCTAAGAGAAAAGTTATCAAACAAAAACAGAGGAAACCTAATTTTCCCCATCTCGCTTTTTCTATTTTTTTCTTCAGTTTTTCGATTTCGAACTTTACCGTTTCATGAAATTTTGCATCTGGGGACTATGGATTTCTCGATCTCAGCGCTTCAAGCGGCCATAAATGAACTATTCCAGCATGACGTCATTTTCCCGGTTTTTTTAAACATTCGTATTTTCTACACTGTTTTGTTTACTCGTAAATTAGGAAGTTCGGGCTGAAAGTTTGCCTTAGGAGGTTTTTAGAGGTGCTGAATCCGATTTCGGGGTCAAAAATAGGAAAGTCCGACATGGTGAAATTCCTCATTGCAGGAAGACAAGTTTTTTTTTTTCAAAGCCGTTTACATTTTTAAGAGTTACCTGAACTATTTACACCGCTGGGTCATATAATTCTGACTTTTCATTAACCCACATTTTACGAAAGATTAGACTGATTGAAAGACTTGAAGAATCTGATAATTCTGATGTACCTAGATTATCTATAATCTATTTATTTATCTATTTCTATTTATCTATTTATTTATCGCAATCATCAGCTATAGCTTCGGACTGTGATTGCGATAAATAAAAGAGACTCTCCTAAACTAAGATTCTCGTATTTTGAAGGAATAAAAAGGTTTCATGAGTTCAACTCACACTTGGTTTTCTCTCTCCCTACAATGTTTTATCTCTCCCTACAAAGTCGAAATTATGGAAAAAAATTCAAAATTCAATAAATTTGAAACTACTTGATAAAGTGTGCGCCCACTTCAGGATCTACCACAGTGGCCAAAACAAAGGACGTTTACGGGAGAAAAAACATAAAAACTTCAACAATAATTTATGGAAAAGTTCGAGGACAAAATAACCCCAAATTTTGAAATGACCCATTTTCCTGTATAGATCACCCTTCTATTGGGAGGGATCTCCCTGCCAACCATAGGTACCTACTAAGGCATTTTTGAAAACGAAAACCCTTCGTTTCCCTTTGGTTGGTAGTTGGGGTTGAAATGTTCCCCCTTTTATGCTTCGACAGAGCACAGATTTGCATGAGGAACCCTGGGTCTGACCTAATCAGTTTTCCTCGATCTTCGAGGTGTTTTTTGAAACTGCTTCACTTGTTTAAGCATTTTTTTCTACAGTAATTTTTCCCGTGGGTATTCCTGGTGTTAAACGTAATTCTAGGGCCCTATTACTGGATTTGACTTGAAATTCCAGTTTCTAAATTTGAGGCAAATTCCCCATTGAGTAGTTTACCAGTCACGACTAGTGCAGGAGTCTATAAAACGCTGTTTGAAGGACAGTAACTGGTGCTAGGATGATCGCGAATGGGGTAGTTGCATGGGTCGGAATTTCGTGTTTTTGACTTCAGATTCTAATTTAGCGCACTTAAAAACGCATATGGACCAGTTTTCAGTTCGAAATTCCATTTAGTTTAGCCGTATTTCAATAAAGAAGTACCGTCCTTTTTAGTGTTGGCGGGCCACTCCTCTTACGTCATCCCTAAACGAGAATCTCACGATAGAGTGCGTTGAGATCACTGCAATCGAGGACAATTCGAGTCAGAAACATTTAAATATACCTGCAAAATGATAGTGATGATTAAAAAAACTTTGAAATATATTTTTCAGGTTTTTTATGTTTGAGTTAATCGTTTAAATTGAAAATTTTGAAGCATAATTTTGGCTGTTTTTCTTTTTGTTGTGTTGGCGCTAAAACCTCACGTTACTTTTACGGTCATAGTTATCACGTTATCAGTTTTTCGGGAGGCCCTTTCTCGTAGTGCGGTCCGAGTTGTTACCATATTATAGTTTACACCAGTATTTACCATAATTTATTAGTTGTTTGGTTTGGAAAAGATAATGTTCACTGTAAAGTTTCAAGAAGCTTTTAATAAACGCTTGCATACGAGTCTGCAACACATGTCTTCACTTTTTCCCGCTACCTACCCAATCTGGTTTCGAATGTTCTTGATAGTTCTTTTAACTCAGGGGTACCTATATTGCAGGATTCCAGCCCTCAGCCACAATCATCGAGGAGTAAACGACAAGTCATTCCCCCTGATGTTAAGTCGTACTTACCAGCCGAATGGTTCGGACCCAGGGAGGATTGCGTCGTCAGGATACGGAACGTTGGAGTCTACAAGGGTTACGATTTGAGTTTCAGAATTGGAGTCCGACTGCAGTCCAGGATGGTTTTAACAACGTGCTCAGCTGTCACCTACCTCGAACATCGTAATTTTTCCTATTATTGTTGGATGAAATTTTAGGCTTACCTCAGATTGCAACATGTTTGTTAAGAAATGTGCAGAACTTTAAAAATAAAGAACTAGACAATATTGAGTTTGAAATACGGGAAGGAGGAGAAAACTGAAAGAATAATATCGAAATTGAATTAAACGAAATTGTACTTCTATAAAAAAGTTACAAAGGTAGTGGAAGATGCCTACCTATTTTGACGACAAAGAAAACTTGAATTAACGATAGATACCTATCCAAATATCTAGGTAGGTACTGTGATCCGACCTGTGAAGTAGTCCAATTCCTCTCTCTTCAACGATGGTGCTCTGACGCGACGGGTGCAGCGTCCTCCGAGGTCTGCCCCAATCGTGAATGGCCGCTTCCAACGCGACGGTTGCAGCGTTTTCGTGGTTGCTGAACCGTTCCGAAGTGGTTGAGGAATTTCCAGCCGAATGTCACTTCTGGCACCAAACTTTACTGACCAGAAAAGTGCGCCACTATAATACAAGTGATCGCACTTGAAACCAGGACAATTTGGTCGCTGATTATGGAGAGCAGAGACGGATATATGGCAATCGAAAGTGATGCTTGGTAGGCTGGAGAGAGACTGAGTGTTGGGCAGATAGTCAGATCAGACCTGAAATTACCTGATGACTCGGGTCGGAGTCGATCTGATAACTTGACGCATCGTCAGACGCCTTGGAAGACAGGAGAAAGGTTGAGCTAACTTACGCGCGCACACACACAAGCACAGCACGGTTGACACTCTAATCTAAATAATAAAACTAAAAATAATCATGACCTTGGCAGATAAGCGAACATTTCTGAGTCTTGGACAGCCCAGGACCCGTCACCTACTTGCCTCAACAATGTTAGAGAATTGATTTTAAAGCTATCAACAACCTGCAAGATATTTTGGTACTATTCAGGGAGACGATCCACATAGAACTGTCACTGCCACCCAGTATGT
Organism: Apolygus lucorum; assembly: GCA_009739505.2. Classification (NCBI taxonomy): domain Eukaryota; kingdom Metazoa; phylum Arthropoda; class Insecta; order Hemiptera; family Miridae; genus Apolygus; species Apolygus lucorum. The sequence goes on along the minus strand of CM019174.2, from coordinate 30,238,241 downwards.
AACTTCAACATGTTTTACAACTCCTGTGTATGGTGGACTTACCTTCATCTACAACCTCCCTGGACTTGATAGCCCTACTCTGCTAATCGGGTGCTTAATCTAAAGACACGTGGTGCAGTCTGTCGCAACTATTTGTTTATACTAGAAACTTGAGAGCCTGAAAATGATTCAGTGCTACTGCTACTTATGAGAAAACTAGCCGAAAAGCCTACTAAAAGCAGGCAAACACGATTCCTCCGACTCTCCCCGCCACCCACTCCCTCCCACCTCCGGTTCCTCCGACTCTCCCCATCACCCGACTGACCGCTTGCCCTCTACGATAAGTCTTAGGACTTCGTACTTATCTCCACACATTACGTGACCAAGATAATGCGTCTTTCTCACTTTCACAGTCCACAGAAGTTCTTTCTCCTTCCCCATTCAGCTCAATACTTCCTCATTCATTACCCTGTCAACCCAAGGAATTCTGAGGATTCTCCTGTACAAATACATCTCCAGAACATTTATGCGATTCTCCAAATACGCACTAAGAGTCGACGACTCACATCCATACAAGAAAACAGACAACACATATCATTGCAGCATGCGAATCCTCAAAACTTAACTTAGGTCCAACCGCACAAAAACCGCCTTTTTCGCTTGGGCAATCTGGGATACCACCTCTGTTCATTGATTGCATTGGTTGGTGACGAGTGCGCACAAATATTCGTAGGACGATACCTACGCTATCTCCACTGTCGATAGTAGCCAACAATTGATTATTTCAATGCGATTGATGTGTTGAGGAGTTGTGATAATGTATTCCTAGAATTTTTGTAGAATTCCAACTGTGCTAATTTCTAGAAACATTGTTCAGCTGGCATTCATAAAAATAGATGAGCATGTGGGTACATTAAAAATTCCAAGAGCAATATTACTCCTTTGTCGAAAAAAACCATTGAAACTATCGATTGTTGGAAAAACCAATCAGTTATTGCAATCCACAATAGGCCACCCTGAGGTTCCAAACTCGCGCTCATTTGTTTGTTTATTTTCTCGTGCTGTCCATTAAAAAAAAAAAAAAAAAAAAAAAAAAAAAAAAAAAAAAAAAACGAATTTCAACGAGAAATGATCACTACCTTTTCAAAACACTGTCAACAGAGGTTACAGATCAGAGAGAGGTTATCATTTCAGAGGCTTCCAGGAGGAAGGTTATCATTCCATCCATGTGAACCTTCCGCCCACCCCCACTGGTACTCTCGTCTTTCCAACCTTTCCATCCCAAGTGAATCCAGCTTTAGTCACTGATTCCTCTGTTTTCTGAAGGAGCATGAACTGCTACTTATTCACATACATTTCTTCCTTATTTCATTCATCTCAATAATCTCTAGTTACTTTTTCTTTTTATACGAGTACGAATCCCATGCCGAATTTTCCCTCTTTATAGTGCATACAGGGTGTCTCACGGGAACCGAACGAAAAACAAATGAATGTAGCTCCAATGGTTGAAGTCTTAAATTTTTTTAAATTTCTATCAGGAGGTAGGGAATTAAATGCAATTTTAAGTTTTAAAAATAACATCGGACAAATGGTGCCCATCTTGTTCGAAACACGTGGCAAGTCTGTCCAGGAAGTTTCGGTGGACGCGCTCCAGTAAGTCTTGATCAATTGACGCAACTTGAGACGTTATTGACATTTTCATGTCTTTCATATGGCACATAAAAAAAAATCGTCACGAAATTTGATGCAACGAAATTTGTTGCAACGAAATTTGATGCGACGAAATTTGTCCCAAGTCGCCACAATGATGATTATGACCATCAGAAGTGAAGTTGTTAGGTACTTTACAGGTAGGTACTTTACAGTTAGGTAGGTACTTTACAGTTTGATATTACCAGATCAGCTGAGTCGAAAATCGAGCTCCCAGATCAGCTGAGTCGAAAATTGAGTTCCCAGATCAGCTGAGTCGAAACTCGAGCTCCCAGACATTTTCATGTCTTTCATATGGCACATAAAACGAGTCTGCAACACATTGAAACATTTTCATGCCCCCCTGGTAATATCAAACTGTAAAGTACCTACCTACCTAACAACTTCACTTCTGATGGTCATAATCATCATTGTGGCGACTTGGGACAAATATCGTTGCAACAAATATCGTTGCAACAAATATCGTTGCATCAAATTTCGTGACGATTTTTTTTTATGTGCCATATGAAAGACATGAAAATGTCAAAAAAAATCGTCACGAAATTTGATGCAACGAAATTTGTTGCAACGAAATTTGATGCGACGAAATTTGTCCCAAGTCGCCACAATGATGATTATGACCATCAGAAGTGAAGTTGTTAGGTACTTTACAGGTAGGTACTTTACAGTTAGGTAGGTACTTTACAGTTTGATATTACCAGATCAGCTGAGTCGAAAATCGAGCTCCCAGATCAGCTGAGTCGAAAATTGAGTTCCCAGATCAGCTGAGTCGAAACTCGAGCTCCCAGATCAGCTGAGTCGAAAATCGAGCTCCCAGATCAGCTGAGTCGAAAATCGAGCTCCCAGATCAGCTGAGTTGAAAAATCGAGCTCCCAGATCAGCTGAGTCGAAATTCGAGCTCCCAGATCAGCTGAGTCGAAAATCGAGCTCCCAGATCAGCTGAGTCGAAAATCGAGCTCCCAGATGTCTCGGGAAGGGAGGGGGGGGGGGGCATGAAAATGTTTCAATGTGTTGCAGACTCGTATGCAAGCGTTTTAATAGTTACTCCTCTTTTCTTTATCTCAAATTTCCCATATTTCTCTGGCAATTATAGTCGATTTTGATGATTCCAGCGGCAATATTTCAGTTTTTTGATTCCCAAGGCCCATGCACTAATGGATTTCTAAAATCCTAGTTTCTTCCTTCAAAGCTTCCAAAGTGGAGGGTTTTGATTCATAAACGCGTGATTTAAGGTATCCCCAAAGGAAGAAGTCACACGACGTCAAGTCTGGGGACCTTGGGGGCCATTGCACATCCCCAGAGCGTCTCCAAAGCCCTGGCCGTTCTGTGCGCAAACGAGCTCAATCACTGCACATTTCATCCGCTTCTCTCAATCGAATCATCAAGCGTAATTTAAAGTGGCATCCGTACAAGTTGTCAATCGTTCAGCAGTTGAAACCTACTGATTACCCACAGCTTGTTTGGTTTCAGCAAGATGGGGCCCCCCCTCACACTTCCAGAGCCGCAATCGCCCTCTTGCGCCAGATGTTCCCCAATCGCCTTGTGTCACGCTCTGGGGACGTGCAATGGCCCCCAAGGTCCCCAGACTTGACGTCGTGTGACTTCTTCCTTTGGGGATACCTTAAATCACGCGTTTATGAATCAAAACCCTCCACTTTGGAAGCTTTGAAGGAAGAAATAACGTCTCAAGTTGCGTCAATTGATCAAGACTTACTGGAGCGCGTCCACCATAACTTCCTGGACAGACTTGCCACGTGTTTCGAACAAGATGGGCACCATTTGTCCGATGTTATTTTTAAAACTTAAAATGGCATTTAATTCCCTACCTTCTGATAAAAATATAAAAAATTTAAGACTTCAACCATTGGAGTTATATTCATTTGTTTTTCGTCAAGTTCCCGTGAGACACCCTGTATTTTACCTGTTGGGCTTCCCCGTATTGAATAAAATACAATTAAAAAAACAAAAATACATGGGAATGGTAACTGGCTAATTATAATCATGGGTATAATGTGACTCTGGGTCACTGTGAGCAAACAGAGACAAAAGATATTAGTTTCCACAACTTGTCCTCTGTGTATTGAAGGGCTCTGATGAGTTAACAAAATTATTAACTCATCAGTCACCTAAAAGTGCTAAGAAAAAATTATGAAAGGATTGCTTCAACTCATCTGAGTATCGAATAAGAGAGAGATGCTTAACTTTCTTGAGGCAGGCCAAACCACGAATTGACACCAAAATAAACTGAAGAATAACCAGAAAACATATTAATGGAAATTTCGACACCTTAGAGTTATACTCATCAAACTATTCTCCATAGTTTGACAAAAGTCAAATGCTTTAGTCAAGGAAGAGAGACATACCTACAGACAAACATTTCTTTCCCATTTATAATCAATATGCCAACCAGCCACATCTTAGATAACTTAGTAGGTAATGGGAAAATCGCTCTAGGATTCTCTCTCTCTCTAATGTAGAGCCCTACTAACAAACATGAATGTGTTGTCTCATTTCAGCTGGTAACCGTGTCGTTTACAGGAAACATAAACTATTCAGAGCGCCAGTTGATAAGGTCCGCAAGGAAGATCTTTCAGTTCGAGCTTTCAATTTGATAAATGAACCTGACAATACTGTGAAACAAGTTCTAATTCACCCACAGTAATCATCATTCTTTTGCCATAAAGCATAGTAATATAGCACGAATTATCTCGATTGATGAAAGATTGGTGTGCGTTGTGTTCGAGCAGCAAGTAAGAGAAGTAATCCCATCCTCGTCTCCACTGGAATATCACGGTGACGTTAAAACTGTGCAATAAAACCATTTCAAAGACAGATCTTGGATTGTAGGTGTGACAACCAATACTTGATGGACTTCGCTGTACTGCTTTTGGACGAGGCTCTTCCAGACTCCAAAAACGTCTGGATCCACACTCCAGAGAACTTACTGTTCCGTCGAAACCTGGACAGAGTCGTCGCAGCACAGGCTGTCCTGGGAACCTGCTCACTCCCTACATACACCAGACGTCCGCTCATAGGCCGATATTATAAAGTCGAATTCGTACCTATTAATTTCCAGGTGAGTGATATCAAGACAATCTGAATATCGAAGACCTACTTAGACAATGTAAAAAGGGATTGAAATCATGTGGCATGTGTCCGTAGGAATTTTCGTGGGTGGGGTGGCACAACACTGACATTTGAGTCTCTATCTCCATTCAGGCTGGGAGGGTATGAGGAGGAGTGCAGAGAAGGTCATCGGAACGTTGCGTCCACAGACAATCATACATGAGATGATTAAGAACAAGTCGAGCTGGGACGCAATGGCAGTATTTGTCTAAAAGCAAAAAAGCTGGATGGAAGATAGGAGGAAGAAGATGAGGAATAGAATTGAAGGAGAGACCAGAAGTAGGAGCAGCCTTTTGGCACAAAAAAAGGGCTCACCCTGAAGTAATACTGTACAAGTGGTTCCGGGGTGAGTCCTAAGCAGAGGGAGTGGGGTTTTAGTTGGTAGGCCCAATGCATGGGGAGTCCAACACTATTGGGGTGACTTCCCCTTCGCTCTTAACACTTTCCGTGCGGATGATGGTAATAACCATCATGCCGAGTTTCGCGAGTGGCGTGTGATGGTTTATACCATCACAGCTCTAAGCATATCTCCGAGCTGTTCATCGTTCTGCTACCTAGTGGATGACTTAAGAAGCTCTTTCGGATTTTTCGTGCTTAGTAGGTCCTCTTGTTGCCACCAGAGTGCGCCGTTTTCACTTCGGGGGATTCTGTTATCTTTAAGATTTGCGGGTTTGCACTACCGAATTCCTGACAAAAAGGTCTCCCGCCACAGGCGAAAACGAGTTTTCTGAGTCCGCACAGAGAGTGTTAAAGAGTTTCCCCACTTCCGTAACAAAAAAACAAAAAAAAAAAAAAATATATCCATTCAGGCAGACACAGTTAGTAATTGCGGCACTTAGCTAGGTAAAGCTGATGATGGCAGGGGAGTTCCCAAATACTGAGGACACACGTGGCAAAACTGAGCTTGTCTAGGGGTGTTAGGGGGGTGACTTCCAAGCACTCCCACATACTTACCAGACCTTAGGCGATGAGAAGGAGATTATAACATAGCGAGAGCTGGCGAGGGAAACATGGAAGCCTTTGATTTTTATTACTTAAAGAGGGCTTCCAATACCTTACGTCCGTGGAAGAGGAATCTGCCCTGGACCAAAGATCGGAAGGCCTGCAGCATCCGTACTCATATTACTAACTAAATTACATTGAGTGTAATTCAGTAAATAAAAATGCATGTTTTATCGCTTACCGATTGGTTTAAAATGAACTAATCCTTATCCAATAGGAGTCCCTGGAATGCATGCATTACTAAATATATTTTTAAGGACACTTCTAGTTTTAGAATCGAATCTTCTTTTACAGCATTGGGATGGGTGTAGAGCAGATGTGTGCTCTTACTGGGGTAATAACGACGAACCAGACTTCTTTCAAGACAACAATCGCTGCGAAAATCGGCTCAATAGTACCAGGTCTGCAACAACACATGAATTAACGACCCATCGTCCTCATATGCGTACGAAGAATTCAATTGACTATTTACAGGTTCTGCATCGCTTGGCACAAACCAATGAGCATGTGTAAACTGGCCGAAGGAGCTCCCATATTCTGCGACATCGGAAACATCCGAGGCCTCATAGGATTTTACCTCAAAGAAACCTACACTTGCCTCGGTCCTATAGACCCGAATGGCATCATGGTGGCGTGAGTTATTCAAAATCTATACTAAAATATTTATTATTTATGTGACAAATACGTTTGTTTGGCTTGTACTGATCCAATCTGGCTATGTAAAGGCCGGTTTACACACTCATGCCATTTGCGCAAATCGGCTTGAACAAGCCAGTTTGCACAGTTATATCGTTGCATGTGAACGCTGTTTGCGCAAGCCAAAACATTTGGCTTGTGCGAAGTCTGTCTCGGACAGAAATTCGGCTTGAGGTTGGAGCTTGGCATGAGTGGAGTTTGAGCGTGTGAACGCAGTTCAAGCCTACCCACGATCTCGCGCTGGCGCATTCCTTCACTTCAAGTGTGTGAATCACATTATTCCAACCCTAGCATCTAGCGCTCGTTCAAGCTGCATTGGTTGATTGGTTCTTGCGATGCAGAAATAAAGAGAATTTCTCTGTGAATTCATTGAGCTGTACAAGTATCAAATAATTCCAGAAATCATTTGGTTCCCCTCTCAATTCCACTATTAAATTGGTATGGGAAAGGCTGTCCCTCCTGAGCAACCAATCCTTGCTCCATTTCCGACCTTTGGAACTCTTTGAGCCCAATTTTTTCTTTATCAAGCAAGCCGCCGTCGTACACAGGATAAGCTCCTGTAAAGCATCCATATTAAAAATTATGTCAAAATTTGTGATAGGTTTTTTTTTTGAATAATTTTAAAATTTTTAATTAATCAACTTTAATTAAAGCGCACTGATCGACGAAGTCCACTGACTGAATCCCACACAATTTCACAAGCACAACTGAACGTGTGAACGCAACCGCGTTGTTCAGTTCAGTTTGCGCAAACTGGCTTGTGCAAGCCGGTTTGTGCAAATGGCTTGAGCGTGTAAACCCACCTTTACTTTAGTGAATTTAAACAGTAAAACAATTGTAGATTGACGATGCTCAGAAAAGGCCAATTCAAATCGTTTATCGCAAATCGTTTGGTAACTAAGGCCTGGGCAGAGTGCACAAGAATGTGTCACATACCTACACTTATAAGTGTATATGGTTTTTTTTTGCGGATTTGGATTCAGAATGATGATGATCTAAAACAAATTACCTAGTACGTGTTTTTTAAAAGATTTTCTATGAAAAAAACACTTTTTGCTAGGCTACAGTTTCAGACCTAATTAACACCCTGTATATTAGAATTCAATTAAAAACGTATTTTCCCCATCAGAGTGGGTGATGCCCTTGATTGGATTTACGAGACTTTAACTATGCGGCTCACTGGGAATTACGATCGGGAAGTGCCTGAATGGGTGAGAAACTTGAGGTGGAACTACTCACGTGGAAATGTCCCGAAAATCGTGAGTATCAACACTACCGTTGAAGTTTTGAATCTACTCATAATGAAACTGTGTAAAGGTGAAATTGGTTAACTCGAAATGAAGACTCGCACGATCGTGAATTTCAGCCTATCAATATTACCAAGACGACTACTGTGAAACCGGAAGCTGTTGCATTCGATGATTTTCAAGGCGATCAAGTATTGTCTGTCGTGATCGTTTGGAACGACAACCACCCATCGTGCCAAGGAGTGATGATTGCACACTTATTCGTCATCGCGCCGTGTTCTTGCATCACGAAAAACCCTTACAGTTAGTTAATACAAAAATAAACGAAAAACAGAAAAATATTAAAAAATACGAAAAACATTATTAAACCCTTAACGCGCCAGGTGAGTATCGAGGGTGAAGTTCCAACAGTTAAAAAATACGAAAAACATTATTAACCCTTAACGCGCCAGGTGAGTATCGAGGGTGAAGTTCCAACAGTGCTCAAGTCATTTTTTCCAATTTTACAGGAGACGCAAAAAACATTATTATTTCTACTCCTAAGCCATAATTGCAAGGTTCCAGGTGTCAATTTACTATTGAAGAGCTGCTCTTTGCATTTAATTGAAATTTTCGTTGAAATTATTGCTCGTTCATAAAATAGTTGACTTGGGCTAGGTTGTCTGAAACCTTTGATGAGTTGGGCTATGTTGTGAGAAATTAAATCGAACCTATAATAATGATAATAATAATAATATTAATGTTTTATTCTTAATTTATTTTCCACCAAGCCACCAATATTGGAAAAAATAAAATAATAGAAATTAATCAAGGATTTCAAGAAACCACCTTTTATAAACAAACAGCCACGAAACTCACAATGTATTACTATAAGGTAGGAAGATACTGAACCAGAGCCATGGAACAAAAAAATAAAATTGAAAAAACTATAATGAAAATTACAAATGAAAAACCGTCTTAGGAAAAAGCTTAGAAAACAGCATTACACGAAATTTTCAATAACTTTGTTTCACGACTTAATCATAGTCACTTTCTAAATTACAGTTGTCTCTGTTTTTGAACAAAAATAATTTTCTATATTTTTCTTATACAAAAATCCTTTTTAAAAAATTTTTGTTTTTCCAAACACTTTAAATTGATAAAAGACGAGAAAGGTTGAATAATGAAAAAGTCTTATAAAGTTTTTTTTTTTTTACAAAATTTTGGAGAAATGAACATGTTGGGCCATTGCGTCTTCCATTACGATCTACATCTTGAAGAATAACATTGGAGTCAATCAGTCACCGTGATACCTTCTTGACATAAATGATTGCAAAGTTCATTAATCGGGATCATGAGGTCATCTTCACTCAACTCCTCCGTTTCGAAACATTATTAACATTAGGTACAGTAAAATGGTGTGCAAAATAATGGAATAATAATGTAAATAATTTAATTTATAACGTAAAACCATAAAATCTAAGAAAAAGTGTAATGCGAATAAAGCAGTGTTTTGCTTCCCAACAAAGCCTAAATCAAACATAGGTTGTTAAAAACCCAGAAACTGTTGTAACAACAGTGCCTAAAAGATTTCTTTTTTTGGAAGATTTCTTGGCTAGAACAAGGCACATTTGAACAATTTATCGTTCTATGCATGTTGGTTATATACTAATTTAACGTATTCAACCATAAAACTTTGAAAAAGAGGACAACAAATTATGTTACTTACTTCCGACACAGATTGTAGCTGAGAGACCACATTTTACCATTGAAATGAGGTGATTTGGGCACTGTTGGCTTCACATTTGAGTTGAGCAGTGTTGCCTTTTTGTGATTTTGAGGCGTTAATGGGGGGATTTTCCTAACACCAATGTTACCAATCGATTCGGCGTGAAATTTTGAATCCATTGATGTGCCTAACTCAAAATGTCAAAAAAATGACTTGGGCACTGTTGGAACTTCACCCTCGGTATGTCACACTCACTAAGGATTTTTGATCTGCTGTGGTGGCGGCCCTGCGCCACATTTGGGATTGAGGACCCAACGTAAATTTGGGGGGATTAGTACCGCGTCAATTGCCGCTAGAGCCACCCCCCTGCATGGTCCCTGAGCACCTTAACACTTTCAATGCGGGAGCGTCTAGCCAGTCCAACGCCACCCACTGCACGCTACCTGCCCGACTGAGCGTCAACGTACAAGGGTTGCCTCGAAGGTACGACTGAAACTTGTGTTCAAACCTTCCAATCTGCTTCCGAGGCTATCTAGCGTGAAGCCAGGAAGGTATTGAAGGAATTTTCCGCCCAACTGGCGCTTGTAACGGTTATTTCGGTAACTTACTAACCTTGGAATGCGATGAGTCAATGCAATGGGCTCAGTCTACCCGAGTAGACGGCAGTGGGCTGGGGAAGACTCTCCGTCTACCCGGGTAGACGCCCGCACTGAAAGTGTTAAGTATAATTTTTCTGAAACCTAATGAGTATGCCACACTCACCTGGCACCTGAGCGGTGTATAAAAAGTGAGTATGGCATACTCACGTGGCACCCAAGAGTCATGTAAAACTATAGGGGAACCTTAGAGAAGACCTCAAGAAGAAAAAAAAGTCTGCCAAGTTGGGTGGGCAGTATAGCTTCCTCACTCATTGTAACATGGACGTATAGAATCAGTTGGCGAAAAACAGGAGAGGAAATGGCCTTGGAGCTCACTCAGCTGATCAGTGACCACTCAGGCACCTTCAGCATTCTCCATTGACCCTGCCTCTCAAATTTCAGCTTCCTGCGTTCAACAGGAGAGAAAATGGCCTTGGAGCTCACTCAGCTGATCCGAAGGTGCTGAAATTTATAGGGGACCGTCTAGGACCTAACCCGCACAATCCCTGAAAATTTCATCAAAATCGGACCACAGGTTAGTATAGTTTTGCCCGGGACAAGGATTGACCACAGACAGACCGACAGACAGACAGACACGGAACCAAAATTGTTCGGGAAGCTCTAAAACGCAAAAAGCAAGTGGAAATTTTGATTTTGGAGGACATTTTTTTTTTTTCACTTCTTTCACGAATACAAAGCTTCCCTACCTTCGGTAGTGAGGAAGCAATATTGTTCACTGTGTCCCTACCAAAAGCGTCTATACACCAATTACACAGTGTGAGCAATGCAATAATCCTATTTGTCTTCAGTGTTCTCGAAAAACATGTATAAATTGTTTACAGGGAACAACATAACTCCCTATAAACTATACGTTATAAAGACTGGTAGGTTCTAGGTACAGCAACTTTCAAAACTGATCAAAAAAACTTTTTTCGATAATTTTTTTTTTTTTTTTCGTTTTCTAGTCTTGCAGTTAGAAATAACACTAGTCTTCTCTTTGAGTTTACAAAAATTAGTCAAGGCTGTGAATTCTTCAATATTTTTTTCGCCAAGATATTTTTAATCCTACTTCAGCAATGGTGAATGAAAACTGAGTTGAGTAGAGCGTTGTCTATTTCCACGAAAATAATGAGTTACAAGTTATATACCTACAAGTAGAGTATGCCGTAGGCTGCTATATGCTGGCATATGATGGTTTTGCGTTTTTATTTATGCCCGTATACAATTTATTGAATGTTAGTCAAACGATTAAAAAACGAGGCGTGAAAAGTGGTTTAAACTCTTGAAATTACGGAAATCGTGATGGGTGAGTATACCATAGTCACCTGGCGCGAGGGAGGATTTGGAAGCACCTGGCGCGTTGAGGGTTAAGTAATTGGCTAGCTACGTCACACCATTCAAATCTTCAACTTTCCTTAGCTTCTCTGATTTTTCAAAAACATTTTCTTGGCGAACAGACCCGATTACCGTTATTCCTGAGCCATACTCTTAAAAAAAAAAAAAAAATTTAAAATTGACAGTAGGTAATACCCCCATTCTTGGTGTCGCGGACGTCATCAGCTGTCTTCCTAAGGGAAGATCAGAATTTATTCTGATGATTTCGCTCATGGCTTCCCATTGGCCTCACCGCCCTGAGTTGGAACGAGGGGGAACTGCGACCAACATGCCCGAAAATATGCTCCCGAGGCGAGTCCCGAACTCACGGCCCCTGCAACTGGCCCGAGTCTCGTCTCCAGAGACACATGCCGGTGCTCGCTCGGCCACAGCGCGGCCCACCCCATGTGAATCCAGCTATAGAAAGCTGATGGAATAAAGCATGACGAGAGTCCCAGGAAAACACCGAAGTCCCAGGTCAATACCGTCAATGCATGTAACTTCGGACACTTTAGTCAGTTTTTCCTGTGTTTCAGCAGCTAAAACCTAGTTGATAAATCTGGAAAAAAAAATTTATACAGGCTAGCTATTCCTCTATTGGAGGAGCCTAAAAACCATTCGTTAGCCGAATAATTACGCTTTTTTTTTAAAAAAAAGAAGAATGTCCGAAGTTACCAACAACGTGCTGCTAATTTCGGACACCCATACAAATTCCATAGAAACCGAAGATTTCATTCTTAATTTGTAACTTCGGACACTTGTTCGCGTTTTTAAAAGTTTTCAAGCGGGAACAATTTTTTAAAATTGATCAAATCTGTGAGTCAGGAGCTTCATTGATATTTTTCCCTCGAGGTTTGAGTGGAGCGCGTTGTTGGCGAACATTGTCTTTCAGAAACAATTCAAACGACGATGCCCATGCAGAGTGGTCTTGTTCAATATGCAACACACCTTCATTGCGATTCCTGAATTCGGGGAACTGCTGAAGGACTTTCTCTGAGGAAAGGGGAAAAATGCCTGTTGCTCTAAAACCTGCAATGAGGTTCTGTGATTTATTTTCCAGCAAGTCAAGAGCCTTTTTCAGGATGCCAGGGAAATCACTTTTGGGAAGGACCCCTCGATTTTTTTTCTTCCACTCAGTTATGACTACATGCCATTTCCTTTTCATTTGAGCAAAAAAAGCTACATCAAGCGGCTGTAGACGTTGAGTGCAATTTGGTGGCAACAAGACGAACTCAATGTTGTTCTCTTCACACATTCTTATTACTCTGATGGAAACATGGGAGGATAAATTGTCCCCAATCAATATTTTTCTGAGAAGCTTCATCTATACTTCTCTGATAGCATTTGCGAGGTAAACTGGGTTATATACCCGGTAAGCCCGCACTGGAAGAGGTTTTCCCATTGTCCGAAGTTTCCTACACAAAGTGAAAGAAAGTACATCAATACTGCTGCAGTCGGAAATTATAGCATTAGAGCAATGAAACTAGCCACATCGCTTCATAACAATATCCCCTACAAACTAAAACTATTTTTGGTTGGTTCACTCCACTCAACATTGCGTGCCAAAGGAGGTTTTTCAACATTCTGAGAAAAACGACAAATTGAAAATTATATACTTACAACTATTGGACGACAACCGAGCAATAAAAGCAGGACCAATGAGCGGGAAATGAATGACTGACAACAGGTGAAACGAAACTCACGAACAAACTGTCTAGGGCCAGCACTGTGGATGCTGTAGAGGCGTTTTACCGCTAAAATTCGATTTTGTCCGAAGTTACCAACACTGTCCGAAGTTACATGCATTCACGGTACTTGTTTTGTCAAGATTTGAAAACTTGTCAATTTCTGTTTTGTTTTCAAAAGTTCTTGTGATTTGTTCCTTTTAAATTAAACAAGTCACGAAAAAAACAGAAATTGACAAATTTTCAAGTTTGAGGTAGAAAGATTATAATTGTGTACATTTTTTCTTGAATGGTCATTTGGAAAATTTAACGCTCTTTCCAACAGTGCCCATTATGAATTTGCATGGGCTATAAGGAAGTTATAACCATTTTAGTGCCACAAGGTCGAAAATACGAGAAAAAAAACTTCAAAGTAAAAAAAGTAGCATGTTGAAAAAAGTGCTAATAGAGGAAAAGTTGTCGCAAATTAGTTGTACAGTCGATTTATGAAGTGTGTGCAGTTCAATGCATCGTTGTTTTCAGATATGTCGCTAATTGAGCACATATTCGCCCCAGAAGAGGTGAAGTTGTACTTGGATTTTGCTCTCGATTTTTATGTAAGCTTGATGATCAATGGCAGCAAACCACGAATCAGAGCGCTTCGCTACATTCTGTCCCCAAAGTAATGTTTCTATTCGATTATAATTTAGAAGATATTGTAAGCTCCAGGTTTTAATTTAATGATTCTAAATTTAACAAAGTTTGTTGATGTGAAAGCTGAGGGCTCTGAATGATTACTTGAATATTAAACTAAAATTCCTGTTGGAAATCAAACCAAATATAAATTGAGAGTTTACATTGACATAAGCAAAGGTAAATGATTATCTACACCTAGTTTATGATGAAGTTAAATTAAAAAAAAATAGGTGGCGATAATTACCTGGTAGGTAGCTGTAGCGGCTCGAAGGTCTGTGAAATTTACTAAAGTTAAATTCAACCTGAAGGGCCTAGGTACTCTTAGATCACCGAATGTGTCTATGTCTGATGGACTTAAGTTGTTTTCCTGAGGGAAAATATCAAGAGTACGTGAAACGTAGCTGCGCACGAAGCGCACTAAAAACCTAACGGTGCACGAAGTGCACGGTAAACCGTACGGTGCACGAAGTGCACGAATTCCCTAACTGCGCACGTTTTACTTGTCTGTTACGGGAACCAGGTGGTTGAAATGAGAAATGCAAGGTTACAACTAATAGGAACCTTTTAATTAAGATGAAATGTAAATTGACTCGAAATTGACAAGATTAGTTCAATGAATTTAACAGTGCAATTTTGCAATAAATGGTTTACAACAATGAAATGCGTTGTTTTTTTACTCTCCTTACTTCCTTTCTCCAACATCCAACAACTTCTACTACTTTAGACAACTTTGAATTTACTCTACTGACTTTACTGACTCTGACTGAAATGTTCATTAACTTTACTCTGACTAGTTTTACTGTCTACACATTTTGCACACTCTAACATTGGCCAATGAATAGATTTAGTTTTGTTACACTCACAGCGGCGGGGCCTGAAGGAAATCCGGAGGTGGTGATGGTAGTGAAGATTCGAAGAATGGTCCAACTGGGTCGTCTCGGATTCTTCCACGGAGACTGAGGGGGAGGGGACGTCAGAATTAATCACGCCGGACTTAATCTGAAGGGGGTGGCTCTTTACTTTGAGCGGGAGGGATCGAAAATCGTTTCGAATGAGCACGTCAAAGACGAGGGGAGATAGCTTCAAAGACTAGGACTCGAATGGCGGCTCCACGCTGTTGTAGTGAGATATCTTTCCAGTGGTCCCCACCCTCCAGCTCAAGGCGTCCAGGCCGGTGCGGATGGCCGATCATGATTGGTTGAAATTGACGTCATGTCGTCAGGAGCGCTTCTGGTGGTGGACGCCCGAAGGTGGTGTTTGGGCGTCCAGGAGCGGGGACGGTTCTAAGCCCGCTCCTTGCCTGCCGGCCCCCATGGAGGAAGGGAGTATTGGTGGTAAGTTACTCAGCCCCGTTATTGTGCAAGAGTATCAGTGAGCCGGGGCTCACATCATTGTAGCAAGAAATGCGGGTCTGACTCCCGGAGTACCAAAAATGAAAAGAACGGGTTCAAGGTCCATCCCAAGTGACTGTAGGAATTTGAATTAATTACTAATCTGGAGAGTTACGATTTAGGAAAAAGCCGTCAGAGCTCCATGTTGACCAGGATATGAAATTTTTAGTTCAACGTTCACCCTGTTCTCTCTCTGTTTATGTTCTACCGATGTTTTTATTCCTCCCGAAAATACCATTGTGCTCTTGCAGAATATAAGTTTTATTCAAATTTAAAACGTGTGGATTATTTCAAATTATAATCCCAAGTGTGACAAGGTTTAAAACCTATCCTTTTTCCTATCTGATTCCGGAAAAAAACACGCTTCAACAAGTAGGTTGATGAGGAAAGCAGAGTAAGATCAACCAGACACTGTTACTTCCATGTCTGATGATGAGAAGGAAGATCCAAGCACTGGGATCTTAAACATAACAAGGCTGGATACAACTTCCAGCGAGTCTTCAGATTTTGCTATTGCTACCTACAGGAAGTAGGCCAAGCATATTCCAAACAGCGAGAAATTCCAGGATTTTTCTGTGTACTTAAACTCAATTAAATTTCGAAACATTGCATTCTCCGCAAGTTTGGGCTTCTGAAGTCAGCTGAGATGACTGGGTCAACACCACTGCTTTTTCCTCTTCGCAGGAGTCAGTTACAAACAGCCCTGAGAAATATAAAACATCAGTTTACAGTTCCAACTTGTCGTTGTGTTTCACAGAAATGGATCCCACCCAGCATCAACCGACCAATCCAACTTTCAATTCCAATAAATCTCTACAATTTCTTATTTAAACTCAACGATAAATCGTTATGATTCAGGGGCGGAAATAATGCAGAAAGCAGAAAGATGGAACGCCATGTGATTGATTGTTTGGAAAACAGTTGAGTATGGTGGCTACCATTTTGTTAGAGCGGCCGTGCGATAGAATAAAACACAGTCGAGAGTCGACCATGATCCAATTTTTGCGTCATCCACTCCATCCACCACTGAGACCATCCATGTGAACACACTTTTCCGAGATTCCCCGACCCCCTCCACTGCTTTTTTCATCTTTCCATAGTCCAACATGAAGCCAGCTTTAAGTTGGGTTTACATAGGTGCGTTAAGTCCGTAATGTGTAACGTGCAAGAAGAGAAGTGGGGGTGTTCTGTAATGCAGAAAGTGTGTCCCCTAAGAAAATCACGGCACCCCAAATTGAAAGGGTAGTGCAAGAGATTGATGTTTTGAGATAACCTACAATGCATCGGAGCATCTATACAGTTGGGTTATGGATACGAGGAAGCTAAGTGCCACACCCATTTGGCAGACTTTTTTTCACCTCGTGACTGGCAAAACAACGGGTCGAAAAATTGTATCCACCCCAGTGGACAGAGCTCAAGATTTTCGCGTCGCGCTGCGCTGTCGACCTAGTGGACGGGCACCTTAAAACATCCAATTTTTCAAAACGATACACTCAGCTCCAAAAGTCGACACCCCCAAAGATCAGTCATGCCCCATCAATTGGCTCCAGCCAATAGCATCCAATTACGGATTACGGTCGTTACGCACCTATGTGAACCCAGCTCAAGTCTGCTACCTGCTCCAGCTGTTCTCACCCCTATCACATTGTTTATGCCTTGGTAAGAGAATAATCTCCAGCAATCTAGTAATAGCATACTCATTGGTGTTACCAAGATTCCATGTGAGTCTGTATAATCACAGGTGATGCCCAAGTATCATGGGAATCTAACATGTATCCCTCAAGTGATAAAGACAGATTGTGTCGTGAGTAGTAAAGAGAAATGGGGGTACTGCATCAATGACGTCATATAGCCATCATGAGCTAGTACTCCCAAGGGTCCTATCCTTCAAGGTAGATGGGGATCCTGGCTCAGAGAGACAGGTGTTGGGGGGACAGGTGTTGTGAGTTTCTGGCTCAAGGGGGGGTCAGAGGTGGACAGATGAGTCTGACGTCAGAGGGGGGTGTGGTGGTGGTCTGACGTCAGAGGTTGGGACAGATGTTTGAGGGGCAAAAATTTCTGGTCTGAGGGGGATTCGAACCTGAGAACTTTAGATCATGAATCGACAACACCACCTGTCCACCTCTGACGTCAGACCCACCTGTCCCCCCAACACCTGTCTCTCTGAGCCAGGATCCCCATCTACCTTAAAGGATAGGACCCTTGGGAGTACTAGCTCATGACGGCTATATGACGTCATTGATGCAGTACCCCCATTTCTCTTTACTACTGTCGCACCATGGGTTAAATACTTGGTTATCTTTTGGAAACGAACTCCTAACCTAGTTGTTACGGAGATGAAGTCTTCATGCCACACCATCTTCGTTCACACAGGTGTAACTCCCACGCTGAAGTCGATCTCGCTATGATCGAACTGAGATGGAACGTCCCTTACCACAAGCTAGCCTGGATTATGACGTCGCACCGTAAAATCATGGAAACTTTGATCAAGATCACCACCGTCTCTGACGCCTCTTTTGCTAATGACTGCTACTGGATGAAGAACATTCCGTTTTCTTCATCACCCTTTGGCAACCAGCGTGTGAGGGTTAAAATTCGATTTGTGGTAAGATTCCTGCCTCTCTGTAATGAAATTTTCAAACAAAATTACCGAAGTTGCATTTCACTTGAGGAATGAGGAATTTCACCGAATTCTGTTTGCATTTTTCCTGAATAGTTAATGGTGTGGGATAGATGAAAATCGGATTGATTTCGGAAAATAAGTCTCCAGTTATTTTTGGGAGACAATCAAAATTTTTGATTTCAAAACTAACCGGGAAAACGGACGTGAAGCGGGAACGCTCGCTGATTGGGCTGTTTGGATCGCCGTCTCCTCCCAGTGTTGCCCATTGGGACGACGAAATCGTGTTTTCTAAGAGAAAAGTTATCAAACAAAAACAGGGGAAACCTAATTTTCCCCATCTTGCTTTTTCTATTTTTTTCTTCAGTTTTTCGATTTTGAACTTTACTGTTTCATGAAATTTTGCATCTGGGGACTATGGATTTCTCGATCTCAGCGCTTCAAGCGGCCATAAATGAACTATTCCAGGATGACGTCATTTTCCCGGTTTTTTTTTAAACATTTGTATTTTCTACACTGTTTTGTTTATTCGTAAAGTAGGAAGTTCGGGCTGAAAGTTTGCCTTAGGGGGTTTTTTGAGGCGCTGAATCCGATTTCGGGGTCAAAAATAGGAAATTCCGACATGGTGAAATTCCTCATTGGAGCAATAATTTTGATCGAAGACTCTTCGTTTGATGTCAACCATAGAGAGCGCTTACTTCGTCCCTAATAACCAAACAAACTGAAAGCCGTAGGAACCACCTAGTAAGCAGGTAGTTCTGGAAGTACAGAGTTAAAAACAGTGTTAACTCATAAACGACAATTTTGAAGTTGGCTCGTTATTACTGCAGGGTCCTCAATGTCAAAATACGTACTGTCCACTTCTGGACTCTATTGATGCTGAAAATGTTCCCTAGTATATTAACTAAATTACATTTAGTAATGAGGAATTTCACCGATTTCTGTTTACATTTTTCCTGAATAGTTAATGGTGTGGGATAGATAAAAATCGGGCTGATTTCGGAAAATAAGTCTCCTGTTATTTTTGGGAGACAATCAAATTTTTTGATTTCAAAACTAACCGGGAAAACAGACGTGCAGCGGGAACGCTCGCTGATTGGGCTGTTCGGATCGCCGTCTCCTCCCAGTGTTGCCCATTGGGACGACGAAATCGTGTTTTCTAAGAGAAAAGTTATCAAACAAAAACAGAGGAAACCTAATTTTCCCCATCTCGCTTTTTCTATTTTTTTCTTCAGTTTTTCGATTTTGAACTTTACTGTTTCATGAAATTTTGCATCTGGGGACTATGGATTTCTCGATCTCAGCGCTTCAAGCGGCCATAAATGAACTATTCCAGCATGACGTCATTTTCCCGGTTTTTTTTAAACATTCTTATTTTTTACACTGTTTTGTTTATTCGTAAATTAGAAAGTTCGGGCTGAAAGTTTGTCTTAGGAGGTTTTCAGAGGTGCTGAATCCGATTTTGGGGTCAAAAATAGGAAATTCCGACATGGTGAAAATCCTCATTTGCAGTAGGAAAGTAATGAAATTTCTACTCCTCGTCCAATAGGACGTCCCCTGGAATAAATGCATTACTAAACAACGTTTTCACCTTAATATTAATTGTTTACTATTTATTATTGTTTCAGCACTGGCACCATTGCGTGCATCAAACCTGCCCGAATCAACACTGGTTCGTTTATCATTTTGGTAGGCATATTCGATATATACCTTTGTAACATGGAAGATAAGACCCCACATAGCTGAACACCATACAGTTTAAATCACCCCCCGATTTATTAGGAATCCAAGGCAGTTGCTTGTCAATATTGCCTTCATTTATACAAGATATTCCTCCTACCATTCCAGATCGGTGTTACGGTACCACAGACAGTCCCGAGCCAAAGACAAGGACGCTATTTTGTTTCGAGTAAGCTAGTCCCGTAATTATTCTTTGTGTGATTATTCGCAGTATTAAGCAGTACATATTTTAGGTGTATTCATGGTCTGGGAGATTCGACGTCGAATCTTCGAATTTGGAGATTTGACGAGAGTCAATGCGCATGCGCACCGGCTAATACGACGATTCAATATACCAGCGTCGTAAACCGAGTGATCCATGAGAGTCTTGCAGGAGCACACCGAAAGGCACAACTAGCGCTCCCGGCAGCTTTGAGTATTAGTCAGCTGATCATGTATCATGTGAGGATGACCGATGTTACCGATAATTTGATGTTAGTGAGTGATTAACAAGACAGCCCTGAGAGTGCAGCAGAGGCAAATTATAGACATTTTTCTAATCTTGATCTCAAACTAATTAAACCATCAAAGTCTTATTAATCACGCTTTCATCAATAGGACCGCGTTATGCAAAAATAGGTACCTCTCAAGTGACGATATTTCCTAACTTTTTCCTTTTGGTACCTATTGTTGGATTCATCTCGCCGAGTAGAATCGACTTTTTTACGTACTTGCGCCCTCCTTTTGTTAGAAAATGGAACTAATTCCTAATATAGGTACTTACCAAGCGACAATAACTAAAAAAGGCATTTTGAATTTCACAATTCCCTACGACACACCATGGAAAAGTTATGTAATTAACAAACAAACGACACATGAATATTGGTGGTTAGTTTGGATTACGAATCTATTTCCGTAGAACAACTGCAAGTGCCTGATTTTACTGTTTCGTATTATGTATTATTTGCGTAGGTATCTCTTTCGTTGAAACAGCTAAATGAATTCGCAGTGTAGCGGCAAGCTAGGCTCATTTTTCTTTTCGTTACTGATAACTGATATCGCGCATGTGTAAGTGCATTCCAGTTTTCTTTTCACCCAAAGTATTCATTCAAAAATCTTTTGATTCTGAAAGCCTGATACCTTGATTAGTATGATTTCCAGGTGTAAGGAATTCTTTGATCTCTGCAAGAAAGGAGTTTCAAAAACCCGTGCCTCAAACATCAATCTATTTTGCTTATCTCTCCACTAGAAATGCGTGTCACAGCCCAAGTTGAATGACTTGGGAATGACAAAGCATGCTGCATCTCATTCCCAAAGTATACCAGCCATTTTATGGGTCATTTTCCCAAAAAGGGCGAATCGTTGTCCAGAGAAGATTCCGAATGCACATTTATGATTTGGGTGTCAAAAAAAATTCTCTATAAACTATCAACTTTGTTCTACTTCGGGCAATCAATAAAATATGCATTTATTCACGCTAAAATATAGAAATTAAAGTTTAAACTGCTAAATGTCCAGTAATCTGCCATGTCCGGACCCCTAGGTAGTCAACTTTGCTTGAACACTATGACTCACCTATGAAAGCAGCGGCCTGAATTTGTAGTGATTCTTTATTGCATATACCTGGACATGAAAAAAAATGGATTTGCAGATTTTTTCAGAAGCAAATAAAGCGAGCAGGAGGATAAAATGTGCTTGTCCGGAGGTTTTTGTCTTTAATCTGCCTTTTTTGTGTTTTCGTATTTCGGCAGCTTTTTATCGTTTCCCGCGGTTTTACTACCTCTGTAAGAGGTGAGGTTAGTCGTTAGGTTATCGAAGAAAGTGGCGGGAAACGTATTCCTTCTGTGTGGAAGCGTGCGCAAGTGGAGTCAGTTGCGAAATTGTGGTGTCACAGTCACCGTCTGTCTTTCATCTACCCTCTGTAAGAACGGTTAGAAATCGAAATTATTTTTTCTTTTTGGTCTCTTGTTCTTGTTTCTACCGAGCTGGTTCCAGCAATATGGTAACACTTCAGCAGAACAGCACCAGAACGCAGGAAAAGCTGAAAAACCTAAGTGCCACCCAGGAATTTTGTGTCTTTCATCTGCCGGTGATGGTGGCTTTTGGAGATGAAAGACTTTTTTCAAGTTGTTAACAATTTAATTTGAATTTTCCGTTGCAATTTAAAAACTTGACATTTTCGACCTCAAAACTGTATTCAGCA
This sequence comes from Apolygus lucorum, assembly GCA_009739505.2. Classification (NCBI taxonomy): domain Eukaryota; kingdom Metazoa; phylum Arthropoda; class Insecta; order Hemiptera; family Miridae; genus Apolygus; species Apolygus lucorum. The sequence goes on along the minus strand of CM019174.2, from coordinate 30,216,468 downwards.
ACCGTAAAAATCCCCTGGTACCAAGTTTTGGCTCGAAAAACCGATAAATTGAGATTACTTGGTTACTTTCAGACGTTTCTAGGTTGCTATCAGAAAAACCGTGTTCCACGTTGGTTTAACCCTTTTCTACACCTGCGTCCCGCCCTGGTTCAATTTTTGGAATAACTCCCAGTTCTCACTACTCATGGAGATGGGGTTCCGAGTATTCTCCTTTACGCGGAAACCACGCCAATAGGTTTCTTTCGATAGGTTTTCTTCTTTAATTTTTAATTAATTAATTAAGCGTCCCACTGAGTGTTCTTTCGTCGAAATTCAATCAGTATGGTGTGAGGTTAATCCCTGATTTTTGGCAGAACTTGAGTAGAAATTTAAGTTTTCTGAAATCTTGGGATACCGATTGTACCTTTCCAGGAAAATGACCCTTATACATCTTTGATTTCCGGAGAAGATAAAGAGGACGATATAGATGGACTCAAAGGGCGGCTGGATTTTGATATAGAAGAAGAGAAAATACTTATATATATTTTATACAATAATCTAATAAGCGATAAACTGGCGACTGCTTGGCATTAATTTGCGCTCCAATTATCGGTAACAACGGTCATCCCAATTATCCTGCGCTCCCCGAGGGGCCAGGGAGAACTAGCACAGATATGACACCTAACGTCCTCACATGACACACGATCAGCTGACTAGTACGCAGTACTCAAAGCTGCTGGGAGCTCTAGTTGTACGAAGCAACAACCTCTGGGGTACCTATTCTCATTTTTTAACTAAAAGGAAATTAATGAACATGCGTTTTTGACACTGACTTGGTTATTGTCTGATGCCGCAAGGAGCGCTACACACTGTAAGCCGCCAATGGGCTGAGGGCCCGTAGCAAAATAACGTTGTGGGGAATTGACCTGAAAACGCAACTTAAAACTAAGTTAGAGAAGTGTTACTTAACTGGTTTGGAGATGAATGTAGCGGCCGAAGATGCAATCCAGGTCGTTGTGTAGCTGAAATAAGCAACTCCCTGAAGGGGCTTCACCTCGTTGCGGAAAAGAAAGAAAAACAAAAGAGAAAATAGGCGTCGTTGCGCAATGTAACTACTTGAAATCCTATTGGTGAAGTTCTTGTTAATTATGTACTCTTTGATTTTACCACTAATGAGGGAACCAGACGTTGCTTGAAAAGAGAAGAATGAAATGCGATTCAATGTGTGTGTAATCGACGTTAAGTTGTGGCATAGGCAAAATATATGTACAAAATATATCTTTGAACAAAATAAAGAATGGCAATATGATATCAATATGGCGTTGTGGTATTATTATCCTGAGGATCCTTAAAGTAGGAACAACATTTATGAGCGTTGTGGTACGTTTGAACTGAAATCCTTATGATAAGAAACAATATTTGGTGAGCGTTGTGGTACATCTAAGAGAATGACGCTAGGTTTATATCTAATGAAGCTAAGGGCGCTTGAGGGCAACCCGCAATGCAAAGTAATTAGGACTACACTGAACAAGGAACAGTTTCTGTCTTTACCCCTAATCACACCTATTATTGGCCAATAATAATGAATGTACGAGTGCACTCACAATGTAACCTCAGGGCGTGGGTCGTTCCGGGGCGTCTGTTGTTCCGTGTCCGAGTTGTGGTGGTCCAGGGTGAGCGAGGGTCTATCAGCAGTGCGAGGGGAATCACTATGGCGACTGACTGATGAACAGGGTTTGACTTTAGGTAAAAGAGCGATTTTATGAAAGGGCGTTGCACAATGCAAATTAAGAGTTGTGGGGGGTTGCGTTTGAATGGCAGCAGGGCGTATCAAGAGCGATAGGGGTAGTAGCTTTGAAGGCAGGAGTGGGAGTGCTGGAGAGGGGTCGGGCGCTGAGGTGCCTCGGTTCGCCCCCCTCCCCTTGTCACGTGACTCTTGAGTTTGATAGAGGGGGTTGGGTTGGCTTCTGGGGCTCCCCGTGGGGTGGGGACGCCCCGACCGGCCGGCCTTCCTCCCCTTTTCTGATTAAATTCCCTTTTAAATTTCCTGGTTTTGCTTCTCATCCAGCTCCCGAGATGGGAAATAGATTATCTGTGAGCTTTGGCTCACAACACAATTCGATATTTGACGGGAGAAAATGTGGGAGCCTCATGAGACCCTCGAGTTTACGAAGATTCGACGATCGAATCAGACCACGAAAATTTTGTGTAGAATTTAAGAGAGGGTGGATTCCATTCAGATTATTCAGGACTCGAACTAATTTTTGCAGGTCGAGGGACCCGAAATACCCGGCTTGCGATATGTTGCACGGAACGCCCATTTTCTGCAACAATGAAGCAGCCCGAGGTAGTATCCGTAGAATCCGAAAATCGAATAAAAATTTTTCCCTCCGTCCGACATAAGTGGCACTTTCTTCAGTTAGCATTGACCGATTCGGATGAAATTTGGTATATAGGCTCCATTTGGGGTCTAGTTGTGCCCCAAAGAGTTTGGTTGATCAGTATCTTATTTGAGTTAACGATGGCTGAAAGGTGTGAAACTGAAGTAAAAACGCTGCAAATCATTGCTCAAAGGTTTATTATTTTCTGTATAGATCACCCTTCTGTATAGATCACTGGTTCTCCATCAGTAGCACCTACCACCATCTGTATTCTCCCTTGACTTCCCCTCTCAAATTTCAGCTTCCTGCGTTCAATAGGATTGAAAATGGCTTCGGAGCTCACTCAGCTGATCAGTGATCTGAGGAGTGTAGATCTCCTCGAATGGTGGAGACGCCTGGAAGAGCACTTCCATTCAATAGGATTGAAAATGGCATCGGAGCTCACTCAGCTGAACAGTGATCTGAGGAGTGAAGAAGATCTCCTCGAATGCTGGAGACGCCTGGAAGAGCACTTCCATTCAATAGGACTGAAAATGGCTTCGGAGCTCACTCAGCTGATCAGTGATCTGAGGAGTGAAGAAGATCTCCTCGAATGCTGGAGACGCCTGGAAGAGCACTTCCATTCAATAGGATTGAAAATGGCTACGGAGCTCACTCAGCTGAACAGTGATCTGAGGAGTGAAGAAGATCTCCTCGAATGCTGCAGACGCCTAGAAGAGCACTTCCATTCATTAGGATTGAAAATGGCTACGGAGCTCACTCAGCTGAACAGTGATCTGAAGAGTGAAGAAGATCTACTCGAATGCTGGAGACGCCTGGAAGAGCACTTCCATTCAATAGGACTGAAAATGGCTTCGGAGCTCACTCAGCTGATCAGTGATCTGAGGAGTGAAGAAGATCTCCTCGAATGCTGGAGACGCCTGGAAGAGCACTTCCATTCAATAGGATTGAAAATGGCTACGGAGCTCACTCAGCTGAACAGTGATCTGAAGAGTGAAGAAGATCTCCTCGAATGCTGGAGACGCCTGGAAGAGCACTTCCATTCAATAGGACTGAAAATGGCTTCGGAGCTCACTCAGCTGATCAGTGATCTGAGGAGTGAAGAAGATCTCCTCGAATGCTGGAGACGCCTGGAAGAGCACTTCCATTCAATAGGATTGAAAATGGCTACGGAGCTCACTCAGCTGAACAGTGATCTGAGGAGTGAAGAAGATCTCCTCGAATGCTGGAGACGCCTAGAAGAGCACTTCCATTCAATAGGATTGAAAATGGCTACGGAGCTCACTCAGCTGAACAGTGATCTGAGGAGTGAAGAAGATCTCCTCGAATGCTGGAGACGCCTAGAAGAGCACTTCTATTCAATAGGATTGAAAATGGCTTCGGAGCTCACTCAGCTGATCAGTGATCTGAGGAGTGAAGAAGATCTACTCGAATGCTGGAGACGCCTAGAAGAGCACTTCCATTCAATAGGATTGAAAATGGCTACGGAGCTCACTCAGCTGATCAGTGATCTGAAGAGTGAAGAAGATCTCCTCGAATGCTGGAGACGCCTGGAAGAGCACTTCCATTCAATAGGATTGAAAATGGCTTCGGAGCTCACTCAGCTGAACAGTGATCTGAGGAGTGAAGAAGATCTCCTCGAATGCTGGAGACGCCTGGAAGAGCACTTCCATTCAATAGGATCGAAATTGGCTTCGGAGCTCACTCAGCTGAACAGTGATCTGAGGAGTGAAGAAGATCTACTCGAATGCTGGAGACGCCTGGAAGAGCACTTCCATTCAATAGGATTGAAAATGGCTTCGGAGCTCACTCAGCTGAACAGTGATCTGAGGAGTGAAGATCTCCTCGAACGCTGGAGACGCCTGGAAGAGCACTTCCATTCAATAGGATTGAAAATGGCTTCGGAGCTCACTCAGCTGATCAGTGATCTGAGGAGTGAAGATCTCCTCGAACGCTGGAGACGCCTGGAAGAGCACTTCCATTCAATAGGATTGAAAATGGCTTCGGAGCTCACTCAGCTGATCAGTGATCTGAGGAGTGAAGAAGATCTCCTCGAATGCTGGAGACGCCTGGAAGAGCACTTCCATTCAATAGGACTGAAAATGGCTTCGGAGCTCACTCAGCTGATCAGTGATCTGAGGAGTGAAGAAGATCTCCTCGAATGCTGGAGACGCCTGGAAGAGCACTTCCATTCAATAGGATTGAAAATGGCTACGGAGCTCACTCAGCTGAACAGTGATCTGAGGAGTGAAGAAGATCTCCTCGAATGCTGGAGACGCCTAGAAGAGCACTTCCATTCAATAGGATTGAAAATGGCTACGGAGCTCACTCAGCTGAACAGTGATCTGAAGAGTGAAGAAGATCTACTCGAATGCTGGAGACGCCTGGAAGAGCACTTCCATTCAATAGGACTGAAAATGGCTTCGGAGCTCACTCAGCTGATCAGTGATCTGAGGAGTGAAGAAGATCTCCTCGAATGCTGGAGACGCCTGGAAGAGCACTTCCATTCAATAGGATTGAAAATGGCTACGGAGCTCACTCAGCTGAACAGTGATCTGAAGAGTGAAGAAGATCTCCTCGAATGCTGGAGACGCCTGGAAGAGCACTTCCATTCAATAGGACTGAAAATGGCTTCGGAGCTCACTCAGCTGATCAGTGATCTGAGGAGTGAAGAAGATCTCCTCGAATGCTGGAGACGCCTGGAAGAGCACTTCCATTCAATAGGATTGAAAATGGCTACGGAGCTCACTCAGCTGAACAGTGATCTGAGGAGTGAAGAAGATCTCCTCGAATGCTGGAGACGCCTAGAAGAGCACTTCCATTCAATAGGATTGAAAATGGCTACGGAGCTCACTCAGCTGAACAGTGATCTGAGGAGTGAAGAAGATCTCCTCGAATGCTGGAGACGCCTAGAAGAGCACTTCTATTCAATAGGATTGAAAATGGCTTCGGAGCTCACTCAGCTGAACAGTGATCTGAGGAGTGAAGAAGATCTCCTCGAATGCTGGAGACGCCTAGAAGAGCACTTCCATTCAATAGGATTGAAAATGGCTTCGGAGCTCACTCAGCTGATCAGTGATCTGAGGAGTGAAGAAGATCTACTCGAATGCTGGAGACGCCTAGAAGAGCACTTCCATTCAATAGGATTGAAAATGGCTACGGAGCTCACTCAGCTGATCAGTGATCTGAAGAGTGAAGAAGATCTCCTCGAATGCTGGAGACGCCTGGAAGAGCACTTCCATTCAATAGGATTGAAAATGGCTTCGGAGCTCACTCAGCTGAACAGTGATCTGAGGAGTGAAGAAGATCTCCTCGAATGCTGGAGACGCCTGGAAGAGCACTTCCATTCAATAGGATCGAAATTGGCTTCGGAGCTCACTCAGCTGAACAGTGATCTGAGGAGTGAAGGAGATCTACTCGAATGCCGGAGACGCCTGGAAGAGCACTTCCATTCAATAGGATTGAAAATGGCTTCGGAGCTCACTCAGCTGAACAGTGATCTGAGGAGTGAAGATCTCCTCGAACGCTGGAGACGCCTGGAAGAGCACTTCCATTCAATAGGATTGAAAATGCCTTCGGAGCTCACTCAGCTGATCAGTGATCTGAGGAGTGAAGATCTCCTCGAACGCTGGAGACGCCTGGAAGAGCACTTCCATTCAATAGGATTGAAAATGGCTTCGGAGCTCACTCAGCTGATCAGTGATCTGAGGAGTGAAGAAGATCTCCTCGAATGCTGGAGACGCCTGGAAGAGCACTTCCATTCAATAGGATTGGAAATGGCTTCGGAGCTCACTCAGCTGATCAGTGATCTGAGGAGTGAAGAAGATCTCCTCGAATGCTGGAGACGCCTGGAAGAGCACTTCCATTCAATAGGATTGAAAATGGCTTCGGAGCTCACTCAGCTGATCAGTGATCTGAGGAGTGAAGAAGATCTCCTCGAATGCTGGAGACGCCTGGAAGAGCACTTCCATTCAATAGGATCGAAAATAGCTTCGGAGCTCACTCAGCTGAACAGTGATCTGAGGAGTGAAGATCTCCTCGAATGCTGAAGACGCCTGGAAGAGCACTTCCATTCAATAGGATTGAAAATGGCTTCGGAGCTCACTCAGCTGATCAGTGATCTGAGGAGTGAAGAAGCCTTTGAGAAATGATTTGCAGCGTTTTTTACCCACCAACATTTTTTTACCTACCAGCTAGGTACTACCTACCACACCATACTGGCTTCACACCTTCACAATCAAGTTTATTAGAAAGAACTAAACGCTTCACACTCGATTGGAAAAATAGAAAGCTTCATATGGAAATTTGATTACTGGTTACGCAGAAGGCAAAACTGTATACAAATCGAAGAAATGAACAGCGATCGCATTTTAGTCCGATAAAATTTGAATGGAGATTAGACCTCTTTTGCGATTCACACTCATGATTCTGTTTTATCGAAGGAAAACCTTCAAGTACTCGTAGGGACCGAACGGTTTGTCCTACAGAGCTCCGGGTGGTCTCAAAAATTTTTAAAAATTCAATACTATTTAAAATTGGTGAAAAAACGATACCTTTATTTCGAGAGTTTTCGAGCTAGGGCACTTTTGAAAATTTCAACCCTTAATTTTCACCCCTTAGAAGTGACCTACATCAACCAAAAGCTTCGCGGCACAACTAGACCCCAAATGGAGCCCATATACCAAATTTGAACCAAATCGGTCCAGTGTTGCTAAGAAAAGTGCCGCGTACGGCGGACGGACGGAAATTTTTTTATTCGATTTTCGTATTCTACGTACCTTGAAACGTAAAACATCAAATTTTGAGGGGGGGGGGGGTTAACATTTTTTTCTTGCTCGATTCCAAAGGCTTATTATTGAAAATAATAAACCAAAACTGTCGATGAAAGCCAAATTAGTGACAGGTTTAATTAAGAGTTTCCTCATTATTTTCAATAGCTGTAATACATGGATTTTTGAGTATAATTTCAGCCGGATTCGGGCTCCCTTCAAGTACTCTGTGTGTTTTACTCAACTTTGTATGTACCTGACGTTACTCCAGGGTTCATCGGACTGTACACGAAAGCCATGGACCTCAATCTAGTTCCGTGCCAAGACCGACCTCTTGAACAACGAACAGGGGTATTCGTTGGGATCGACCAGTTCATCGACGACTTCCGAGATAAACTTTGGATAAACGAAATGGAAGTGTTCGCCAGAGACCTCAACTCCAGCCCCTTCTCATCACCGACTGCGCCATCGATCATATTCTTTCTAGTTTTCCTGAACGTTGTTTTTTATGTGACTTTGAAGGTGTGATTGTATTTTTTTTCTTTTTGTCGTTCGGTCGATTCATATATTAAATAAATATTGATTTTAATCACGAAATTGATGTTAGATAACTTATTTTGTAAACCCTTCGATAGGCGTGGTGTCAAATTGACACAAAATTTAGTTTTGGAAGGTTGCTATGCCCCCTATCGTGTGGATTTGAGAGTACCCTTCTCCTTACCTTTCTAACTTCGGATCCTCTTCATAATAAAAATAAGTTGGCCTGTCACAGGAGCCACAGTTGATTTTTATCAAAATTGATACACCGCGCACATTTTCTCCATAAAGCCGCGTTTTCTTGTCAAAAATGTTCAAAAAAATTGAAATTTTCCATTGAGTAATGTTGCCAATGAATTGTTTAGCTCGATGAGTAAATACCTAAGGGGAAAGCATCAATAGTGGACACTGTACCAGTAGTGGACATTTTAGAAAAAAAGTTGTAGAATAAGGATTTGGGTTGAGCTGGGCACTTGATGCTTTTTGGATTCACTAAAGTAATATCCAATTAAACGTGAAGAACAAGAAGAAGACGTTAGAGTTAAGGTGAAAAACAATGACTCAGCATCAAAACAACCAGTCAGTGAGTTTAGTGATTTCGTGCAAGACGTGAAAAATGCTAAGGAAAAGAAGGTAAGTTTTAAGAAATTTTCATATATAATCTTCACATATTTGTGCCCATTGGTTTGAATAATCACTTCAGTTAACTAATTAGATGATTTTCCGGCCGCTTAACTTCGTTTATGTTGGTAAACTGGGCTTTTTAAGCATGTCCGCTTCTAGTGCAGCAAAATTGTTGGATGCTCTAGTAGTGGACACCCCTGTTCACTACTGGCGCATCTTCCGTTTTCGAGAGAGGTTATTTTTTTTATTTGCCACTTATTCATTTACATTGCAACTAGCTCACGATACGATTTTCAAATGAATCTAATGTTGCGGACCAAAGGCGGACAGGGGTGTCCTCTACTAGTACAAGAGATGTCCACTACTAGTACAGAGGTATCCTCTACTAGTACATGAACTGTCCTCTACTAGTACATGAACTGTCATCTACTAGTGCTCATTTGAATGGAATTTTTTTGGGATTTTCTATTGATTGTTTATTTTTACTTTCTTCCATAGTAAAAATGAAGCACAGAAGAAAAGATGAGGAGGGATGCGAAAAAAGAAAACTCAAAATTACTCCCAAGAACAATTGGATCAGGCGATAAGGGATGGATTACAAGAAACGGGTTCTTGTAAAACAATTTATCTCACGCATATTTTAAAATTTTCTGTGATTTCAGGGCCTTGCAACAATTTGTTCCATGTGTTTGTATGATTGAATAAATTATTACACATGATTATGAACCAAATTTTACATTGTCTTGTTGATATATACCACGTGTCCACTACTGGGTCATCAAGTGTCCACTACATCGACATTCAAAAATTTTAGCTGTCCACTACTGGTGTATTCTATTATTCCACAAATGTTGACTCTATTTCTTCAAAAATTTATAAAATTTGTGATTCCATCGATTAAAATTAATGAAAAAAGGTCTGAAGAACATGCAGACACCCAAAAAACAGTTTTAAAGCTAAAAATGTATGAGGAAACACAAAAAAACGCACACGATTTTCTTAACATGTCCACTACTGGTGCTTTCCCCTTACTGTGTCTAGTTTTAATTTTTCAACACAAATACATTTTTTGGTATTTTTTCTACTTCATAGTTTTGTTCAATGACTTTACACAGTTCCTATTCATATAAGTCGGGTTCCCTTGTATCTTAAAGTCTGTTACAGACAAACAATTAACTTTCTTCTATTTCTCATAACCCTCCATGATACACCGCGCGTATCACAGTTTTTTTTTAGGCCACGCATATCTTCACTATTATGATAACTGTAATCTCTGGGGATGGTTACCGGCAGCAGAGACCTCTGTCGATGCAATACTCAACTAAGTTCAAATAATTTTCAAAGAAAAACGAAAAAGTTCACTGTATTTTTTGTTGGCACAACTGCGTCATCCCGGGTTCAGGCATAGCCATCTTGTAGGGATGGGTATCGTTGTAAAAGTATCAATATTTTGTATCGATACAGTATCGTATCCCAGTATCAATATCCCAAGTATCGTTGGGCATGAGTATCGATACTTTAGTGTCACAAACTTATCGTTTATATCATATATACGTTTATATCATCCAATTTTCTCAAGAAAAATAATTTTTTCAACAACTTTTCCTAGGCGTGTAGATAGTAGGGGAGTGGGGGGCACATTTGACATAGGGGCACATTTGACAATGGCTGTTTGTCACACAAGATTTGAATTTTACCGCGATTTCGTGTTTTTGTATTGTGAAGAAGAAGAAGAAGAACCATTCCAGGTGAAAACCGTGCTGGTTACAAATCATCTAGTCGGCTCATGGCGGTTTGAGTGTTTGGACCCCTCAAAAGTAAGTTTTTTTTCATTTTGTTTTTCGTTGATTACCGAGTGGATTCAGTTTTTTTTCAAATGTAGCTCATCCAGTTTGTCAGTCGTATATGTCTCCATGCAAGTGTTTTCCTTGGATTCTTCAAAACAATTCATCGTTCGAGGTTGGCTAGGGTTTTACTGTAATGGCTACCCTCGGGGTAGTTTTGACAGTTTTGCTAGGGGAACATTTGACAGTGTTTTTGACAGTGATTTTTATATACCTATGAAGTTTGTCAATGCTATGTTGATGTAGGATTTTGAATACCTACTCGACCTGACATTTTTCAATAAACATCTTTGTTTTGATCATTATTTTTTGTTACTTCAATTCCTACATCCATAAAACTTGGTGTTCCTTTGAGAAAGAAGAGTGGGTACTCATCTAATTGAAATTGTGTTGGTAGTGTTGATTGTTACAGGCTGCAGGGTCTATAGTTGTTCTGTCTGACTCAACATTATTGCCAGATAATGATTTGCCGGACGTTCCATGGTTTTTTGGTAAGATTAGTTTAGAATTATGGTACTTTCTGTGAACTGTCAAAAGTGCCCCTTTCTCATGCCAATTGTGCCCCACCGGTGGGGCACAATTGTCACTTCCTAAGCATTTTGAAAATTTACACAAAAAAATACTTGGCAAGCAGATTGAAAAAGGAACGAGATGTATGTGGGTAGCAAAAATACCGCAGTTAACGATAGAAGAAAGAAATTCAAGACCTCTCGTTCTTTCAACCTTGTAGGATGGAAAATGCGAAAAAGTGTCAAATGTGCCCCCCACTCCCCTAGACTGCGGCAAAGACAATTAATAACGCGCTCAAATCGGACGAAACACCCACGTTTATTGAGAATGCAGAGTTATTTCTTGCCAGAATGGGTTCCGTAGACTCAGTGTTCTCTTCGTTTGAACGATTGAACGCCAATATCGATGCCTTGAATGAACGTGTGGATCCTTCCAACAGGGTTGAAACCTTACAAATTGCTGCTAGTTTTGATGAAGCATATTACTTTTCCAAGTGTGTTGAACGCAAGCTGTACAAATTGCCGGAATATCAACCGATCGACACTCGTAAGTTATTACCATCTACTACTTCTTGTGAACAACCGTTACCTGTTAAGTTGCCCAAGAAAAATCTAAAATCTTTCAATGGTGACATTTCTTTGTGGCCTACGTTCTACAACATGTTTGTGTCACTCATTCATACCAATAACAGCCTATCCAACAGCGATAAACTTCATTATTTAGTCGATTCACTATCAGGTGAACCACTCTCTCTTATTGAAACTCAAACGCTCACGCCTGATCATTATCCTGTTGTTTGGAATATGCTATTGAAACGCTATAATTCTAAGCGCATTCTAGCCGCTCATTATTTGGATACCATGCTGATTTCATCAAAGCTCGAGAATGAGGGCGCCGGTATGGCTAGCCTTGTTGGGTTGTCGTTGTTTGGCGGTGGACTTAGGACAGACATCCGCGGGAGTCGTGGGTTCAAGGCTCATCGTCGACAGCGTGCGTTTTTCGGCGGTGAGGCCAATGGGAAGCCATGAGCAAAATCATCAGAACAAATTTTGATCTCCCTTTTGAAAGACAGCTGATGACGTCTGCGACGCCAGGAATGGCAGTTGGACGAAAATCCAACCTTGAAATGTTGGTTAACTTTACTTCACTTACTTTTATTATTAGCTTGAGAATCTAATAATATAAAACGCCAACCGTACGTACGTACGTATTCACGGAGTGGTTGGGAGTGGGGAGAGTCGGAGGGAGTGGGTGGAGGAGAAAGTCGGAGGAATCCTTTTTGCCTACTTTTAGTAGGCTTTTCAGCTAGTGTATTATAAATCCGTCTTTTTTTCGAGCTTTGAGGGTAACAAATGAGTTTTGGAGCTGTTAGGAGTGTATTAATGGTGCGTATTGGATATCAGTGTGAAATTTCTTATAAAAATGGATGATAATAATAATGAATTTGTCCAGAAAAAACATCATTGAACCAGTAATTGGCGGTCTTTTTCTAGGCAAGTACCACTAGAAAGGTGGGTAATAATGTAATGTATTATAGTAGTATATTAACATTCAACTTGTACGTAAAAAAATCCCATGACCAAATTTTTAAATTTTCCGTTTCTTCAATCGAAAAACCTTAAAAACGTCTGCCAAGTGGGTGTGGCACATAGCTTCCTCGTATCCATAACCCGATTATATAGATGATCAGATGCATAGTAGTTAATCTCAAAACACCAATCTCTAAGTACCTTCCACTACCCTCATAGGGGACCATCTACACCTAATCTGGACAATCCTAGAAAATTTCATCAAATTCGGAAGAAAAATTAAGTGAGTAGATGTATGTGGAATACTTGTAATAACTTTTACTATTAAGAGTCCAAGCAGAGTGATTTTTTCCAAGATATAAACGTTATTTGTGCAACCAAAGAGTAATGACCCAAAAGCCTCTCTTTCTTCTTCATTTTTTAGCCATTATGTAGAATTTTCCGCGAGAACAGTATCGATATTCGATATTTACAAATATCAGATCCAAAGTATCGATATCCAAAAATATCGGATAGTGCAGTATCGATACTAAAATATCGAGTATCGGTACGAAAGTATCGATGTTTTGAAATATCGAGTATCGATACCCATCCCTACTATCTTGGACTAGTCACTTGACTTCTAGTTCTGTGATATTCAACTTCGTACGTCGCGTTTTCTCGACATTTTGTGTTGGTTTTGTTTCTTTTCGATCGAGTGTGCGATTTGCGATCATGAATGTTCTTCATCGGTTTTTGCAAAGTCAGCGGAATGGAGGGAATTGATTCAGTCCTTTTGGTTGCCGGTGCTAAAAAACGGCCACATCTTTCGCCGTCATCTGAGGTGGAGGTTACCAGGAGATATCTTGATGCTGGAAACACAGATGAAACCTTGGTTGCACCGACAATTAGCCCCAAAATGGCTAACTGTTGTATGGCAAATATGCAATCTAAAATCCCACTTAGATTGGGAACAGTTCTCCGACGCCCTGCGTCGCCATCTTTTCAAAATGTTTCAGACGAGGAATTTTTGTCTTCTGATAACGATGAAGTTTTTCGTAGACATATCAATGATGATGACATCGATGGTGACGACAATGTTCGATTATTTGTGGAGGGTGCGTTGGGGGACTCAAAAACGGCGAATGTCGCCAGAAAGTTGGATAATCTGGATACAGCCTGTATCATACAGGTAATCAAAATGAACTTTGTTTACCCGAAGAATTGAGAAAAATTATGGCGAAATCGCTGAAACCTATTACAAACAAACCATTAAACCAAAGCATGTGGGACACACTTTTAAACTAAAACGAATTACATGTGTATACAGAACTCAAGGGAAAATGAAAAAGTTTCTTTTTGGAAAGATCACCAAAAGCAAATGATTGGTGACGCCACAAATCTTGTTGAGAATCATCAAGTACAGGCACTTTGTTAGTTACGACTGCATCACCTACATAATATGAGGCTATGTCTGCAACCTTTCTGTACAGCAAATCAAAAATGTTTGTTTTCGAAAAATAGAGCAGTTGATCACCAGGAAGTTGAGTGTCCCAGTTATTTTACTGGTCACAAACAAATTCGCGCTTTCTGCTGATCTAGCAGAGCTGAATTTGCAGAAACCTAAAACTGGTTTTCTTGTAGAAAGGCACTGAATGCAGAGATTTACGGGATAAGCCCTAATACGGAGCCAGAAGCGCAAAATACATCAGATCAATTTAAACTTGTCGTCAATACGAATAAAGTCACTCGCGATGAGATTGTGGAAAACCATTTTAATAAAAACGGAGTTGAGTAGAACGTTGTCTATTTCCATGAAAATAATGAGTTACAAGTTAAATCGATTTCGACGGTTAGGTCATCATCAGTAACAAACAATAACTGAAGGTACATCACAGAGAGCATAGCTTATATAGACACAAGTGAAAGGGAGCTTGAATCCCATTGGTCGAGAAAGTGAAAGTCATACCCAATCAGATAAGTGAAAGGAAAATCCTATTGGCTAAGAGAAGTGAAGGGACCTGGGAGGATCATCAAATGCCAATCAAGGCAGACAAAGTGAAAGGGAGCTCAAACATTGGTGAGGGTAACATTGTGAAGGGGAGACCAAGCTATTGTAGGAAGGAACCTATCAATGGTGAAACATGTTGAGGGACCACCTCATTCAGACATTTACCAGGGGCGACGGCTCCAGTGCTCCCGTGCGGACCATTTGGTGAAAGCTCTGGCACCTGAATGTTCCCGTTCACTTTTCCTCTCATCGATAAGAGTAGCCGCGATGTTCCGATCGCCTACGAGCTGGTTGGTCTCAGTGCTCCGAGAATGTCGCACGTTCAATTTGTAACTGGTGGTAGCCGACAGGAAGCTAATGTCGTTTTCGTGGATGGCTACAAATTTACTTTCCATAAAATACTGTCGGGTGGTGTTCGACGTTGGTTGTGTTCGGCAAGAGGTGAAACCCACTGTGAGTGAACAAACGTGCAAATTGCAAGCAACTGTCAAGCGAAAAGTTAGCAATAATGAATTTTCTGCTCCTCCATCCAAGGTAAGTAGTAATCTATCTAGAATTTTATTAAAGTTGTTAGAAATATGAATTTTTAGTGTAGGTATGACTGTTTTGTCATTTTCTAGGTTGTTCGGAGTGCCCTCAGAGACCTCCCTCATATTGATGTCACTAACAGAGGGTTGATCAATTTAAAACGTATGGCTTACCGCTTATAATTAATTAATAATTAGAGGACTATTCGTTATCTCAACTATCTCTGGTAGCACAGGTAACGGGAACATTCAGGTTACTCGGAGCATCGAGGCCTGAATCGTAAGGCACCGCTAGGGGAGCACTCGGGTGACCCGGGAACATGTAGACCAACTTTCTAGGGGAGCACTGGGGTGCTTTTTCGAGCCTCTGGGAACATCGAGGTGGTCTCCTTTTACCAGACCTATCACTCTTAAGAATCTCGAACTTTTCAAGCACATCCAACATACCTCCCTTCGGGCAAAAATGAGGAAATTCTATATACTGTCCGTTTGTTAGATCAAAACACCTACAATAGCTTGGTCTCCCCTTCACAATGTTACCCTCACCAATGTTTGAGCTCCCTTTCACTTTGTCTGCCTTGATTGGCATTTGATGATCCTCCCAAGGTCCCTTCACTTCTCTTAGCCAATAGGATTTTCCTTTCACTTATCTGATTGGGTATGACTTTCACTTTCTCGACCAATGGGATTCAAGCTCCCTTTCACTTGTGTCTATATAAGCTATGCTCTCTGTGATGTACCTTCAGTTATTGTTTGTTACTGATGATGACCTAACCGTCGAAATTGATTTAACTTGTAACTCATTATTTTCGTGGAAATAGACAACGTTCTACTCAACTCCGTTTTTATTGTCGTCAATAACTAGGGTGTGCCAATAACTGCCTCCACTTCATAAATACGTATTTTCCCGTAATTATTTAGACACACTCGGTCGTATCCATTCTGTTTCGGTACTAATTAATGAAAAACGTCACGTTGAAATATAAAAATCCATGTATTTACAATCACTTTCACTTCAGAGATCAACCCTGCACTACAACTCCTTGAACAGACAATGTACAGAGTCCAAAGTTGGCTTCACAAGACTTGAAAAGCGTGCTTATTGAACAGAAAACAGCTTAAGTAGTCTTCGATGCAGGTTGGATGAGACTTGTAGCAGGTTAGACGACACTTGTAGAGTGCAGGTCTAATAATACTTTGCAGGTCCGACAGCGCAGAGCAGGTCGGATGAGACTTGTAGCAGGTCCAAACAGACTGACAAGTGCGAGAACCTACCTTAGAAAATGTCTGCCCAAATGTAGCGGCGGTCGTTGACCCGGAGTTGAAGCCGTTTTACGTGTTGCATCACATCCATGATGATGTCGATTTTGAAACCTGCCAAATCGAACGTTTTCAGAACGTCGATCCTCCTCATGAGTTTCAAAGCTTTGCCATCAATGTCCTGAAAAGATGTTTCCATTCGTTATTGTTTATCGAGGTCAGTTATTACGACATAATTCAAGAAAATTTCCGAAATGTTCACACATCTTGCACTGAATCTGAATATCCAACTATATGTTATTGTTTTTCGAGGTCATTAAGGGGGTTCGACCACAAAAAAATTTTTTTTTTCGATTTTTGGTTTATAATTTTTTACTAAATTAGACAGTTTTGTGAACATTTCAAAAAAAAATATCTCAAAATTCCAAGTAGAAATATGTTTTTCAGCCTCTCAAACATAGATCAATATCCTCCCGGAGCGTAGGATGGTTCATCGCCTTCTTTGATTGTCGTCGTTTATTCATGTTGAGGACGTGCGATTTAGGTCGCTTTTTGTACACTCGCGTACTTCGAGTCATTTTTTGAGAAAAAAAACCAATACGGACACTTATAACTGGAAATCTTAGGTAACACGATGGTGAAAACCACAGAAAAATTGACCAAGACAAACAACACAACACTAGTGATGCGACATCGACATCGATGTTTTCAAAACATCGATGTTTTTCAATAAACATCAATGTTTTTAACATCGATGTTCTGATGGCGATGTTTTCACAACATCGATGTTTCTTACCGATGTTTCACTCGATGTCGTACTTTCCCTGATTTGTTGTTCCCATTGGTTTTCTCAATAGTTTACACATTAAAATAATGAATGAAACAAGCGTTAAAATACCAATCGTGATGAATTATTACATTCTTATCTCTAGGAGGAATAAAAATAATAGCTAATTTTCCTACCGATTTTGTAACTGCTTTAAATATTCATTTGGCGAATGTACTGGGGTAGAAATTGACCTAGTGGCTAGAAATTGATTCATCAGATGAAGAAAAAAGTCTATTCGAGTAGGTACCTACAAGCAAACGATCTCGAATATTTGTATAATTATGATCGGGCACATCGATGTTAAGAAACATCGATGTTGAGAAACATCGATGTTTCCACTCGACATCGATGGTGGATTTCAAAAACATCGATGTTGAGAAACATCGATGTTTTCTATCGATGTCGCATCACTACACAACACCAACAGCAAAATAAACAAAACCTGTATCTTTGTAACCTACTACATCTTCTTCCTCTCCTTTTCGAAACATGGATAGTATAAAATGAAAGTAGCTGACCTTAGAAAGAAGAAGAATAATTACACGAGAGTAATGGAAGAGTTGCACAGAGCGCGAACTCACTTGGTAACACTGCTGGTTGACATGACTTCAGAAAATCAGCTGTTCTGAAAAATGATGTTTTTCGACGTTCATGTACCTAATTCTCTAGAACTACTGGAGGTATCCACTTGATTTTTTTTTTGTTTTCAAGGTTTATTGTTTGTGCGTATTGGTATGAGACGAATTGTCAATATTTTCGTTTTGAAATAAGTTATGAGCGACTGAAGCCTTTGAAAAACGGGCTAATTTACCACATTGAATATTTGATCGTCCCCACCCACCCTGGTTCGTTTTCTTCAAATCCCTTCCACCACAATGTTCATGAAGACTATACCTACAACGTTTCGAAACATAGTTTCACTGGTGTGTACCGTTTCTGAGAAAAAGGTACATAAATTGGGTAGTTCTGTTGTTTGGAAATCTGTCTTTGGCGATTTTTGTCATTTTTGTTTCTTACCGCAACCGATTCAGATGTTCACAGTAGTTTAGTACAGATGTGTAGAATATTTTGTGAAAGTTTGAAAATAATTGACTTGATAGTTTTTGAATCATAATCAAATGAAGACGTGAGGTGCGCTCCTGGCTCATTTTGCGGTCGAACCCCCTTGATACTTCATAATGGGGTGTACAAATGGGTCGGAAAAACTGTTTATTGTTATTTTTAATCTACACTAGACTTCATTCTGAGAATTTTGACACCAACCGCGACCTTCTAGCTTGAGAAGACCTTTTTCTATGACTTTTCAAAGTGTCGAATGTTTATGATATCAAAGTGGGCTGGGGGTCCCGTCAAGGCAGGAGGGGCGTGTGACGTCATAAACATTCAAAACTTTGAAAAATCATGGAAAAAGATCTACTGATCCAAAAAGAGAACGACTGGTGTCAAAATTCTCAGGATAAGGTCTACTTTCGATTAAAAATTTTTAAAAAATCAGGCGCACCTCCCATTCAAGAATCTATCTAAAAGGTTCACACATCTTGCACTGAATCTGAATATCCAACTATACTTTCACAACTTACTTGGTCGACAAAAACTCGTCCCACCGACTTGTCCAGAAAATACTCGTCGAAGTATTTGGCGACGAGGACGCTGTTCCAAGTCGTCGCATCGGGAACAGACAGGTCTGGGATCGGTCCTAGAGCCGGCTGGTTGTTCCCCACTACGATGGGCCTCAGCCGACCAGCCCACCACTCCTTGCGGTCCTTCGAGCTGAACACCTTCAACACTTTTTCCTGCGTAAGTGAAACATTTGCCACTAAGGATTGTGCGTGGGTCAAAAAATGTAACTATTAGAGAGTTACAGCGGGCCAAGATACGTAAAAACGCGTACGACGTGAGGCTCACAGAAGACGGTTGACTCGGCCCTCTCGCGTTTTCGACGTGAGATAACCTACTACTCTAAAGCTAATCTCTTAAGCTTAGCTCTAGAGCTAATGGACGCCGTCAATCAGCTGATCATTCTGTTTCTTTCATTTTGAAGAGTTTCGGTGAATATTTTGCAAGTTCTTCATCTTTGGGGTCGCGGTAAAGTGAATTGAAGATTGAAGAATGGGGTAGTTGCATGGGTCGGAATTTCGTGTTTTTGACTTCAGATTCGAATTTAGCGCACTTAAAAACGTATATGGACCAGTTTTCAGTTCGAAATTCCATTTAGTTTAGCCGTATTTCAATAAAGAAGTACCGTGCTTTTTAGTGTTGGTGGGCCACTCCTCTTACGTCATCCCTAAACGAGAATCTCACAATAGAGTGCGTTGAGATCACTGCAATCGAGGACAATTCGAGTCAGAAACATTGAAATGTACTTGCAAAATGATGGTGATGATTAAAAAAACTTTGAAATATATTTTTCAGGTTTTTTATGTTTGAATTAATCGTTTAAATTGAAAATTTTGAAGCATAATTTTGGCTGTTTTGCTGATGCCCGGGGGCACATCGGCGCGGGGTACTTCGATTAACCCCGTTGCTTTAACGGTCATAGTTATCACGTTATCAGTTTTTCGGGTGGCCCTTTCTCGTAGTGCGGTCCGAGTTGTTACAGTTATTAGTCGTTATAGTTTACACCAGTATTTACCATAATTTATTAGTTGATTGGTTTGGAAAAGATAATGTTCACTGTAAAGTTTCAAGAAGCTTTTAATAAACGCTTGCATACGAGTCTGCAACACATGTCTTCACTTTTTCCCGCTACCTACCCAATCTGCTTTCGAATGTTGTTGACAGTTCTTTTAACTCAGGGGTATATCTCATTTTCTTCCGTAAGTACAACGGTTTTGGCAGTATATCATTTATGCGTAAATGTAGGGCTTTCCAACGAATGGTGAACGATTTTTCTACGAACGCGAATGACGAAGATAAAGTTTGATAGGAACAACTTGGCTGTAAGTAGAAATCATCAGAAAAACAACCGTAAATGCCAGTAGGAAACAAAATCTTTGATGCAACATGTTTCGATTGCACAGCTAGCAAAATTCAGTATGAAAGCACCACAAAGTGTGAGTGATTCTCCAATTTTATTGCCACAAACGAACGTAAACAAACCCAACAGAGGGTTGCTATCAAAGGACCCCCCGGGCAAAGGAAGGGGTCTCTTGGCCCCCTTCACACGCGTGATGTGGCCCCCACCCCGCAGTGTCCTAGCTGTGTGTAGGTTTTCCCGCCTGAATCCAAAATCCCGTTTTTCGAAAAAATCTCTAAATTTTTTGGAAGCGTTTCCGGGAGTTTTATTTGCAGATTCGTACTTCAATAGAGATTCTCTACACAGAAAAAATACAAAAAAATATCATGCAACTACCCCATTGGTCCCTTATACATTTCGCTTGAGTAAATATTGTTCCCTTATACATTTCGGTCTGTTGCAGCGTCTGAAGTGTGGATGGCGGATGTTTGATCTTGATGAGATCAGTTGTACGATCGATCTCAATTTCTTCCCCATTGAAGGCAGGTTTCCTCTACCTTTTTGACTGACTTCGTATTTATCTTACTGCGAAAAGGTATTATTGGAATATAACACGAAAAGATTGATTAGTCCGAGGTCGATCATAAACTACCAATCTCGTAAAATTCGGTTGCCTGTCATCTACTCCTCAGACAAGGGGATGGACTGAAATGCACGATTAGGTACTCACATTCATTTTGCATTTATTTACTTATACTTTTACGATTATTTTGGGTAATAAACGAGCGTACTTCATTGATTTCCTTATATTTTCCTTCCTGTTTTCCTTTGTCGGTTCAACGAAAACAAAAACCGCGGATTGAGTTGACGTTACCTATGGAGTGTTGAAAACTCTAAAGCAATGTCAATCACGTGAGCCTCACAGGATTGATGTGAGAGTTATGTCGGAAAATTAGCATCCACTCGATGCTCGCCCTAGCAGCTTCTCACGTCTAAACGGTTCCAAATGTTGCTGTAACTCTCTAATAACTTGCTTCTTGTAATATCTAAGCTGAAAGCTCGGCATCAATAAACCGTATACATGTCAGGATTGGTCCAATACTCGTAGTTACCATGATCACCAAAGAGCAGGTTTTTAGTCCAAAATGATGCTAAAAGGTAAAAGAAACATGTGACGTCGCCAGTAGGTTAGAGTCGTCGAAGTCAACCAGTCTAAAACCGAGTATACGGGGACAAACTACCAGAGAAGAGCACCCTTCTCCTTGATGACAACAGAGAAGGTTCTCAGGCCCTAGTTATACAAAATATTTGTGTGGATTAGGGACGGCACGATACTCCAAAGTATCGATACTTCTTTCGATACGATATTTTTCAGGAAGTATCGATACTCGATATCTTTTCGATACCGATATTATTAGATATCGATACTTCGATAATATCGGCTCAAAGTATCGATACTATCGATACTTCAAATTAACCCACAAATGATTTTGCAAACCAAATAAAAACTCCATTAATCAAGAATTAAAATATTAACATTATAAGCATATTAATAAAATTCAATAATTTAAAATTTAATAAAAATGAATGATCATTTCATTTTATATTTATTCCAATTCGTATTCCCAAGAATTCTCCGTTCAATGAAATGATTTTTTCATCCACTACAAATAGAAAGGATCAAGTAATAAATCAGTTACATTACAAATTAATAATATTTATTATCAAATCATAAAAACAAAAATTTGGTGTAAAGTGAATTTTGACTTGAATTTTAAAAAAGTAAATAAAAACAATGGGGAATTTGCCTCAATTTTAGATTCTGGAATTTCAAGGCAAATCCTATTATAGGGCCCTAGAATAACGTTTAACACTAGGAATAACCAACGGAAAAAAATTACCGTAGGAGAAAATGACTAAACAAGTGAACCTCTGTTACAAAACACCGCGAAAATCGAGGAGTATTGTTGACGTCATACGAAAAAAAAAAAAAAAAAAACGACGCGAAAGCAACGACAACAGACAGAGTTCTAGCACGCCACACAAAACGATCCAGTGAAATGGCTACTCGAATAATGTGATTCAAATCTTGAAACTAAATAAGAGAAGATGAAGAATAATAATGCTTGATAAACTAGTAGATAGATTCGTATTGTAAAAAAGTGAGTAATACTGTTTCTTTTGGTCAATTTTGTGTCTGGGTTCTTCCTGCCAGATCGTGGCGCACTCTTGTGCGCACTACTCGGAAGGTAAAGTTCGTGTATGTGCCGCTTCTGTGGTAAGCGCCACAGAACCTCCTTTGAAGTCAGATTGGTAAAATATCCGTCACGTTTCAAACATGGCTGCCTCTTACACATTGCCACCACATTTAAAATTTCCATCTTCCTTAAATTCTCTAAATTTTTTGGATGCGTTTTCGAGCAGCTCACTATAGTTTTATTCCATAAAAATAAACCCTCATTCGAAAAAAAAAATAAAAAAATGTGAGGCAAATTCCCCATTGTTGTGAACTGGAAAGTAAAACAATGGTCACAAGGAACTCGAACTGTCCAAGAAACCCAAAGAAATGAAAACCCAAGGACCTAGTATCCTAAGGTCCATGTGAAAACCGCAAAAAAAATGCTAGGTTACAGGGTTACTGTGGAAAGTTTTTGAATATCGATGAAGGATATTAGAAGCGATATATCGTTTCGATCGATACTATTCTGAGTATTATTCAGTGGCAGATATAGTTTGGTATCTAAGTACTTGATATTTTTTTTTGACATTTTCATGTCTTTGCTTTGGCACATGAGGTTACAGGGTTACAGTGGAAAGTTTTTGAATATCGATGAAGGATATTAAAAGCGATAAAACGTTTCGATCGATACTATTCTGAGTATTATTCAGTGGCAGATATAGTTTGGTATCTAAGTACTTGATATTTTTTTTGACATTTTCATGTCTTTGCTTTGGCACATGAGGTTACAGGGTTACTGTGGAAAGTTTTTGAATATCGATGAAGGATATTAGAAGCGATATATCGTTTCGATCGATACTATTCTGAGTATTATTCAGTGGCAGATATAGTTTGGTATCTAAGTACTTGATATTTTTTTTTGACATTTTCATGTCTTTGCTTTGGCACATGAGGTTACAGGGTTACTGTGGAAAGTTTTTGAATATCGATGAAGGATATTAGAAGCGATATATCGTTTCGATCGATACTATTCTGAGTATTATTCAGTGGCAGATATAGTTTGGTATCTAAGTACTTGATATTTTTTTTGACATTTTCATGTCTTTGCTTTGGCACATGAGGTTACAGGGTTACAGTGGAAAGTTTTTGAATATCGATGAAGGATATTAAAAGCGATAAAACGTTTCGATCGATACTATTCTGAGTATTATTCAGTGGCAGATATAGTTTGGTATCTAAGTACTTGATATTTTTTTTTGACATTTTCATGTCTTTGCTTTGGCACATGAGGTTACAGGGTTACTGTGGAAAGTTTTTGAATATCGATGAAGGATATTAGAAGCGATATATCGTTTCGATCGATACTATTCTGAGTATTATTCAGTGGCAGATATAGTTTGGTATCTAAGTACTTGATATTTTTTTTTGACATTTTCATGTCTTTGCTTTGGCACATGAGGTTACAGGGTTACAGTGGAAAGTTTTTGAATATCGATGAAGGATATTAAAAGCGATAAAACGTTTCGATCGATACTATTCTGAGTATTATTCAGTGGCAGATATAGTTTGGTATCTAAGTACTTGATATTTTTTTTTGACATTTTCATGTCTTTGCTTTGGCACATGAGGTTACAGGGTTACTGTGGAAAGTTTTTGAATATCGATGAAGGATATTAGAAGCGATATATCGTTTCGATCGATACTATTCTGAGTATTATTCAGTGGCAGATATAGTTTGGTATCTAAGTACTTGATATTTTTTTTTGACATTTTCATGTCTTTGCTTTGGCACATGAGGTTACAGGGTTACAGTGGAAAGTTTTTGAATATCGATGAAGGATATTAAAAGCGATAAAACGTTTCGATCGATACTATTCTGAGTATTATTCAGTGGCAGATATAGTTTGGTATCTAAGTACTTGATATTTTTTTTGACATTTTCATGTCTTTGCTTTGGCACATGAGGTTACAGGGTTACTGTGGAAAGTTTTTGAATATCGATGAAGGATATTAGAAGCGATATATCGTTTCGATCGATACTATTCTGAGTATTATTCAGTGGCAGATATAGTTTGGTATCTAAGTACTTGATATTTTTTTTTGACATTTTCATGTCTTTGCTTTGGCACATGAGGTTACAGGGTTACTGTGGAAAGTTTTTGAATATCGATGAAGGATATTAGAAGCGATATATCGTTTCGATCGATACTATTCTGAGTATTATTCAGTGGCAGATATAGTTTGGTATCTAAGTACTTGATATTTTTTTTGACATTTTCATGTCTTTGCTTTGGCACATGAGGTTACAGGGTTACAGTGGAAAGTTTTTGAATATCGATGAAGGATATTAAAAGCGATATATCGTTTCGATCGATACTATTCTGAGTATTATTCAGTGGCAGATATAGTTTGGTATCTAAGTACTTGATATTTTTTTTGACATTTTCATGTCTTTGCTTTGGCACATGAGGTTACAGGGTTACTGTGGAAAGTTTTTGAATATCGATGAAGGATATTAAAAGCGATATATTGTTTCGATCGATACTATTCTGAGTATTATTCAGTGGCAGATATAGTTTGGTATCTAAGTACTTGATATTTTTTTTGACATTTTCATGTCTTTGCTTTGGCACATGAGGTTACAGGGTTACTGTGGAAAGTTTTTGAATATCGATGAAGGATATTAAAAGCGATAAAACGTTTCGATCGATACTATTCTGAGTATTATTCAGTGGCAGATATAGTTTGGTATCTAAGTACTTGATATTTTTTTTGACATTTTCATGTCTTTGCTTTGGCACATGAGGTTACAGGGTTACTGTGGAAAGTTTTTGAATATCGATGAAGGATATTAAAAGCGATAAAACGTTTCGATCGATACTATTCTGAGTATTATTCAGTGGCAGATATAGTTTGGTATCTAAGTACTTGATATTTTTTTTGACATTTTCATGTCTTTGCTTTGGCACATGAGGTTACAGGGTTACTGTGGAAAGTTTTTGAATATCGATGAAGGATATTAAAAGCGATAAAACGTTTCGATCGATACTATTCTGAGTATTATTCAGTGGCAGATATAGTTTGGTATCTAAGTACTTGATATTTTTTTGACATTTTCATGTCTTCGCTTTGGCACATGAGGTTACAGGGTTACTGTGGAAAGTTTTTGAATATCGATGAAGGATATTAAAAGAGATAAAACGTTTCGATCGATACTATTCTGAGTATTATTCAGTGGCCGATATAGTTTGGTATCTAAGTACTTGATATTTTTTTTGACATTTTCATGTCTTTGCTTTGGCACATGAGGTTACAGGGTTACTGTGGAAAGTTTTTGAATATTGATGAAGGATATTAAAAGCGATATATCGTTTCGATCGATACTATTCTGAGTATTATTCAGTGGCAGATATAGTTTGGTATCTAAGTACTTGATTTTTTTTTGACATTTTCATGTCTTTGCTTTGGCACATGAGGTTACAGGGTTACTGTGGAAAGTTTTTGAATATCGATGAAGGATATTAAAAGCGATAAAACGTTTCGATCGATACTATTCTGAGTATTATTCAGTGGCAGATATAGTTTGGTATCTAAGTACTTGATATTTTTTTGACATTTTCATGTCTTCGCTTTGGCACATGAGGTTACAGGGTTACTGTGGAAAGTTTTTGAATATCGATGAAGGATATTAAAAGAGATAAAACGTTTCGATCGATACTATTCTGAGTATTATTCAGTGGCAGATATAGTTTGGTATCTAAGTACTTGATATTTTTTTTGACATTTTCATGTCTTTGCTTTGGCACATGAGGTTACAGGGTTACTGTGGAAAGTTTTTGAATATTGATGAAGGATATTAAAAGCGATATATCGTTTCGATCGATACTATTCTGAGTATTATTCAGTGGCAGATATAGTTTGGTATCTAAGTACTTGATTTTTTTTTGACATTTTCATGTCTTTGCTTTGGCACATGAGGTTACAGGGTTACTGTGGAAAGTTTTTGAATATCGATGAAGGATATTAAAAGCAATAAAACGTTTCGATCGATACTATTCTGAGTATTATTCAGTGGCAGATATAGTTTGGTATCTAAGTACTTGATTTTTTTTTTTTGACATTTTCATGTCTTTGCTTTGGCACATGAGGTTACAGGGTTACTGTGGAAAGTTTTTGAATATCGATGAAGGATATTAAAAGCGATATATCGTTTCGATCGATACTATTCTGAGTATTATTCAGTGGCAGATATAGTTTAGTATCTAAGTACTTGATTTTTTTTTTTGAAATTTTCATATCTTTGCTTTGGCACATGAACTGAAAAATCGTCACGGAAACTAAGCAAATCTTGCTCACGCGACCAATAAATAAAATAGACTCACTGTGTTGCGTAGAGAACAATCAACAACCTTACATTTTGCTTTGGCACATGAACTGAAAAATCGTCACGAAAACTTTGATGCTTGGGTAACTAACAACCTTACTTCACTACCTTGTTGTGTAGTGGTTGACATGAAAATGTCCCAATGTGTTGCAGACTCGTATGCAAGCATTTAAAATTGAGTTTATGATTTCGAATCGAGTGTGAAGCGTTTTAGAGTAACCCCTAGGTTACTAATTTTTGTCGACTTCGAAAATAGAATCCACATCCTTCGTTGAAGAAACGAATATCCGTTTGAGAGATTCCACCTTCTTTTCGATTTCATCTTTGATGGAGAAAAAAGTAAATAGGGGAGAAGTCCAAAAAAAATCAAAAGAATCAATTATCATAGTTTTCTTTTACTATTCCACTTTGGCAAAAATATCGATAATATCGTCAAGAAAGTATCGATACCTTCGATATTTCAGGCAAAAGTATCGATACCAATATATCGGTATGAGTTTTTTATCAAAAGTATCGATACGAATATCGGTATCGATACCAAAAAAGTATCGATACTCCGATATATCGGTGGTATCGTGCCGTCCCTAAGTGTGGATAGAGAATGATTAGGTTATAGTCAGTAGACTGTGGCGTAGTGAACCACTTCTTACGAACCTCTTTAATTTCTTGGCCCTCCGCTCCTACGTCCATGAACTGAGTCGATTCATTCCTCCCAGTAGTTGGTTTGCTTTCAACCAAACGACCTTTCTTCTGTAAAACGAAAATCGTGTTATGTACCATTATCACTCGAAAACTGAAGAAAATACGAAGTTCTACTCCAAAAGCGAAATTTAATCCATAGAGTTATCTTCAGTCAATTCCAATCAACATGTCAGTTTGTTTTTACGATACATCTCAAGTTTTTGTCCTCTACTTCTCTTGCTGTTAGAATATGAACTATCTTGTTATGGTCTACATAGTTAACTCACACCAATTTTCAAAGGCGAACCCAAGACTGGACTGACAATTCGACTCCTTTACCACGGGAAAACTTGTGTTCTAAATATTAGTAGCTCTATGAACGGGTTTGGACAAGCACAGTGCAGGTTTCAGCGTGAGCATGTAACAAAAAACGGAGTTTACCGATGACTCCCACTGTTCTGCTCTGAGTTTTGGTCTTGACCGGTTACTGATGAACGAAGTTTTCCCGATTCAAAACGAGAGTTTCCCGATGATTGTGCAACTCAAAACGGGTAGTTAATAGCGTTGTAGGTCTACCAGAGGAACTTTGCATCCGTGTGGCGCCCCCTAGGAGGCGGATCCGCCAACTAACGATCAAGTCAACCTTCGATGGTGAAAACTTGACAGGGAAATGAGCGTGGTGAGAAATTTGAAGTTTGTGTAGAGGCTGCACTGTGAACGAAAGGGCATCTCCTTGTCTCCGGTACTCTGTTATTGTTTATACCAGTATTCTGTTTGATAACTGATAATACCTGCACCATGTCCAACGGCAGTCATGACAAACATCGATAAACCAGGCAAGAGTCATCTAGGGATGGGTATCGATACTTGATATTTCAAAATATCGATACTTTTGCACCAATACTCGATATTTTAGTATCGATACTGCACTATCCGATATTTTTGGATATCGATACTTTGGATACGATATTTCTGAATACCGATGCTTTGGATCCTTCTTCTTCTTCTTCATTGGCTCTACAGTCCAGGGTGGACCTTGGCCTCCTCAACAAGTTTTCGCCAGATGCCTCGATCCTTTGCCATCATCCTCCAGCCTCTATAACCAATCTGCCGGAGATCCTCCTCCACTCCATCCAACCATCTCATTTTCGGACGACCACGTCCCCTACGACCTCCAGGATCACCAGTAAATAGCTTTTTGGGCACCTCTGACTCAGGTATTCTCATTACATGGCCAGCCCATCTAAGCCTTGCAGACTTGATAATACGCGAAACAGGAGGGTCATCATACATTTCGTACAGCTCAGCATTGTACCTTCTTCTCCACCGCGTTTGTTCGCAGACAGGTCCTATGATTCTGCGAAGAACCTTTCTTTCGAATCTGTTCAGCAGTTCGCAGTCATGCTTGGTCAAGGGCCAAGTCTCTGAGGCGTAGGTCACTACTGGTCGTATCAGCACCTTGTATAGGTTGAATTGTGTTGTACGGGACAGATTTGAAGAGCTTGATCATGGCAAAGTAAGCTCTATTAGCTGCCATAAGCCGCTCTTTGACTTCTGCGGAGGTGTCATTTTTTGAGGTGACTGTGGAACCGAGGTATTTAAATTGGCTTACCCTTTCAAATTTATACTGTCTAAGAGTGAGGTGTGATGGCAAATTGTCTCTATGAGCCAAACCAGCTGCCATGTATTTGGTTTTTGACTCATTAATGGTCAACCCCATATCAAGGCTTGCAGCTTCTAGAGCAACAAAGGCTCGTTCCATGTCCTGCTTGGTTCTGGCCACAATGTCGATGTCGTCAGCATAGGCTAAAATCTGCACGCTCCTATGAAAGATCGTTCCTCTACTCTGTAGATTTGCATCACGGACCACTTTTTCGAGCGCTACTGTAAAGAGCAACCACGCAAGCGCGTCACCTTGCCGTAGGCCATTCTGAATGGTGAGTGGTTTGGATACAGTACCATTCACTCTTACACAGTTCTTGACATCAGCCATCGTCGCTTTCATCAGTCTTATGAGCTTGCTGGGGATTCCCAGCTCCTCCATGGCAGCGTAAAGACGACTTCTATTGATACTGTCATATGCAGCCTTGTAATCAATAAACAAGTGGTGCGTACCAATACCAAATTCGCTTGTTTTCTCCAGTATTTGACGCAAACTGAAAATCTGGTCAGTCGTTGGTCTTCCAGGCAGAAATCCACACTGATATCCCCCAACAATGTTCTGAACGAATGGAAGAAGCCTTTAAAACAAAGTATTGGAAAATACTTTGTATCCCAAATTAAGTAGGGTAATTCCACGGTGATTTCCACAAAGCATTGGATCTCCTTTCTTATGCAGAGGGCAAATTATACCCTCATTCCACCCTTCTGGCATGCTTTGGATCCGATATTTCTAAATATCGATACAGTTCTCGCGAAAAATTCACCATGATGGCTAGAAAATGAAGAAGGTAGAGAGGCTTTTGGGTCATTACTCTTTGGTTGCACAAATAACGTTTAATCATGGAGAAAATCACTTTGCTTCGACTCTTGAGTAAAAAATTGATAAAAATTGTTTTAAAAAATTATTTTTTTTTGTTGAGAATATTGGATAATATTGACAGTTTGTGACACTTAAGTATCGATACTCGGATACAATACAGTATCGATACAAAATATCGATACTTTTATAACGGAACCCAACCCTAGAGTCATCAGTACATCTCCGTCTTTGATGAGCCTTCCCAGTTTCAAAATGGAAGTTCCCGATGACTCCCACACTTTGGATCAACGGGAGTCATCGGTGATGCAGCCACGAAAAATACGTTGTTGAAAACACTACAATCTCATGCAGAGCAAAGAAAAGGAATAGACGTTAGGGATGGATATCGATTAATTGGCATAATCGATTATTTTGAAACGATTAGTAGGTACTTTATCTCTTAACACCTTCAGTGCGGATGACCGGTCGACCGGTCATCTGGTCATTTCATTTCTCTTTGGGGGAGGGGGCCTGGTACCTCCCCTTTTTGATACATTCCATTTTGCTTTTTTTTCGTCTTCAGTATGAGTTCAACTGTCTAAAACATTGTTTCGTTTTTGATGCCGAACTTTAATACGAATTTTGCGTTCAAATTCACCAATATCGAATTTCAAGCTCGAAAAATTTTCAGTACGGCAGGGTTGCACGACTTTGGGACCCGCATTGAAGGTGTTAACAGAGATTTCAGATTTCAAGATCAATGTACCTATTGTTGTTCATTGAGGCAAAACACTCAAATTGATAGATGCTACAATAGAATTATGATGTAACTTCATAATAATTATATGTAATAATAATTAAATTTCTTAAAGTCATTGACAACAAATATTTCTTCGTTAAAGTTTTTTTTTAATGAACGAATTTTTTGCTTAAAATCCATTGTTGTCATTATACCCATTTTTTCCTAAATAATTTAATTTTAGGCCCCTCTTAATTGGTGAATCAATTAGTCAGGATTGAAAAATCGTCGATCCCTTTATTAATCGATTATTTATCGGTCGATACCCATCCCTAATAGATATCTCAACAAACTCAGCACAACAACCACGCCACTTGCCTTGGTGATTCTCCTAGTTCTATAAGACGCCGAACCGTCGTCTGAACTTTCCAGTTCAGATTTGAGTTGTATCCTCGGAATCACAACGCGGCAGGCGTCCACCGGCTACACAGACAAAACATGTTTTTTTTTCTCCTGCATCCGTGCAAAAAGCTCAACGAAAGAAACAATCAACTTTCACTACAAAACCAACACAGTTTATAATGAATACCAAACAACCAGGAACAATTTTCACCATAAAAAAAGTATGTTGAAGGTGGAAACCGTTGATTAACCAAAACTAGGAGAAAAAGAAGAGATTCGAGAAGAATCATGCAATGTGAGGTAGGTAAAGTATGGTAAGAATCAGAGATGGGCAAATTCTTATTCATAAATACGATTAAGAATACAAATCATATCTACGATTTTATGATTATGAATACGAATACAGGAATGAATATGAATACGAATACAATCGTATTCCCACTTTGAATACGATTTTCCCCCTTATTCGTATTTTGAATACGATTTTATGATTTTTTCTATGATTTCCCTAAAAATTGATTTTTTTTAAACGATTTTCCCAGAAAATCATACTTTTTTTAAAATGATTTTCTCCCGAACTCTGGACATATTAATGGCCTAACATTGTCAAAATAATCTATCAAAATTCGAAACGTTCCCAAAGGATTTTTCACGCAGAATCGAATGAGACCACCCCCAGGTCGCTACGACCAACCGTATAGAAACTACAACAAAATCTTCGATGAAAATCGTATTTGTTTTACGATTTTTCAGTGGACATTGTAAAAAATACGATTTTTAGCGTAAATTACGTCGTAGTTTCTATACGGTTGGTCATAGCGACCTGGGGGTGGTCTCATTCGATTCTGCGTGAAAAATCCTATAAGAATTTGTGAACGTTTCGAATTTTGATTGATTATTTTGACAATTTTCGGCCATAAATATGTCCAAAGTTCGAGAGAACATCATACAAAAAGTATGATTTTCAGGGAAAATCGTTTAAAAATTTGATTTTTAGGGAAATCATAGAAAAAATCATAAAATCGTTTTCAAAATACGAATAAGGGGGAAAATCGTATACAAAGTGTGAATACCATTGTATTCGTATTCATATTCATTCCTGTATTCGTATTCATAATCATAAAATCGCAGATATGATTTGTATTCTTAATCGTATTTATGAATAAGAATTCGCCCATCTCTGGTAAGAATCTAGTAGAAAAGAGCCAATAACACTGTACATCATCAGGCGCATCTCCACCAGCACATTCAAAATTGACGCTTGGTATGCTCGCTGAGTAAAACTTCCTTCGAGCCCTGAAGAAGGTAATCAATTTACCGAAAGCTCGGCTAAGAAGGAGTTGATAATTCCAGTGGACCCCATTCCTAACCAGTTGACGAAGAGTGCTTTGTTGGTCGATCTACATATCACTTGCTATAAACTGTTATACCTTTTTCGAGTCAAATTCAAGATTTTTCGAGTCAAATTCAAGATTTTTCGAGTCAAATTCGAGGTTTTTCGATTCAAATTCAAGGTTTTTCACATCAAATTAAAGGTTATTCGAATCAAATTCAAGGTTTTTCACATCAAATTAAAGGCTTTTCACATCAAATTAAAGGTTTTATATTTCAAATTAAAGGTTTTCATTTTCAAATTAAAGGTTTTCATTTTCAAATTAAAGGTTTTGTAGTATGCGATTTGGCTCAACATTCAGATGGCGAATATTTGTAAGGGTGGCTAGTTTGCGCAAGCAGAAGGGATTAAAAGGTTGTTACTTCATTATGTGCAGCGAATTCCTTCGTAATGTAATAATCCACACTCCAGTCGCGCGTTTGATGTATTGCAGCCCAAAAGTTTTCTCGGATTCCGTTGTAATTTTGTTGCATCATGAATAGCGATTCTGACGAGTCATATTATAATGTCTCCCGCCAACCTAGCCACCAAAGAATTCGTATTCTAAGTTCCAGTGAAACGGACACTTCTTTAGACAACGCTGTGCCGTCTCGTGTTCGTCGACCTAGAGGTAATTATGAAAAGTATTCGAAAGACCAAAAAGTGATGTTTCTGAGGTTGTACGAGGAGGGTCGGTCCATTAAAGAGGCTGCTACAAGACGATTAAGCTGCTCATCCTCAACCTGTTCCTCCTTGCGGGAAGACCCCCGAAAGCGTTAACTCGTACCCGAACCGTGTTTATTCCCAAGAAAGGGGGAAGTGGGCCTGGAGGCTATCGGCCGATCTCAGTGTCCTCGGTAGTCTTCCGCCACTTCCAAAAAGTACTGGCATCTCGCCTCCAGGTGGCTAGTGTCATTGGTGATGTCCAGAGAGCGTTTCGGCCAGCAGATGGCACAGCGGAGAACCTTACAGTTCTCCAAACTGTCATCTCGCTGGCCCATATTAAACGCCGGCAACTCCATCTCGCCGCTCTGGACGTTGCTAAGGCCTTTGACACAGTCAGTCACCTTGCCCTGACCAATTGCCTTCGTGGTGTCGGGGCCCCATCTCGGTAATCGAGTATGTGGCCTGTCTGTACCAGGAAGGCGTGACAGTCCTCGAGGCAGGAGGTGAGGTGTCAGGGGATATTGTGATCG
The DNA here is from genome assembly GCA_009739505.2 of Apolygus lucorum. Lineage (NCBI taxonomy): Eukaryota > Metazoa > Arthropoda > Insecta > Hemiptera > Miridae > Apolygus > Apolygus lucorum. Next base: position 30,183,319 of record CM019174.2, on the reverse strand, counting down.
GGCGAGGGGTACGCCAGGGGGATCCCCTATCACCACTCCTCTTCAACCTGGTCGTGGATACGGCCTTGGGTAAGCTGCCCACAGAAGTAGGGTTTGATCTCGCCCCTGGGGTGCGAGTAGGAGCATTGGCTTTTGCCGATGATGTTATCCTACTCGCAGAAACCCGTGAGGGCTTGCAGATCGCCCTCAATGCACTTGCTAAGCAGCTAGCCGGGTGTGGACTTGTGGTTGACCCTGATAAGTGTGGGTCGGTCTCCTTGGTCCCGTCGGGTCGCCAACATAAGGTGAAAGTTGTGGATGGGGGTTTTGTCGTTGGACAGTCCCCCATCCCATCTCGATCCGTGTTGGAGGTTTGGCGGTACCTCGGAGTCGACTTCATGGGGGTGGCCACTATAACTGCCAGCCGTGTGGACCTTGGTAGAGCGCTAGCTCGCGTTACCCAGGCTCCATTGAAGCCACAGCAGAAGCTGCGCCTCCTTCGCACGTACTTACTGCCAAAGCTAACCTATGGGTTAGTCTTTGGCAGGCTTACGGCGGGGAGGCTGCAAGAATTAGATCGAGAAGTTCGCTCTGCTGTGCGCTCTTGGCTGAAGTTCCCACCTGGTGTCCCAAGTGCCTATGTTCACGCACCGGTAAAATCCGGTGGGCTTGGCGTTGTGTCTCTCTCGGCATGTATCCCTTCACTGCGCCGCCAGCGCCTGCTAGCCCTTCAAGGGTCGAGCTGGGAGGTCGCCCGTGCGGCTGCTGATCTTGATTTTGTCAGGCAGCAGTTAGCATGGTGCGACCGAGCAACACCATCTGCTCCAAAACCCAGTTCGTCTGCTGAGTTCGCTGCTGCGCTGCATGAGTCAGTAGATGGTAAAGAACTCCGACAGTGCTCCGAAAGCCCTGTCTCTTCCCAATGGGTAGATTGGGCTTCGGAGGGCATTGGGGCCCGCGACTACCGACACTTCCACGCCGTCCGCATGGCAACTCTGCCAACTGCGGTACGGTGTTCGAGGGGTAGTCGTGGGACAACTCTACCCCTTTGCCGCGCCTGTCGGAGTGGAAATGAACATCTGTATCATGTAGTGCAGCAATGTCCTCGGACTCATGGGGGCCGCATTTTACGTCATGATGCGGTCGCCAAGCAGATAGCAGGTGCTCTGTCGTCTAGCGGCTGGGATGTTGAGAGAGAGAGATTGTATCACATGCCAAGTGACCAGGGTAAGAAGCCCGACATCGTTGCCGTCAAGCCCGACCAGTCTTGCATTATCCTGGATGTCCAAGTTGTCAATGGCAGCTTGGACATGGAGCAGACTTGGCGGGCTAAGATAAGGAAGTATGATAGAAACGATTTACGGCAAGCGATGTCGGAGCTAAAAGGAGTGGCACCCAACAACATCAGGGTGATGGCTGCAACCTCATCATGGCGCGGGGTGTGGTGCGGGAAAAGTGCCACGGAGTTGTGCGAGTTGAGCTTGTCAGTAGGCGTACTCCGTTGTATCACCACCCGTGTCCTGCTCGGCTCATATTTGAACTGGTGGTCGTTTTATAGAGGCACTTCCCATCATCTCTCTCTCCCACCCCCAACTTCCTCATCTTCCCTCATCCCTAGGGCCGGCATCGGGTGAGTCCTGGGCGTCCTCCCCATTATTTTTTATTTATTCATTTATTTTTATTTATGGCGTGCCCCCTCCGTCACAAAAGACATTTTGTCTTTGAGGGGAGTTTTCAAAAAAAAAAAATGTATGTACTCTCAACATCTTCAAAACATACCCTGTGCGTTCAGTATGTTGTAAGTTGTAAGGTATACTGAGAATCGAAAAGATCAACAATATTAGTGTGGGTACTCTGAGACAAGGAGAGTATTTTATTTGTTTGGTTTTTGCTTCCAAGTCTAGCAAAGTAGAATGCGCGCTGATGAAAACGTCTATTTGGAAGGAACCCTTTGGAATAAAACCTTTTATACTTTTTTAATCAATATGAATATTATTTAGATGGTATATTAACAACTGTGATGTACAATGTGTGATTTTACGTCCACTAATTTATCCATACAATTTATTGTATATTTATCTATGTATAATTCAACATGAATTATGTTGATTTGTTTATTTAGGTGTGCGACAACTTGAAAGCCAGTGAAGTGGCCAGCTCCTTCAAATCAGTAGTTTCAAAGAAAGAAAACTTCTACGTCATGATGCGGTCGCCAAGCAGATAGTAGGTGCTTTGTCATCTAGCGGCTGGGATGTTGAGAGGGAGAGATTGTATCACATGCCAAGTGACCAGGGTAAGAAGCCCGACATTGTTGCCGTCAAGCCCGACCAGTCTTGCATTATCCTGGATGTCCAAGTTGTCAATGGCAGCTTGGACATGGAGCAGACTTGGCGGGCCAAGATAAGGAAATATGACACAAATGATTTACGGCAAGCAGTGTCGGAGCTAAAAGGAGTGGCACCCAACAACATCGGGGTGATGGCTGCAACCTTGTCATGGCGCGGTGTGTGGTGCGGGAAAAGTGCCACGGAGTTGCGGATCTCGGTAGGCGTACTCCGTGGTATCACCACCCGTGTCCTGCTCGGCTCATATTTGAACTGGTGGTCGTTTTATAGAGGCACTTCCCTTCATCCTTCTCTCTCACCCCCACCTTCCTCATCTTCCCTTATCCCTAGGGCCGGCGTCGGGTGAGTCCTGGGCGTCCTCCCCATTATATTTGATTTATTTATTTATTTTTTTTTAAATTTATGTCGTGCCCCCTCCGTCACCAAAGACATTTTGTCTTGAGGGGAGTTGATTTGAAAAAAAAAATAAAAAAAAATAAAAAAAATAAAATAAACACTGCCTACTACCTAGTTACGCAGAACAAGCGAAATGACAGCGAGCTGGTAATGCGACCCAGAGGCGGTTCACGCCTTACGTTGTTAACACCCGAGGTGCTTCAGGCAATTGAGGTTGCAACCGAAGAAAATCCAGCACGCACGTTGAAGGAAATTCAGCGCGTTCTATCTTCAAGAAATGTAAATTTGTCAATAACGACCATCAACAAAGGGTTAACTTCGTTAAAAATTACGCTGAAACAATCACATAAGGAAGTTGATCGCATGAATTGTAACGCAACGAAAGAACAAAGGAAGGAATATGCCACAAGATTCAATACGTGGGCACCAAGGGAGAGAGGACACATGGTTTTCATTGATGAGTCCGGCTTCAATTTGCACCTTCGCCGAAGTCAGGCACGTTCAAGAAGGGGTTCACGCGCTGTGGTTCCTGTTCCAACCGTGAGGGGGAGAAACACTACTCTGATCGTGGCCATGAATAACCAAGGCATTGTGCACCATAAAATCTTATCACTCGGGAACTGCAATGCAAGTGAATTCTGTATATTTTTGACAGAGCTAGTCGCAAAGCTCCCCGACACAAACAGGTCCTACTTAATTATTGTCATGGGCCTTCAACCACCACCCGCCAGTGTCCACGCAGCGCCCACAGCTGGGACAACGATGAAGGGTGGTGGTGCTGATAGCGGTTGATAACCGGCTGTCAACCCCGACCGCGAACTCCGATGGGAACACCGCGAAAGTAGGCCAGTCCCCCTTCCAAAATTATATGAAGTGCAAGGAGTGCAGAAAAATGTTAAAATGCAATTTCTGTAAGTGGCAAGAGACCTCACTCTTATTCTGGACGACGAATACAGTTCCTAAAAAACCGATTCCCCTCTCGTCCGTGTGATTTCTTTAACACCAGACCTACTAGGACCAAGATCGTCTCAGCCTGGCGCAGTCGCAATTAACGGACCTATTCTTCTAAAATACAACAAGTAAGTATACTAGTTAAGTTTATTACTAGTCCCTAATTACTATATTTGAGTTTCACACGTGAGGGGAAGGTAAGTAGGTCACCCACGTTCATTTCCAACAACGTTCTATTCTTTATCATTATTAGGCAAAGGTTTATTTAGCTATTAAACCTTCCTTAGCCATATTATCCTAAGAATCTCTTCCCGTTTTTCCTTATTATTCGATCCTAAGTGAATTTCCCTCAATCATAGGTACATGTTCAATTTGGAATTGGGGGTATAATAACTCTGAACTTACCATCACATATACTTCCAATTCAACCTACATTATTTTTCTAGTCGGGACAGTACCTATTCACTTCTTTTTTTTGCAACCCTCTCTTGTGTTCCTCAACCTCACCCACATCCCTATCCAATTTTTTTTATGAATAAGGTGTATTCTCCACAAGAGGCTACCCCAAATTCAGTCCCATCTATAGTCAAGGATCAATCCTTCTTTTTGTGGGATCAATTTTATAGGGGCAATCCCTGTGGTTGTTTAAAGGAGTTAGCCCAGATGGAACGTGGAACCATTAAAGATAGGTTTAGGGCCCTTTTTGGACGAAGGGTACCTGAGGTACAAGGTGATGCTGGCATGGTGGATATGTCAATGACATTGACAGAGCATCACTACCTAGAGCCCGACAGAGAGAATGGGGTGCAGTTTGGTACTCCAATCCACTCCCCTCTTCCCTGTGAAGGGCACAGACAGCCTTCTAGCCAACCGAATACCATCGGGCATGACGTCCCTGGGGATCTACCTTCCCAATGGCCACCATCCTCTCACTCACTGCACCCACGAGTATCTACCCCTCCACCGCCCCCAAGGGAGGAAGGTGTAGTGTGGGTGGGCGCAGGGGAAGTTGTGAGAGCGTTGAGAACGTTAGAGGGTCAAGTTGGGGAGTTAGCCTCAGCAATAGTAGGCATTAGGGAGGCGTTAAATGTCTCCAATACTACTAATGCCGCAATATTGGAAAACCTGTCATGGGGCATAGGTACTCTTAACGATCAGATAGAGTTCCTGTCACATGCAGTTGAGGGCCAGTCTGTCAACCAGCGGCTAATGCGTGAGAAGCTGGATAAGTGGGAGGAGGAGATGACTGGGGGTGCAGTTCAGGAAGCTCCAGTAGGAGGAAGTGAATTCACTAGAAAGGAGTCTCACTTACCCCCCAGTACTCATTTACCAGCTGACAGGCATTCACCGGTCAACTCCCACTTTCCCACCAGTACCCCCTTTCCACAACAATCTGGAAGGAGGGTTACATGGGCAACCTCAAACCTCCCTCAGAACCAGGCACCAACCCATACTGATAGGCCTCCGACCTATTTTGGGACGTTCCACAATTCCAGAGGGATGAGTGCTTCCTCGGGTTACCCTATCTCGCGAGGTGGGTCGCAGGAGATCTCTGATTACCCTGAGCTAGCGGAGCTGGCGATGAAGCTAAGGTCCAAGTTGCCTACGTTCGGGGGAACTAAGTCAGAGAAGCTCGACGACTTTATCCGGTGTATTGGGGATGCGAGCATGCTCTATAGGGCACCTGAGTGGTTTTGGGTGAAACTTGCCCTTATGCAGCTCAGGGGTGGTGCGCGCTCCCTCCTCGAGCTCCAAATGCGGATGGACAATCTGACCACCTTGCAACAATTTGAGGAGGAGTTGCGAAATAGGTTTGAGGGACCTCAAACCCGTGCTCGCCTCCACCAAAAGTTGAGCAGCCTCCGCATGGAGAAAGGGGAGTCTTTGGAAGCATTTGGAGCCAGGGTGAGGGAGTGTATGATGAAGGTCGTCGCAGACCCGGACAATCCTGCTTTGGTAGAACAAATTGACGGGTTTGCGAAAGAGGTCTTCACCAACAACATCCCGGTGGAGATCATGGGACCCACTATGGCTAGAGAACCTGCCACCCTAGCCCAGGCTATAAGTTTTGCCACTGCCCAAAGGGATATTGAGAAGGCAATAAAGGCACGTACCCATACACAAACTTCTCAAACCCTCTTAACAACAACACCGGCGCACCCAACACTTCCTGCATCACCCCGAACAACAGCACCACCTCCAGCAAAACCTGAGGGGGCGAAGGGTGGTTCACCAAAGAAAAAGCCTAACAGCTATCAGAACCGCCCAGTTTACTATCATGTGTGTGGATCGGGCACCCACTGGACGAATCAGTGTGAATATCGCCATGGGGGCCCGAGAGCAGGGCAGCCTATACCGCCTAATCAGGGGAGGGATGCTACAAATCAGGCCCCAAACGACCAACAGGAGGGAGGGTCAGCAGGGACATAACTGTACCTTCTGAACAGAATATTAGGAAACGGGAAAACGACAATGGAATGGAAACGGAAAAACAAGAACTGGAAATGAGACAAGAAGTAAACCTCGGTGGAGCCCCCCTTTTTACAGTAATGGGAAGGGTGGGATCCTCTTGGGGAAAAATTATAGTGGATACAGGATCCCAGATCACATTGGTGGACGCATCAGTGTGTGAGGGAGTCCTAGATTCACTCAACATTTCTATCGTGGGTATGGGGGCACAACCAATAAAATCCCTAGGCGCAACCACTGTTGAATTGGCTCTGGAAGGGTGCGAACCCTTCCTTGTTGAAGCGGCCGTATGCAATCTCAGTGGTGGGGCCCTGATGCTCTTGGGGTGTGATATCCTAAGTGATAGGGGAGCTGTGCTAGATGTGCAAAGTGCCACCATAACCCTAGAAAAGACTCAGAAAGTAGGCAATGTGGAAAATGGGCCACATGAGAATGAACTTGAAAATTCAACATGTTTAGCCACAACCACCTTTAATAATGCCACTACTGAGCGAACTACTGCCCTGAGTTGTGAGTTGAAGGATAAATTAAACCATCTAACTCCCTCAGAACAAACGCAGTTAGAGGAAGCCCTTCTGAGCTACGAAGATATATTTAGCTTTGAAGGGTTTGACAAACTGGGGCGCACAGATCTTGTGCAGCACCAAATTGAAACTGGGGATCACCCCCCAATAAGAGCACGACCCTATCGAATTGCACATGCACAAAAACCAATAGTTAAGCAACTTGTGCAGGAACAACTCGATCAGGGCGTAATAAGAGAATCAACCAGTGCCTGGAGTTCACCTGTGGTACTGGTACCAAAAAAAACTGGTTCTGGCCTACGCTGGAGAATGTGCGTAGATTATAGAAAACTGAATGCCATAACGGCCCCTGAATTTTACCCCCTACCCAGAGTTGAAGAACATATGGATAGGATGGGGAATTCTAGATTTTTCACAACCCTAGATTTGAAGTCAGGGTACTATCAGTGTCCCATCAACCCTAGGGACATACCGAAGTCTGCATTTGTGACGGATGAGGGCTGCTATGAATACCTAAGGCTACCCTTTGGATTGCAGGGGGCTCCCGCCACCTTCCAACGCCTAGCCATGAGCCTCATTCGCCGCCTGAAATCCTCAAGAGCACTATGCTTCTTAGATGATCTCATTCTGTTCCATGAAGACCTTAATTCCCACATTAAGGACCTATGTGATCTCCTGGGCATACTCAGAGAGGCAGGGCTTACCCTACACTTAGCCAAATGCCATTTTGCACAACGGGAGGTCTCATACCTAGGCCATGTAGTGAGTGACAAAGGGGTTCATCCAGACCCCAAGAAATTACAGGCAGTGTCAGAGTTTCCCACACTTCAAAATTTGAAAGACGTTAGATCCTTCTTGGGCTTATGCTCATACTATCGTCGTTTTGTCCCGAACTTTGCCCAGATTGCCAAACCACTTACCGACCTCACACGAAAAGACACGCCATTCAACTGGACAGAAGACTGCAATGCAGCCTTCCAAAATCTAAAAGCTCTTCTGACTAAAGCACCCATTTTAGCATACCCAGATTTCTCCAAGCCTTTCATTTTAGCCACAGATGGCAGTAAGGATGGGCTGGGATGTGTACTCAGCCAGATGGTGGACGGGGTAGAGCATCCAGTAGCCTACGCATCCCGTCGCACAACCCCAGCTGAATCTACATCCTATTGTGCAACGGAGTTGGAACTGGCCGCCCTCATATACGGTGTAGCTCAATTCCACCACTACCTATGGGGGGTTGACTTTGTGGTTTACACAGACCACCAGGCCCTCAAGTACTTAAATACGCACAGGGACCTAAATTCCCGCCTTACTCGATGGGCACTACAGCTTAGCGAGTATAGATTTTCAATAGTTCACAAGTCAGGAAAGTCTCATGGCAATGCCGATGCTCTGTCCAGGGTACTTACAACAGAAGTCCGATTTCTCCCTGTGGTGACAATGGACGAGATAAAAGAAGAGCAAGCGGCAGATAGGGGTACCATGGAACTGGTCACCAAAAAGAACTTCAGGCTCTCCCGAGATAAAATCCTCTGTCGGAACACCATTAATGGCCTCAGGGTAGTGGTACCCACGAAACTGCGGGAGAAAATCCTGCAGTTGTACCATGACCTTCCCCAGGCAGGACACGGTGGGAACAAGAAAACTTTACAAAGGGTGCAAGAACAGTTTTGGTGGCCTGGTATGAAGGAGGATGTGGCCAACTATGTCCAGTCATGCACTTCGTGTAGCCAGAGGAAACACTATGGGAGGACAACAGCCCCACTAGGTGAGTTCTCAGAACCAACCGAGTGTTTCTCTCAAATTAGCGCTGACATAGTGGGCCCCCTCCCTCAAACACCCAGGGGACACAAGTATTTTCTGTCCATTATAGATCAGTTCTCTCGTTTTGTAGACTTCTACCCTCTTCCTGACCACACAGCAGAGTCCGTCGCTAAAGCGTTCCTACAGTATTTTGGTCGTGTAGGGTCACCTGGGCAACTCCTGACAGATCAGGGAACGGAATTTAGTTCAGAACTTATGAGCCATTTCTGTTCCTTCTTCAAAGTAAAAAAAGTAAGAACAACAGCCTACCACGCTATGGCCAATGGTCGTGTTGAGCGAATCCACAAGACAATGGCCAACATCCTCTCTCATTACGTCTCAGTTAACCAGACAAATTGGGATGAGTACCTACCTATTGCCCAAATGGTTATAAATTCTCAGACTCATGAGGCCACCAAATACTCACCATACGAAATAGTATTCGGGAGAAAAATGAAACTTCCTGCGGCCAATGAGATGAATCTGGGAGAGGATGTCGAGCCCTACACGTTTCATGTGGAGAAACTCAGAGACACGCTACAAGCCCTGTGGAACCAAGTAGAGGCCAACCAATCTGTTTCAGCAAGCCAAATGGCAAAACAGTACAACAAGAAAACATCACGACGCAGTTTCCAAGTGGGGGAATGGGTCTATCTCCATGATCCTATGATGAAAGCGGGAAAAACCAGGAAGTTTGCTAGACCATGGAAAGGGCCATATAAGATTGTCGGGGTACCCTCCAAGTTAAACCTAGTTATTCTCATCAGGGGAAAACAAAAGAGAGTCCACGTGAATCGGGTCAAGCCCTCAGTAGCAAGAAAAAGTACCCTTCTACCTCAACCACGGGATGTGGGAAGGACTCACAAGGCACAGCCAAGTCCTGTGAATCCAGCAACCCCGTCAAGCAACACACCCACACCACCTAGTATAATAAATTATCAAACACCTTCAGGGATACGTTTGATGCCACTCACTTTCCTTGAAGATGAGGAATTTGAAGATGAGGAATTGTGGTGGGAAGAACCACGTTTGGGGCATACCCCAAACTCACCCACAAGACTAGATGGAGAAGACAGTCCGGAATGGCTTGGCTGGGAATCCTCAAGCCACTATGTGGAGGAGCCCCCTCAACCCTTGGAACCACAACATCCTTCCACTAGCCAAATACCTACCACTAGCCAAATACCTACCACAACTCCTACACATAGACCCTACAATACAAGGGGGAGAAAGATAAATTTTAGAAAACTAGCGGCAGTCTCTGATTCTGAATAACTGCTTCATTATGAAAATTTAATATAACATTTTTTTTCCCCCCAATTTTCATTTGAACATTCTCAATACGAAAATCTCAATCCATTATAATAAATTGTGTTTGAGTTCTATTAATGGGACAACTTTTTCTCTAGAACTAATATAGTATATAATAATAAACAAGTAAACAGAGGTAAAATTTGTGCATTTTTGCAGTTTGAAGATTTCTTTGCCTTCGTCTGTTCAAATAATAAATAAATAAAATATATATTTAATAAAACTAATAACACAATTTATTTGTACTAATGCTACCCCTTTTTCTCCTCAGATCACGACATCATCATCATGATTCAAATACTTCTCAATGCGGTCCTTGCAATGTTAGTGTTGTCAGTGGAGGCACCAACCACCAACGACCTCCCCTTAGAAGGCAATAGAGAGCAGCATCAGGGAGTCATTTTTGAATACTACACTCCCACAACTCCTCACTGAGGAATCTGATGAGCAGCCTACCCAACCCCTCTGTTGGGGTAGGGGTTCAGACTGCCATTGGGTACCTTGAAACAGAGGCGTCATCGACGTCAGTGGTGTTGGTGGTGGCGCTAATAATAGGGTGTGCCTGCCTGCTTCGAGGGCCAAGGTAGACTCTCCGCGCCTCTTTTAATAATATCAAAATTTGTTTGTTTTTTTACTGAGTCAGGAATGTGTCGTGGATTTGGAGATTTGGATCATTGGATTTGTTTGCCTAATCCGGCCTCATAAGTAAGTATAAAGTAGCAAAGTAAGTTAGATAAGTACCTACCTTCATCATGCGTTTGTCCCTTGATGTTACACTTGTTATTTTTCATTGAGTGATCAACCATAACCATGATTTATGTATTTTCCCCCTCCTGTTTTCGATTTTACAGCCTTATTACAGGACTCAATCGCCGAATTGTCACCAGGAGGTGACATGATAAAGGGCCAGGGGGGAGGGGTAGGTTGGTGGTATACCTAAATGTTTGTTTACCTAGCTTTGCATGCACCCCAGCAGATCCTTCCCTTACCTAAATGTACATTATACCTCAATATCTGGGTAATAGGTATGTGTATGTGTGTTAATAGGTATGTGTATGTGGGTTAATAGGTATGTGTTGTCACCGGTGACGGCAGCTGCCGAAAAAAAAAAGAAAAAAAAAAAAAAGAAAAAAAAATAATAATAATAATAATAATAAATAAAATTAAAATAAATGAATAAAATAAAAATGTAATAAACAAGAATTAACCTCTGTGAAAAGTTAATCTGAATCTAATCTTTTCTAATCTGAAAGTTAATCTGATCTTCTTGTTTCATAATATGAAATATTACTATTGAATATTTACTATTTTATTAAACATTTTCTGAGAATGTTAAATAGTTAAAGAATGTTAAATGATATGGCAGCAAAAGTTTTTATGCAAAACAGTTGTTTATGAAGAATAATGTCATACATAAATAGTAATAATAATTTAAAACGAAGGTTCTCTTGCCACTAGGAAAAATTTCGGCCTTTTATAAAACCAAATTTTTTTCTAATTTTCTTTTCAGGTTAGACTCCTTGCACTTCCCCCCACTCTACCTCCATCGACGTCTGCAGCCTCCGATTGCCCACCTAATGTAAACCTGGCCTATGAGTAGTGGTAACCCCGGAAGAGTGAGTGGCTGTTCCACCTTGTCATCCCTATCAGCCAAATCGAATGGAAAAGCCCTGGACCTGAGGCTGTACACCCTGGCCCCTCCATCAAGGGCAAAGCAACCCAGCAAAACCATGGAGCACTCGAGGACGAGTGCTGGAATTGTCGTGGGGGTGATGTCATGGGCCTTCAACCACCACCCGCCAGTGTCCACGCAGCGCCCACAGCTGGGACAACGATGAAGGGTGGTGGTGCTGATAGCGGTTGATAACCGGCTGTCAACCCCGACCGCGAACTCCGATGGGAACACCGCGAAAGTAGGCCAGTCCCCCTTCCAAAATTATATGAAGTGCAAGGAGTGCAGAAAAATGTTAAAATGCAATTTCTGTAAGTGGCAAGAGACCTCACTCTTATTCTGGACGACGAATACAGTTCCTAAAAAACCGATTCCCCTCTCGTCCGTGTGATTTCTTTAACACCAGACCTACTAGGACCAAGATCGTCTCATTATGGATAATGCGCGTATCCATCACGCTCGTATGGTGAAACGTCGGATTGAAGAACTCTGCGTTGATGTGAAGTACCTCCCTCCGTATTCACCCCAGCTGAACCCAGCCGAGAAGGTATTTTCTAAAGTAAAATTATTTGCCAGAAATGTTCTCAGCGAAGGGCGTAATGAGCTTAGTTTGTGCGACGTAATAAGTCAAGGTGTAGCAACAGTCACCAGTACCGATTGCGCAAATTACGTCATGGACATGATGCTAATTCTTCCAGAGGCAGCAGCAGGCGTCGATTTGCATTGAACTTATTGTGAAAAGTCAAACTACAGTTCATACTTTTTTTCTGTTCCCAATTGTTTCTTGTCAATACCACCTCTTGAAAACGTTGTTCTATGTAATATTTATAGTTCAAAATCGCTTACTAAATAACCTTTAATTTGAAAATGAAAACCTTTAATTTGAAAATGAAAACCTTTAATTTGAAAATGAAAACCTTTAATTTGAAATATAAAACCTTTAATTTGATGTGAAAAGCCTTTAATTTGATGTGAATAACCTTTAATTTGATGTAAAAAACCTTGAATTTGACTCGAAAAACCTTGAATTTGACTCGAAAAAGGTATATATTGCATTATATTGCCTTATGTTTATTGCATCGAAACCAAAATGTCTCAATACCTTTTTTTCGAGATAAAAAGTGGTGCACCCAAATTATCATTACCTTGGATCCAGCGGTGGAGAACCGGCACTCGTCACATTTCCACTTGTGTCGTTTCGAACCCAACCGAGCGGCGTTCTCTGCCGTCTTGACGCGGCAACATCGCGTGTGGAACAAGTATCGGCATTCGGCACATTTCAACTTGTTAGCAGCGTTGTAGAACTTGTTGTGGCAGACGTAACACCTCTGAGTGAAATCCAACTGGAAAAGAGTCAGCCATTTTGAATTCACAGTAAAAAAAAGCTTCATTTAATGGGGAATATCCACGTCAAGTACTTTCTGAACCAATCACACTTACGTTGTCAACATCGTCGTCACTATCTTCCAAATTCAAAGAACTGTCGGCGGTGTCTTTGCTTCGTGTGGAGTTTGCTTCGCCCGAGTCCTTTCCTCGGCCAGCTGGTGAAGCTAAATGATGAAATTACGAAGGACAATATTTGTTAACGAAATTGTAGTCATCTACAGAATAGAAGTTGGGATCATCAGAATGTCACATCTCAGTTGGTTACTTTCTAGACGTATTTGAATAATGGCAATACTCGCTGGAAGAAGAAGTGTACTAGGCAGCAAGGAGGGAAATCAGCAGGGGGCTATAACATGTTTTCGGCCATTGGTAGAGAAAACATAAAAATTTGATTTTTTTCTGAAAAAAACTCTTTAATTGGATGTTTAGAACATATTAAAGCCAGCAAAATAATTGTCATGTACTTCAATTAGAAAATAGCAATTGTTGCGTTTACGCAACAATGGCAGGAAGTGGGATCACACGTGAAATTGTATGAAACAGCCTGGGTGAAGGTGAATATCACATTTTTCACACTTATAAGTGTTTGGATTATTGCAGTTTCGACATCTTTTCCATACAGTTGGGTTGCTTCGAATTATGAGGCGGCCTTTGTCATCAGATTTTGTAAAATGATCGATAAATTTGCTGGCACCGCGGCCCCTCTGCTGGAATCCTTCCTCTGACTCTGAATCTACACCTCCTGAGGCTTCTTCCGTGAATTTTATAAGTTAAATGGTGACTGCTGAGCGAAACTCGATCTGCGAGATTTTTTTGTCCTTCACAATTCGGTGGGTTTTCCATGCGTTTACCAATCAGCTGTCCACGGCATTTATGAACAAGGGCCACCCCCATTTTTTTCCTCTGATTCGAATTCTATAGTTAGCGATGCCATTGTCATGTAAGTCCACGAAATGCTGAAGTAGGCGAACTCACAGCGTATGGCAAAAATTGGAACTAATACCCATCTGAGGAGCACAAACACCATAATTCGAAGCCAAACCTTACAGGCTTGCCTCGGATGAAATGTTTGGCCGTATGACGTCCGAAATAAGGGACCATTTCTTCGTGGATTGATAGATGAGCAGCGAATATCCCAAATTGCAAACATTTGCCGTTCAGGTGAGAGAAAAGGGGGCATCAACTTCATTCGCTTCTTCCTCAGGAATGTCATTTAGAAATATTTCCTGGATTTCCGCAGGGGCCACGCGGAGATTTTTTTCTTTGAAGTACTCATCACTCTGGCCCCGAAGAAAACAAAGTAAGAACTAAAAAAAAACTTGCGGAAACCGACCTGAAAATATCCCCTCTCCCTGAAGATTTGGCCCAAATGCCTAGCGAAATGATTTCTGTCCGAACATGTATCAAAACATTAGCACTCCTGCCTTCCACTTCGGGCTGCAGCCCAAGAGGCCTGACCTCACTTTCCGCCAACGTTGCGCTCATGCAACGTTACCGCGTTTTTTAATCTTCCCATTTTCTAAAGTAAAATATGACAATTATCGAAGTGTCCTAATAATCTGGATATCTCGAACGACTAAGGTATGGGGGCATTATGGATCCTGATGAGCAGCAAGTGGACTATAACAGGAACTGAAATAGCTGAATTTGGAGCGATAGAAATTGACTAACTTCAGAATTTTCCTAGTTGGGCAAAAGTCCCAACGGGCTTTGTTAGGATATTTTCGAAGTTAGTTCTGCTTCTAAATAATAGATTGAAATTGAAAAAAAGGTAATTTATGAAGTAAGAGATGAGAAATCCTCAAAGATAACGTTGCGTATACGCAACATTGGCCAAATATGGGTTAACCCAACTTTATCCACAAACTATTTATAAATCTATATTTTTCTAACTATTAGAAATTATTACGCACTTTTCTAGTTTCTAGCAAGAAGAATGGATATTTATTTCCGTTCGCAACAGGTCTTGAAATTATCACCTGTTGCCAAATGATTAATGTTTTGTAGTTGGCAACTAACTAGAAAAATGAAATAAAAACGCGATTCCGCGACAAATGGTTTAAAAAAAGGGGAATTTTTGCGTGCAGGTGCTGCTGAGGGAGGCACGGGAACTCCAGAGTGCGCATTTAAAGTGCTAACCAATAAGGCCAGGTTAATGCAACTTTATGTTTGAAAAGGCAAGAGTACTATAGGTCAGGAGCCTCTAGAACGCGGCCCGCAGGTGCTGCACGCGCTTCCTAGCGACACTACGGCAAACTGCTTTTTTCGTGTTACCGACTTGACTAAAATAAAATGGCCGTAACTTCCTTAAATCACACGCCAATTTAAATCTTATTGCACCGTTGAAAAAAGCGTTAAATTTCAAATTTTTATTATTTTTATTGTCATTTTCATTATTTGTTTTTCATTATTTAATTTAATTTCATTGTTAGTTTGTCTTTGTTTTTCATTACACAAGACTACAAAATTTAGGGGTAGTCTGGCTGCCTCGTTCTTTCACCACTTTTCTTATGGTATTTGGTGCGCTGAATCCGAATCTGACATCAGTTTTTTTGTTTACGTCGGATTTTCAAGATATAGCTAGTTTTACGATTTTTCTAGTTCTCACTTTTCTTCATTTTTTAGTGAGCACTCATCTCGCTCAAATCTCCTCAAAAAGTACTCAAACTTATAGGAAATTTCATGTAAAATCCGAATATGTACTTACTTTTTAAGTAAATATGTGTTAAACCCCCTATTTTCCACAAAACGTATCAAAAAACACCAGTTCTCAAAGTTTTTTCTTCGGGTTTTCCCTTACATTTTGCCACTTGAAAAAAAAATTAAGGCTAAAAAAAATTTTCTCGGGCTTTTACTTTGTAAGGGGGACACCCCAGAGGAGAATGAGACCAATTGCAGCCTCCTAAACCCATTATTATTGAAGGAAGGAGCTTTTTCATGGCACTGAGATGAAAATTCACAAAAACATACTTATCTCGAAAAGTTAATAAACGGTTTTTGTGAATTTTCATCTCAGTGCCATGAAAAAGCTCTTTCCTTCAATAATAATGGGTTTAGGAGGCTACAATTGGTCTCATTCTCCTCTGGGGTGTCCCCCCTACAAAGTAAAAACCCGAGAAATATTTTTTTAGCCTTGATTTTTTTTTCAAGTGGCAAAATGTAAGGGAAAACCCGAAGAAAAAAACGTTGAGAACCGGTGTTTTTTGATAAGTTTTGTGAAAAATAGGGGGTTTAACACATCTTTACTTAAAAAGTAAGTACATATTCGGATTCTACATGAAATTTCCTATAAGTCTGAGTACTTTTTGAGGAGATTTGAGCAAGATAAGTGCTCACTAAAAAATGAAGAAAAGTGATTACTAGAAAAATCGTAAAACTAGCTATATCTTGAAAATCCGACGTAAACAAAAAAAACTGACGTCAGATTCGGATTCAGCGCACCAAACACCATAAGAAAAGTGGTGAAAGAATGAGGCAGCCAGACTACCCCTAAATTTTGTAATCTTGCTTCATCTTTGCTCCAATTATCGATAACATCGGTCATCCCAATTATCCTGCGCTCCTCGTGGGTACAGGGAGAACTAGCTCCGGTATGACACACGTCTAGTCATCAGGAAGCATTAATTAGATAATTGAGAGATTCGCCGTAGTGTCGCTAGGAAGCGCGTGCAACACCTGCGGGCCGCGTTCTAGATGCTCCTCTATAGGTCTACCACAGAAACTTTGCGTCCGTGTGGCGCCCCCTAGGTGGCGGATCCACGAACTATAACGATTGAGTCAACCTTCCATGGTGAAACCTTGACACGGAAATTGAAGCCGTGAGACATTCGAAGTTCGTGTAGTGTTACGAAATTTCAATTTCGGAAATCCATAAATTTCAAGCTGCAGTTGGAGGGAAATCATGTCACTACTGAAGGAAGAAATTCCCGAAAAATTATCGTACGCGCGGGAACCTGCTTGATGATAAGAGATAATTAGTTCTATGTTCTCCAGAAGAATGCGCCAAAATGATGCAAAGTTTCTGTGGCAGACCTATACTCAAATAGATTTGGGTTATTCAGATTAGAGCCCGTGAATACCCAAATTAATCTGAAACCATAGAGTTTACCTAGCGTTTGTGAACTACGCCATAACTCCAAGGTTATCAATTCTACAACTAATTTGCAACAACTTTGGTCCTCACATATTTCTATCCAACTCCATTGAAAACTGTGGTTGTTTTTAAATTATAAGACTTTGTGTTTTCGACCTTGTGAAACTTCCTCAATTTTTAAGGAAATCGACTTTACACCATTGGACAGAGCTTTAAATTTCCTATATCCATATTGTCAAATCAATTTTTTTATAGTAGAGCTCAATAATCAAAAGTAACCCTAAACATTGAAATTGCCTGACTTGTTGACATCACCATTTTCTCTGATCCATCGTGGGTCTTGACAGCTCATCCATCCATCCATGGACAGTATCCATGCTACTTTGTGGATTGAAGTTGTCACGACAACCAGTAACACAAACTATTTTTTGTTCATCGAGTTAGTGTACTCACGTTTTATTGCACAACGTAGGCATTTCCAATTCTTGATTTGCTTGGCGAGAATAGTTGGAGAGTGACAGGTCTTGTGATACTTCAAACTGCACGACTCGCATGTAACCAATATTCCCATGTCCTGTGAAGTAGAATTAGCGAGTTCATGAAGTAGATGAAGAGGAAGAGCGAGTACATGTTGAGCCGAGAAAACTTTTAAAAGGAAGAGAGAGATTCAACACATTTGTCAATCAGAAATAATAGAGAGTTTTCGCCACGTCTTTTGTGACGACCATCCGCGTGTAATATCCATGCAACCGTCTGAAAATGCCGACTGCGCATGCGTGACGACTCGGACGGCGAGCTCGGTCGTCTTGGACGCCGCCAAATGCCGGCTTTTGATAACCTCACACTTTTATAACCAGTTTCAATTTAGATCGGATGAAGCAGGATTTTGTGTCGTGTTCGACGGTCGACTCCCGTGTTTTGGTTCTCGATTTTAGCTTTTATTTGTAGAACAGTTTTCTTTTTCCCGGGAATTATCAAGTTCTTCATCTCTTGAAACCAACTACTCATCACCAGAATTCTGTTATCTTCGCATCAAGATCAAGTAAATCCAACGTATACTATTGTTGACTCTGTGCAAATTTTACATTGTTTGAATGCCAATGAAATTTCTGAATAAATGCACCCTTGTTTTTCATTTTATGTTGCATATTATTTACCTATTCATCTACCAACATACCTAACTACAGATCTACAATAAACAGACGACGAGAGTCAGTTCACGTAAGTAGGTACCATGTAAGATTTCAATTGATAGTTCCGTTTGTTGTGATCATCGTACTTGTAAGTTGCATGTCAAATTGGAAAAAAATGCTCTTACAACAGTTATTAAGTTCATTACCTTTGAAAAAATACCTTCTTTTCACACAATCGTAGGTATTTGGTTAATTATGGATATCTGCATTTAGGTGTTACGTCTATAAGTTCGTACATCTATCCTAGTATGATAGATTTACACTTCCGTTTTTGGAATAGTCTGCACTTCCTGGTAGGTAGTACGAAGTACCTACCCACTCTAAATTATCTATAGATATGTTACGGACGTGTTGTTAGACAAACAAGGAACCAGTAGAAAGGTAGTTACTGCAAATTCGGTAGTAAGGTATTATAGACCCAAAAAAATGCAGTGAGATCTGGAAAAGTTAGTGTTCTTCACTACTTTCTAAAGGTGAATACGATCAAAATTTTCAGTAGGTAGGTTTTATATCGCAATGTAGGGTCAGAAAGGGATGTAAATAGGTAGCTATCCAAGTAGTAACAAAGTTATTACTTTTTCAATACGGCAAGTATTCCAATTTTCGATCTGAAAAACTCATTTCGAGACCCCCGGAGTCTGAATCAGCTGTTTGCTATCGGCCATTTTCAAGTGACTTCACAGGTCGGTAGCTGTTTAGCGTCACTTCCAGAGTCCGCACCTTATTTTGTGACGACTCGAAGTCCACCAAAAAAAGTTAGCATCTGCGTCTGCTGGCCCCATCTGTCTCGAGCCGTCACGATCTGAAGTCGTCGCGCCTGATGTGGCGAAAACTCTCTACTATCTGTTGTTGAACAAAGTTGTAATTAATTGTCAAAAGCTAGGATTCCATGGTCCGAGTACAAAACAGTCCTGTCAAACTGCTTAAATCCTGGAGTGAGAGAGTTGAAATCCAGCCATGGTTTGGCCTCGAATCTGATACAAGTGCCTTATGGACAGGTGTCTTATAATAGTGTTTGAAGTCTATTACTGTCATGAGACCAGGAAGAGTGAAAGCCGGGTGGAGACAGCACACTAGACCAAAAACCCCGAACCTATACGACATTAGATAGCTTACAGAATGATTCTAACCTTGCTTGCACCTTCGTCGCAAGTCGTGCATTTCCATTTTTTCGGAATGGGCTTGCAGTAACAGCAAGTCCAGTTAGAAATATCCTGGCCTTTAGCTGACGTTTCCTTCTCCACACACGACAAATGAGCTGTAACAGAAAATAACGTACTTCAAGTTTCATAACCAAGGTACTCGTCATGCCCAAGTTTTCCCAACTTTTCCAGTGGCAACCCCGTGCAGGGACTGAGTCATATTGTCATTGGCCAAATCCAACCCTTGAAGCCCGAATTGATTGAAACTTATGAGAATGGGGTATTTCAGTCAATTTTTAACATTTTTTTTTTTCAAAAGAGCATTCTTCTTCTTGTGGTGCCTTCTCCACTAACGAAGGTTGGCGATCACTTCACCGAATCTGTCCCTATCTCTGGCCAACTGGAACAGATCTGCTGCTCCCTGAACCCCAGTCCACTGGCGAATGTTGAGGAGCCAGGAAGCTCGCTTTCGTCCCACGCCTCTTCTTCCGGAAATCTTCCCCATCATGATGGATTGCAGCAGCTGGTACTTTGGGTTACGCATGATATGCCCCAGGTAGGCGACCTTCCGGATCTTCACAGTGTGCAACAACTCCCGGGTCAAACCATTAGACTGCAAGATGAAGTCGTTGCGCAGCCTGGCGGTCCAAGGAATCTTGAGCATCCTGCGGATAAGCCACATCTCAAAGGCTTCTAGCCGGTTCATATCTGCCGCCTTCAGAGTCCAAGACTCCACGCCATAGAGGACAATGGAGAAAATGTAGCATTGAACCATCCGCCACCGCAAGGCAAAGCTCAAATCCTGACTGGACAAAACCCGTTTCATGTTATTGAAGGCCCCGCGTGCTACCTCAATACGGGTCCTCAGCTCGTCCCTCAAAGCCCATTCCTCCATCAACCATTGACCCAAATACTTGAAACGGGCCACTTGTTCAATATGCTGGGCCCCCACAACCAAGGCGCACGGCTTCCGACCTGTCTTTGATACTGACATGGCCTTCGTCTTGCCAACATTAAGTCTCAGGCCATACCTCTCGCACGCCTGCACCACCAGATCCAGGATAGACTGCAACCCTGCAGCAGTATGAGCAAGGAGCACCGCATCATCTGCGTACCGGAGGTTGGAGATAGGGATACCATTGACGTGAATACCCGTCCTACAGTCCTCCAGAGCTTCCTTAAGCCCCGATTACACGACGCGTCCCTGACCGCCCTCCCGTTCATGGTCCCGATCTCCCTGCCATCGGTTGGAAATCTCTCCCGACCTCCCTACCTGGTCGCCTCCCCAAAACGTGACCAGCAGCATGGGTTTTCACCATCGGATTTCAGGGCCGACGGTGATCGGGCCTGATTTAGGGTCCCGAAATCAGGTCGTGAAATCCCCGCTTTAAACACATGCTCGGAATACAGGTTGAACAACAGAGGGGACAGCGTACAACCCTGACGCACCCCCCTCTGAATACTCACTCGATCAGACAGTGTCCCATCCACCCGAACCTGCGCTGTCTGGTTCCAATACAAGTTCTTGATCATCAAAAGAGCATGGGTTAGGAATAACGGTAATTGTGTCTCTTTGTCAAGAGAATGGTTAGAAGAAATTAGGGAAGCTAATGAAAGCTGAAGATTTGAATGATGTGACGTATTAAGTTTCTGACCTTGGACAAGACCTTCTACTGTAGATCCTGTGTGATCTCAAAAGTCTCGTGACCATGGATACTATAAAATACTACACACACCCGTGGTGTAGTGCGTGTGCGTTCATGGAGGCCCGCCTTTTTCAAACGTGTGATCTCTTTATTTAATTTTTCTACCAAATTGTGGTAAAAAAATTAAATAAAGAGATCACGCGTTTGAAAAAAGGCGGGCCTCCATGAACGCACGTTCCATGAATGCCTCCATGAACGCATATTTGGGCCTCCATAACATGTCATGTTATAGTATTGATGGGCAAAAAGTTGGAGTATAGAGGTTTTCAATGGTGCTGAATCCAAATTTGAGGTAAAAAACCTGAATTTCCGACCCACCGAAATTCCCCATTCTTCGCTCCATGCTTCTACTTAACCCACAATTTTGGGTAAAAACTAAGCATCGATCAACTATAATTTGATGAAGAAAAAACAACCAATTACCTTTGATAGGACAGGTCTTGCAAGAGCTATTCACAAGCTCATTCCCCGACGTATACAATGAGCATATTGGACACTTCTTTTTCGGTTTGGGTCCAGGTCTTTTCCGAGGTTTCTCTTGAGCTGCTGCCTGAATCGCAATATCGTAGAAATACTAAGTCAGTACTTTTTACTTATTTTAATGAACTAAGCATCTATTCGTCGGATACCAGCAACTACAGTCAAAAGTAAAGGATTGGACAAAAAAACGTATGAACTAAACTCAACTGTATGTAATAAAATTACTAAATCAATGAAAAACACTCACCGGAGATTTCTTGTTCAAGTTCTTTACAATAGTTGGGAAGATGTACTCGTCTGAATCGAATCTGCTCTTCTGTGAAAACAAAATTACGAATTCATTAGGGATGGGTTAAAAAAATGGGAACAGGTTTTTAAAAGTCTGCAAAGTGGGTGTAGCACATAGCTTTCTCGTAGCTGAAACCTAATTCTATAAATGATCCGATGCATTGTAGACAGTAGTCAGTGTCGTTTCCAGTGCTTTGGTAAGTGTTTTTCGCTCTGTTTAAGAGCCGAGCATCGTATGGTATAATAGGGTATAGGGTATAATTATTAATTATAATATAATATATTATAATTAATAATTATACCCTATACCCTACCTATAATTATACCCTATACCCTTGCTTCAAAAGTGCCACATCTCAAAAAACTCAATTTTTCAGGAAACAGGAAAAACATGTTCTCGGCCGCGCACGTGATTTTGAGTTGATATTGTGATGCAACTATGCAAATATATGTTTATAATACTAGTTCATATTGTGATTCTAACAAATTTTCCAAGTTTTTAAGTAAAAATTCCGTTTTTTTGAGTTGAGGCTCTTTTGACGTCTGGAAAGGGTCAATGAGTCGTTTTTATTTTGAGTTGTGACACTTTTGCTGTTCGTTTTTTTAACATGTGACACTTTTGATGACTCGAAAGACAGTTAGATTTTTATTTACGACATCTCGAACATGAATTTTAGAATCAACCTATTTAATTTGATTTTTATTTACGACATCTCGAACCTGAATTTTAGAATCAACCTATTTAATTTGATTTTTATTTACGACATCTCGAACCTGAATTTTAGAATCAACCTATTTAATTTGATTTTTATTTACGACATCTCGAACCTGAATTTTAGAATCAACCTATTTAATTTGATTTTTATTTACGACATCTCGAACCTGAATTTTAGAATCAACCTATTTAATTTGATTTTTATTTACGACATCTCGAACCTGAATTTTAGAATCAACCTATTTAATTTTTCTCATCTCTGTTGATAGAACATGAATAATTTGCAACTTCGTAGATGGTACACCAGATTAGATGAATGGGTAAAAGAATGAATGAATGTGCAAACAAGATTCAACGTTGCCTAGTATTCATTTATTCAAACAACTTCGAAATTTAGTATAAATTCTTCAAAATAGGAACATAACCTCAAAAAAAGTGTTTTTAAACTTTGCAACTTGTACGTTCAAAAGTTTTACTAGATATATATCACAAAACCGATATTACAAATAAAATTAAAACACAACTAGAGTAGGCCATAATGAGATTCCACTCTGGGTATAGCATTGAAGAATTTTCTCACACTTTCCTTTATTTCAGTTGCAACCTTTGGCTGGTTACCATGCTTGCTTCTCTTGTCAGGTTCCACAAATCCTGAGTCAGTCTTCTTAGCAAACGCTGTGCGGATAGGTCTGTCATTAATATCAAGCGTCGACATGAAAAACGTTTTACACACCCTAATACGCTGCTGATTCACCGAAAAATAATAAGCCATGTTCATACGCCTCAGGTTTTGTGTACTCGAATATCTATACTTCGGTGTTATAGGTTCAGCATGAACGGACGATAAATTCTCGTTGTCTTTGTAAACAAGCAAGGTTCCAGTAGCTGGAAAAAATCCCAACTCGAGTCTCGTTGTCGATTTTCCCACTGCAGCCCAATCGGCATTTTTCTCCACATGGTGGACCTACTTTCCTTGAGGAGAACCGTTTTTTTGTTTTTGAAGAAGAAACGTAAGGTTTTCCAGAATTTCGATGCAATTTAGCTTTTTTAGTACACCAATTTTCAGGATTTTGTACTCTCTTTTTTCCTTTCTTCCTTGTTGGTGAGCTTTCTGGAGAAGTGCTGTTGCTGCTACTACTTTCACTCTCACTAGGTATTGCATCACTGAAATTTGGGTCAGCATCTGAGTCGTCTACATCACTACTTTCACTACTGGAAGTAAAAGGCACATTGTCAGTCAATCTGGTCAGTCGCAGAGAAGTAGGATTTGTGGAATCATACGAGGCTACATAGTGATGATGTGAATAATAAGTATCATTTCGTTCTGATACACTTAACACTTTTTCAGCAGAGTGCTGAGAGAGGATTTGAGAACTCTCAGGCAATACTGTTTGCACTTCAACTCCACCTAGCAAACAGCTACTTTCTGTGCGCTCATCACACTCAGAGAAAATTTTGGAAGGCAACTTACCAAGTTCATGATTTCTTTCCTCATTGCTTCCTTGAATATTATTGCACTTTTCCACTTCTTCTTCAGGCTGAGATGAAGTAGTGACGACGAGGGTCGAATTTGGGACAGTTGATGTATCTTCAACATTGACTTGTTCACAATCGCATGACTCAGTATTACTCTGGACCTCACAGCTACTAGGCGAAATATTCGATGACAGTTCCTCATTGCAATTGGCTAAAGCAAGTTTAACAAAAACAGAACCCCGACTACTCCCCCACATTGTCGCTTTTCCTCATTTGAAACATCAAAACAGTCACATTTAGAGTTCTAACCAACAATTGCGAAGAACTTGATCTTCAAAAATGCCATAATTCAAAATATGAACTAGAACATAACGACGATCAATCTTCTAGACTGCCCCAAAACGAAATAATTTGAAATATCACCACCAGTTGAATCACGAAAAACGCCACAACTCGAAATATTGCACTATTGAACGAAACGTCCTCTACGAAGGTCAAATCACAACTGAAAATGTGGCACTTTTCTCATAGGGTCACTAGCCATCTTTGTAACATGAACAGCGACACTACTGCTACCTGGCGACTGATTTAGATGTGCATCATCTGGCGCTTTAGGTGATTGATACAGGCATGAAAACTGAGTTGAATGGTGGCCATAACTCAAAAAACCCAATTTTTGAGTAGTGGCACTTTTGAAGCAAGGGTGCGTCGCTATACCCTATACCCTACCTATGATATTATACATTATAATATATAATAATATTATTATTATATATTATAATGTATAATAGGGTGTGCGCCTGGGTAGGAAAAACTGTTTATTGTTATTTTTAATCTAAGGTAGACCTCATTCTGAGAATTTTGGTGTGTAAATCTCTAGCGTGTGTAAATCTTTTCCAATGAATTTTTAAAGTTTCGACCGTTTATGACGTCACAGTGGGCTGGGGGGTCCCGCCCAGGCGGTAGGGAAGGGCAATCGATTTCCAATTTTTCAGAAAATCGATTTTTTTACATGAAAAAATCGATTTTTTTAATAGATCTTTGCAAATCCGATAAAATCGAAAATCGATACTTTTATCCCGATGTTTTCCAAAATCGGGGTTCAAATTTCAAAAAATTGGGTTATAACTGTAGCCAATTTTGAAAATTATTGTTCTCCATGAAACATTTTCTTTCTCCAATTTATAAAGAGGGACGGTTTTCTGAATTGACTTCAACGAATCGATTTTCAAAAAATCGGTTGGAGGCGGAAACCCAACGGGAGGTTTCAATATCTAGTTTACCGCGTCGTTGTTGTTTTGGTTACTAAGGTTTCAGTTCGTGTTTTGTTTTTTGGTTGGTGTTTTGTTGACTATTCGTTTTGAACTGAAGGGAAAATGAAGCCGTCGTCCAGCAAAGCGTGGGTCCATTTTAGGGAAGTACAATCGGTAGGAAAGTATCGATTTTTTTAATCGATTCGGAATCGACTTCAAAGAATCGATTCTCAAAAAATCGTTGTTCCTAAGTATAAGGAACAGGCTGGGTGGAAAACTCGTGGCAAAACTTTTATTTTTGCAGGATGTCGAAGATGAGTTGTGGTTTGTGTAAAATGTGTTTTCAAGACAAGTGTAACCTATCCTCTAAGATTACAATATTAAACCAAAATCTATTTTATCACAATCGCCTACTTATTGATTCGTTTATTCACCTACTTACTCGTATATTATAACAAAGTTTGATTTAAAATTTTTTTGAAAATTCATTAAAAACCGATTTTTTGAAAAATCGATACTTAGGAACCACGATTTTTTGAGAAACGATTCTTTGAAGTCGATTCCGAATCGATTAAAAAAATCGATACTTTCTTACCGATTGTACTTCCCTACCAGGCGGTGATGGGCGTGTGACGTCATAAACGGTCGAAACTTTGAAAAATCATAGAAACAGATCTACTCACACTAGAAGGTCGCGGTTGGTGCCAAAATTCTCGGTGATGGGTGTGTGACGTCATAAACATTCGAAACTTTGAAAGATCATAGAAAAAGATCTACTCATCCAAAAAGAGAATGGCTGGTGTCAAAATTGTCAGGATGAGGTCTACTTTAGAACAAAATCAGGCGCATCCCACGTTGTTACCAAACTATAAACCCGCCTTAATGTACCTTCATGCGGCCCGACGTTCGACCTTCACCCCTTTTCATTGTTCTCTTCAAATTTTTAGGAACGTAGTTTGGCGAATAATCTGTGTCCTTTTTACTATGATGGTCTTCTTCGTCTTCATCTTCCTCTTCTTCGTCATCCACTTCTTCCTCTTCACCCGACATAGGAACTGAATCCGACTCTTCCCCGCTGACAGCTGATTGACCATCATCATTCTTTCTGTAATTTCAATTAAACGTAGTTAATACCTAGCACGTTAATCCAAAAAATTAGGATTAGAACACTTCCAAGCAACTGTTCCAGAGAGGTTATGCACCCGTTGGTGCTTAATATTTGAAGTTGTGTTTTGAAAAATTGAACATATTAGGAATAAAAAGAAATGTAAGAAATCAGAATTTCGTCAAAATGAAATAATATTTTTGGGTCATTTAATCACAGGAAATGGAAGAAGTCCCGATCCAGAAAAAGCCAAAATTATCCAAAACTACCAAAGATTTCATTTTTTGAACTCCGACGATTTTTAGGGGCTCTGAAACTATTACCTACCTGCGAGAGCCACAAAAAAGCAATTGAGAGCAATTGAGCAATTTTGTTAGAGAGAGCTACCGAACAGTTTGAATTGTACAAAGAGGATCTAGTCAATGATGCTACATTAGAATGTCCTAGTGCTGTACATTGAATAGTGCTGCATTGAAGCAAAACAAAAAAAGTCTCCTCGCCAATACGAAATCTTCAGTACATTAATTTCAATAGACATGAGACACATACAAGGAGTGATAATCAATGTTATGACCCAAATTGTACATTAATTAGTTCTCCAATTAAACGAAGATGTACGGAGATACCTGAGTGAGTCTCCCCTCATGGGACAGGTGAGGTATGAAGGAAAATACGTCAGAATGCTCACACGAAACACATCATGCTCACATGGAAACACGTCATTCAGGTATGATCCATCAATCGTACAGTCTACTCCACTCGATCGACTTGTTCTTTACATCAACCTTCCTTCACTTCAAGCCAGGGTAACTGCCGAGACCCCAATTTGGTCTCACCACTGCCGACCTCTGCAGCCAATCTACCTTGAAGCTCTCCTCGCATCAACTAGGTTCATTAGGTAAATGTCCTGTCGGTTAACGGTATGTCTTAACCAACGCCGGAGACAACAGGCGAGCCTATCTTCATGCACTCCGCCTAGCGGTAGGTTAAAAAACGCCGGGGCCACAGTGCATAGAGTCTAGGGCTAGGGATCATCTCTCCGTTGAGTAGGCACTAAAGAAAACTCAGCAGCTGCAGCTTCCCCTTCACTCGCCAACACGCAAACATAACAATCAAGCTACTAAAAGAAAAATTTGTTAGAATCGTCTGTAATGGGCTGAAAATCCTTACTTCTCCACAAACCACTTCTTCCATGTACCGCTACCTAACTCCATACAGCAACGACAACGGCTGTCCGCCATCACCAACGGGGACAAGCGAGTGTACCACCATCGCGGCCCTTCCAACGGCAAGCCGCAAGATGGCCGAGGTGTTATAAGGGGCTGCCCCCTCCCTCGAGCCTTCAGTCTACAGTCACGCGTCTTGCAGTCAAGTCGAACCTAGCTGTCAGTACTCATCCCCTCTAACATAGTGTCGCAGAACGAACTGAGAACCTTGTGTTGTGAAGTGCACCCGCGGGACATTTCCGAAATAGACATTCTACGAATCCGCCAGTCTTCATTCCTGAGAGATCCGCAAGCTAAGGCCCGGACTCAGGACGTTGCCGCCAAACTCTCCATTTTCGCTGACCCGAACCGGTACGCTGTTCAAACTCCGGAACGAGGCAAGTCTGCCCCGCTCCCAGGCATCCCCCTACAGCACTGCAGGAAGAGGCCCTGAAGCAATATACCGCCACGGAGATCTACACCAATCCAAGCTAGGCCAAGGGTGAGCATCATTCCCTCGTATTTTCTGTAAGCGCTTACAAACATTCAAATCTGGCAAACCCCCCCCCCCCCCCCCTATATCATAAAGTCCTGTAAGAAAGAAAAGTAACAGTAAAGAAAACGCATATTGTGAAATAAGTAAAGTCTTAAGTAAATGTAATCTTGTAAGAAGTATTGTTGTGGAGAAATAATATTGTATTTTCAGTCAATAACGTCACGTATACATTCACATTCGGTGAATGATAGTCAAATTCCTAAGTCATTACTATTATTTTTGATAAACATAATATTGCAAATATTACAAATTATATTTCGTTTAATAAGCATAGTTATTGCAAGTTTCGTGCATAACTTAATAACGCCAAGTGTGATATCATTTATTGTTTCAAGTATATTTTCAAGTATAAATATTGCTGATTATTCTTGCAGTCGGTTCCATCAGAGCCTTCGTAATTCCGCTTCACGGTAAATTCACTTATAAATTTCTGAATAAAAACCCTACGTGCTTTAATCTGTGGTTACTTATTTCAGAGTTTCATCCCTTTCCAACTCTGTTGGGCTCAGGTATTTTGCACTTTAATAACTTGGGATTTTTCCCTGAGGTCGATAACCGACCCAGGTGGTGGCAGCAACCCTAGGGACTTCTCAGGTAGCATCCTTTATCCTCTGGACTTTTAGTTCAAGATACCCTCTACCTGGAATTCCTTAGCCTCACTTAGTTAGGATTTTCATAACAACCTTCAAAGAATTAGGATCAATTCATGAAGCAATTCTTCAGTTCGAAGTCATTTTAATTTCATATTATATATTTTTCAAGTAAACCTTTTGCCTTTGCTCGTGGTCACCACGCACATACCATAATAGTAAAGCCATTCTCACCTTCGAAGTTTTCTCACAGCAGTAGATTCAGGTAAGCCTAATTCGTCTAATCTATCCTTGTAAATCCTAACAAATCAGCTAAATTCAAAACTTAGTTGAAATTCGTATAAACTTAACAGATTGTAAATCGATACAGATCCCAAACGTTAAAGTAAAAATTACAGTCCACAGCATTAAAATTTGAGCGTATCTCTTGCGTAGACTAAACTAATGCTTTTGGTAAATTTCGGTCTCTCTCACTTGTTTGACGTGAAACAAAGTCGACTTCTATTCAAGTAAGGGAAAGACACGGTATGAGAATGGGAGACTCCCATTCAGCGCAAGGGGAATGTTGAAATGGCTTAGAAATGGAGAATTTGCCTCACAATTTTTCAATTTTTTTTTTTTTTTTTTCGAAAGAGGGTTCACAGATATGGAACCTTAGTGTGCTGCTCGAAAACGCACCCAAAAAATTTAGAGAATTTAAGGAAGATGGAAATTTTAAATGTACCGGGAGTCGGTGGTGTTACGAATTTTTCCTTACAACAGCAGCGCTACCTCTGATAGCGCACATGAAACAACGAGCTTATGTGATTGAACGGTTATGTGTGCTGCGAACTGGCTGAAAGAACCCAGACTCGAAAGTGACGAAAAGAATCAATTTTACTCACTCTTTTTTACAATACGATTCTACTTATTAGTTTATCAAGCATTATTAGTCCTCACCTTCTCATATTTAGTTCCTATATTAGTTAGTTTGGATATTTGAATGACATTATTTGAGTGGATTGTTTCATGTGGTCATGATGGCGCCTACAACTCTACCTGTTGACATTCTCTGACACTATTTGCCAAAACTCCTTTTACGCTTTGCTAGAGCACTGTTTTGCCTGAGGAACCCTGGTGAGTGACGTAATCAGTTTTCCTCGATCTTCGCGGTGTTTTTTGACACCGCTTCACTTGTTAAAGCATTATCTTCTACAGTAATTTTTCACCTGGGTATTCCTGGTGTTAAACCAAAAGTAAGAACCCGCATTTCTAAAGCTAAACCATTGCCCTCAAGAAAAACGGTGAAATATGCTGTTGATAAGTTGAAGCACCCAAGTGTTGAAAAAGCTTACTCAGCGGCAATAGAGGAAGCCTTACAATCGACTCCTTTTGACAGGGAGGGAGGTGTTGTCGATGAATGGGGTAAATGCAAAAACGCTATCATTGGGGCTGTGGGGGCAAATCTGGGAAGCGAGCATAAACCTCCGAGGAACTCCTGGTTCGACAGTGAATGCAAGAAAGCCACAGAAGAAAAGAACAAAGCTTACCTAAAGATGCATCAAGGGCGACAAACAAGACGGGTTGTAGGCGAGTATAGAGACAAGCGGAGACAGGAAAAGAAATTGCACAGAAGAAAGCAGAGAATATGGAATAAGAATGAGATTAAAGAACTGGGCGAAATGAAGAAGATGAACGAGGTGAGAAAATTCTACAGGAAGATAAACAGTTCGAGAAAGGAATTCAAGCCCAGGGTCTCGCTATGCAAAAGTAAGGAGGGGTCGCTCCTTGCGGACCCCCAGGATGTTCGGGACCGTTGGGAGGAACATTTTCGGGAACTGCTGGGAGGAGAGACATCTGAATTGCCAACGGTAGCAGTAGAGGCTCGACTGTCCAATCACGAAGCAGTAAACCCTCCTACGCTTGGGGAAGTCAAATCTGCCATATCCCGCCTCAAAAATCATAGGTCCCCAGGAGCGGACGATATCCCTGCTGAGCTGTTCAAGACGGGTGGAGAGGAACTAGCCCAACTGATGCACGACCTGATCCTTATGGTGTGGCAAAAGGAGATCCCATATGAATGGGAGCTGGGCGTAGTATGCCCAATCCATAAGAAAGGGGATCCATTAGTTTGCACGAACTACCGTGGCATTACTTTGCTGAATGTCGCGTACAAAATTCTCTCGACCATCCTATTCGACAGACTACAGCCTCTAACGGAGAAGATAGTTGGAAATTACCAATGCGGATTTCGCCCTGGGAGATCTACTGTGGATCAGATTTTTACTGTAAGGCAAGTTGTTGAGAAGTGCAGAGAATTTAATGTGACCCTCCACCATTTGTTTATTGACTTCCGCGCGGCATACGACACAATTAAGAAGGATAGGTTGTATGCTGCTA
The DNA here is from genome assembly GCA_009739505.2 of Apolygus lucorum. NCBI lineage: Eukaryota > Metazoa > Arthropoda > Insecta > Hemiptera > Miridae > Apolygus > Apolygus lucorum. The sequence goes on along the minus strand of CM019174.2, from coordinate 30,152,302 downwards.
TGGAAGAGTTCAATTTCCCTCATAAACTCACGAAAATGGTGGAGCTGACTATGCGAAACTCGGTGTGCTCTGTGAGAGTCCAGAATGGCCGTACTCCTAGCATCCCCACACAACAAGGTCTAAGACAAGGTGATGCACTGTCCTGCCTGTTGTTCAACATAGCTCTAGAAAAAGTAATCAGGGATGCAGGAATCCAGACCCGCGGAACCATATTTTATAAATCAGTTCAATTACTGGCATACGCTGATGACATAGATTTAATAGCTCGTACTGAGAGTGATCTTAGAAGAGCAGTATCCTCTTTACTTGAGAGCGCCAAAGCCATTGGACTGTCCATTAATGAGGGAAAGACCAAATATTTAACCACCGCAAGTAGTCGCGACTGTCACATATCCATGGAGGGCTACAAGTTTGAGATCGTGGATGACTTCGTATACCTCGGTTCGCTAATATCTGCAAATGGAGACCCAATCCCAGAAATTAAGACCAGACTAGCAGCGGCAAACCGCTGCTATTGGGGTCTGACAAAGTACCTCCAATCCAGGCTCCTATCTCACCATGTAAAAAGTGAACTGTAGAGGAATCTAATCCGCACAGTTCTGACATATGGATCGGAGACATGGACATTGGGGAAACAAGGGGAAGATTTACTCCGAATTTTTGAAAGACGGGTACTAAGAAAAATATTTGGAGCCGTATGTGAGAACGGAGTCTGGCGACGAAGGAAAAACGAAGAATTGTACAACTTGTATAAAGATATGGACGTGGTGCAGTTCATCAAGCTTGGTCGCCTCAGATGGGCTGGACATTTGGTCCGCATGGACGAGGGAAACCCTGCAAAAAAGTCTTCAGCGGGATGCCAGGCGGCAGGAGAACAAGAGGAAGGCCGCGGCTTCGGTGGACCGATGAGGTGGAGGAAGATGTGGCAAGGGTAGGTTACCGGAACTGGAAGACATTGGCTGGAAACAGAGAGGAATGGCGTAGAATTGTTGAGCAGGATAAGGCCCACCCAGGGCTGTAACGCCAATAAAGAAGAAGATTCCTGGTGTTATTCTAGGGCCCTATTGTAGAATTTGACTTGAAATTCCAGAATGTAAAATTGAGGCAAATTCCCCATTGCTTAAGTACAATGGTAGATTTGACTTTCTTTTGGAATTATAAGTATATTCCCACATGGGACTTTTCTAAACAATCCCAGATAGGTAAGAACTCAAATTATTTCCACACGAAAATGGGATGACAAAATTTTGTTTCAAATCAAAAGACTCAGATTTCAGAATACAAGTCACTTCCGTCACCTCAAAATGAACTTCTCATTCACTTCATTCTTCCTCTCATCTGTAATTGGTGAAAACGCAAATTACCTAGGGCCGTGGAGGTAGTTCCCAGAAGGGAACCTCACCAAAGTTTCATTCTTGACTTCCAGTTCGATCAACTCCTTGGCCTTTTTTTGAAATTTAGTAACGTCGGAGTCGCCGTTTCTTTGAGCCAGAGAATCTGCCAGCTTTGAAACAAGAATGTGAGGCGGCACACCTGAAAATTACCGATTTGATGAATAAATCGTGAAAAGCAATCGACGTGGAACAGCATAGGTACTTAATTCCTTTTAGTTGAATATTGTGTCCAACCTGTTGTGATAAAATGTGATGTATCGACTAGGAGTTCATTCATGATACCGCCAACCACATCCTTCTGGGAGGTATCCACCTTCTTCTTCATCTTGAATCTGTATCAATAAATTAGAAATAATTATTCAGAGATGAATCGCCTAGAAAGTTTTGTTATTAATATCATCAACATGAGACGAGAAAATGGTCCAAGTAGGAACATACAATTTTCGAGTTTTGTCAAACAAACCTAGGAACTGTTATACTTAGATCTCCACTTCTTCTAAATGTATGTACTTGGGTATGAGCTACGAAGCTTATAGCTAAGGACAGTGAAACGGGAAAGGGAAGAAGAAGCTTAACCTGGATTCACATGGGACGGAAGAGGGCGGAAACGGAACAGACGGAAAGAAAAATCACAATCTGATTGGCTGATTTTCTCCAGTTGAGAAGGGTGGCCGCCATCTTGACGGAACCCGACGGCGGAAGGAATTTTAGGTTTGTTCCTACAGGGACGGCAGTTGGAAGGAAACTGACTGGCGCATGCGCAGTAGCCTAACTGCTGTTCCTACAGGACAAACCGTCCAACGGATCAAACCAACTGCTGTTCCAACAGAATAATCCGTTCAACTGTAGTTAAAATGCATTCCAACGGAAGTGGATGGCTCAAAGGGGTCCCGTCGAAAAGGAAACCTTTCACATTTGAAACCTTTTTCATAACCTGCTCATTCTAAAATTGAATTCGTGGAGTTCACTTCGCATCTCCTCCAAACAAATCGGGTTTAGTGTTGTTTTTGTGTTCGTATTTAGTTCGTTCTTCGGCCCTCTTCTCGTTATAACTTTCGTTTCATTTTTTGGATATCGGTCCACCAGGTTTTTCCTTTAATGTGCTGTGTTACTTGTAAGCTATACATTAATGAATTTAATGTAATACTGTGACTGTGACTGGGAAAGTATGGATAAAGTAGGAAAAATGTTCTATGTTTAATAAATTAAAATTAAATGTTTAATTAACGCGTTAATGCAACACGGACTTCTCAATTACAACTACCCCAAAAATCAATTATTACTCCACTGCTTAAATCATTTTTATTAGTGAGTTATGCAGTTATTGGTGTATTTTTTGAGAGTTTACCCCACCCTCCAGCCAATGGTCGTCCATATACAGCATTGGTTATTTCAAATCATCCTGTTCTATTTATTAATTAATCCTGATAGAAAAAAACACTATTGAACATTGTAGAAGTTAAACAGGTGGACAAGGACTCCAGCAGTTGCCGAAACATAGGGGATTTGCCAAAAGTTCAAATTGGTATGCCAAAAGTTTTTATCATTTCGAAAAAAACAATTAACTTTAATTTTTCACGTTTTCAGGGAAAGTCTATAAAAATTGCAAAATTGTACGCGACGTTTTCTTACAAACTGTACCTACCTAATGGCTCATAGTTGTATAAATTTCCAGCATTTTTTTTTTCCGAACTCAGGAGAGGTATTGTATAAAAATTAAAAGAGCGTTTGAGTTAGCAACTTTAATGGAGATGAAAAAAGCATTTTACAACAGAATACATAGATGAAACAAATAATAATGGATTGTAAATGTAGGAAGGAATCGACAAAAATCACTCAGGTAAACGAATGGTAACATTGATTTGAATTTAGGAAAGCAAATTTAGTAAGAGTTGTACCAAATGTAAAAACGTTTTACAAATTTACCACACAATTTCATTTAGGTAAACAAAACTTGGCTAGTAATTTTAGCAAGAGGTGAAATGACTCGTGAAACTGGAAGTAACGAGAGCTCCAGTTTGTGTAACGTTAAATAAGAGGACGGCAAAAAGCGTTCCTACAGGGAAGTTCAACAGTTCGACAGTTTTGGAATGCGATTAAGAAGGCTGTGAACTGCGGTTCGATTGCCTTCCAAATGCATTCCTCTATTGGAACAAACCTTTTTACACCGTCGTCCATCTTCCGCACATCTGCGCAGTGGTCAGGAATGATAACCAGAGTGGAGGTTGCACTAGGGGTGGCCTATCGTCGATAGTAGCCAACAATCGATTGTTTTTGATAGGATTGACGCGATTGATGAGTTGAGGAGTTGGGATAATGTATTCCCAGAATTACTGCAGAATCCCAACTGTGAATTTTCTAGAAACATTGTTCAGCTGGCATTCGTAAAAATGAATGAGCATGTGGGCAAATAGAAAATTTTAAGAGCAATATTACTCCTTTGTTGAAAAAAACCATCGAAACTATCGTTGGAAAAAACAATCAATTGTTGCAATCAACAATCGGGCACCCCGGGGTTCCACGCTCGCGCTTCATCAGTTTGTTGTGCTGTCCTTTTTTTTTGCTCGTTTTTTTCTTATTTTTTTTTTTTTTTAATACAAAATTAATTTCACCGAGGAATTGAACGTCAAATTCAAAACACAGTCAACAGAGGTTACAGATCAGAGAGAGGTTATCATTTCAGAGGTTTCCAGGAGGAAGGTTATCATTTCAGAGGTTTCCAGGAGGAAGGTTATCATTTCAGAGGTTTCCAGGAGGAAGGTCATCATTTCAGAGGTTTCCAGGAGGAAGGTTATCATTCCATCCGTCATCCATGTGAACCTTCCACCGACTCCAACTACCCCCTCCACTGGTTTTCTCGTCTTTCCGTCTTTTCCGTTTCCACCCTCTTCCGTCCCTTGTGAATCCAGCTTTACAGCTAAGATAAATCAAATCATGACTTTCGAGTTTTGGTAGCAAGTTGCTCGATTACGAACCCCCTCCACTCAATGAAATTCATAGGGTTAAAACACATCAAAGGAGTGCAGAATTCAACTGACGCTTATAAACGTGTTTTACATTTCTGATAATGAGATCTGGGCACCCTGTAAGCGTTTTTTAATGTAGTTGTGAGAGCTTTGGAACTTTGAAAGACCTTTCAAACCAAAATACGAAACAAAATCCGCGAATTTCATGAAATATGTCAGATTATTATGTTTTAACGCACAGTTTCCCACAAATTATAGGCGAGTATGTCTAAAATGCGAAGCAATCGACGGAAATCTGTTTCCCTGGAACACCACTTCGAAATATGTCACTTTTGTGACCTGTCGCCTAATCAATTTTCTCCAGTTTTAGTAAAAAACCCGTATTTCTTCAAGTATGATCGAGTATTAGATTCCACAATTGTGTCGCAAAAACGAGATGAAAATTGTCTGTTTTGAAGGCTTTAATTACAAGTTGATGAACAGGAACAGGATCAAGAACCGCCCTCAACGTGAAATTTTGGTAGCAAAACCAAAGTTTTCAGTCCTTTCAACAAATTTTTGTGGTTTTCAGGTTTTCATGGGTAAAAGAAGTAATGTGGAGCCTAGTAGCAGGTGTCTTTTGAATAAATTAAAACCAATGCGCACTTTTCAGATTAGACCAATTACTTAGGTACACAATCAAGTTGAAAACCAACAAGCTACCTTCAATATTTTGGTTCAATAAAACATACCTTCCTAACTAAAATCAACTTAGGAGGAAAGTTAAGCACATTTCCGAATATTGTCAAATAAATAGTATGTTTTAACATTACTATTACACGTACGGAAGAGTACGTGTCCACTACAATGATGAATTTTCATCCGAATCAGCAGGATTTGGTAAAAATTATAAATTTAACATGAAATACATGGAATAATTGTAAATAATAGGTGACAATATCGAGTTTTATCGAACAATAATTGGTTGACATGAAAAAGGAGGGGTATCGCATAGTAGTGTTATTCACCCTCAAACCACCTTCGGAAAAACAAGTGGTTCGACTCGATTTCCTGTCGAAAATCTCGGATCTCGACGTGTCTTAAAAACTACGATAGTTTCCGCACAAGAGGAGACAGGAATTTCAAAGAAATTCCATCAAGAAATAGCTGAAATGCAATTAATTTGTATAGAATAGATTTGAAATTATGAAGACTACCTGGAATGAGGAAGAACTCGATCCGTGGAGTTTGAATGCGCCGATCAACAAATTATTTCCATGATTTCGACGGGAAAACACTTCTAACGCTCGCGCCCGCTCCAAATACGTACCTCCGATCAATTTTAAATTATTTTTTACGATTAAAATACACAATTCAACAAAACAAACGGTTGGCAAAAGGCAGAAGCTCAAATTCACTCCGACACTCAGCTCCAGTGTTGCCACATGTCAAATAACATGGAAGTCACCGACAATCTCCAAAAAATTCATAAACTTTTCAAATTGATCTGTAAAAAATCCTACTCTAAATGAGTTTTATTTTAAATGAACCTTAAAGAGGGAAAACACAAAATTCGTAACAATGAAACGGAAGCAGTAGCGCTTCAAGCGGCCACAATATCAACCAGACTACATTTTGCGGGAATTTTGAATTTAGCGCGACGCGGGATTTTCGAAAGATATTCGAAAATATTAATTCATAATATTATACATAATACTAACTGACAAATTATATTTATATTTATATTATTTATATCATGCATTTATCACAGTTCCATTACAAAATTCGGTTACCCATCGAAATATAACTTAAATCTTACTACGGAAATATCGAGACACGTTCAGTTACAAGCAATTTCGTGTCTGTCAAATGTCGTACTTGAAAATGATAAAAACAAAATGTCTTTTCAAATTTTGTGGAAAATTGTGTATGGAAAATGAAGTAGTCGTGACCATTTTAGTGCCGCTAGGTCAAAAACACGAATAACAAATTTAAAAGTGAAAAAGGCGGGTTTTGAGGGGGTTCCGAACTAGCCTGAAAACTGTTCGGACAACAAGGTATTTCGGTGGGTCGGAAATTCAGGTTTTTGACCTCAAATTTGGATTCAGCACCCTTGAAAACCTAAATACTCCTACTTTTAGCCAAATGATACTATAACATGTGGTAGAAAAATTAATTAAAGAGATCACACGTTTGAAAAAAAGGCGGGCTGCCATAAATGCACACACACTACGCCGCCCGCGTGTGTGAGTAGTATTTTGTATTATCCAAGAGGTCCTCCAAGGGTTTCATCTCTTCTCTGTGCATGGATACTTTTTTCAAAGACTGTTGGCTAGCTAAGTCACAATTGGCTAGCTACGTCATGATTGGCTAGCTACTCACACCATTAAAATCTTCAACTTTCCTTAGCTTCTATGACTCAATTACCCAAATTCCTGAGCCATACTCGTTTGAAATAAAAAAATTGACTGAAATACCCCATTTGAACTACATTCCTGGATGCCTCTATCCCCTCCCCTGTTACAGTTCTATTGGTTCTGGTTCGGGACTGCTTCTCGAAACAAACCTCAACACAAATAGGGGTATTCATGGTCTGGGAGATTCGACGTCGAATCGTCAAATTTCGAATTTGGAGATTCGACGAGAGTCAATGCGCATGCACACCGGCTAATACGACGATTCGATTTACGACGGGCTGAAGGCGTCGTAAATCGAGATTCGACGTCGAATAACAAAATGTGATCGGGTAAGGTGGGGCAAGTGCGCTATACATTTTGTCAAGTTCAACTTTAAGCAGCTACAGAAAAGAGCCTTTTTATGCTAGAGAGATGATTGTTTTTTTAAAAGAAACTTCTACTCCTTCTGTATTGTTCTGTATAATAGAATTCCGGGACAAATCAAAATTTACATGTTCCATAAACGAAAAGAAAAAAAGATCCCTAGTTTGCACTTGCCCCGCAAAATGGGGCAAGTGCATAACCCAGCCTTTAAAACCTGACAAAGACTGATTGGTGAACGACGGGGCATGAGCCAGATAGTCCGACTCCTGACGATTAAATGGCTCTTTGATTTTTTCAAATCTGAGCAAAACTCTCCGAGTTATCAAGTTTGGCAGCTTGTCAAACAGAAATTTCCTGGGTGGTTGAAAACAAACTCAACAAAAGATGTGGTAAATGTTATATATTTATCTCCATTGAGCAACTATAACATTATAATATAAAAATTCACCAAAAGCGCAAGGTTTTTCATCACAAAAAAGTACCACAATTAGGTATGTAAAAAAATCTAAATTATGAAAGAGCCATCTTGGAAATGAAAAGCTTACGAAGTGCTTAGTTACTATCAGTCAAACAACCATCAGTAGGTAGGTACTTAATACGAATTATTGGCTTTATCAATTGAAAACCCTGAATCAAATAAAAACGAATTCTTTAGGAAAGTATTGTAAAAAATAAGTAAGTAATTAGTTATCAGTCAAAGGACTAGTAATTATTTATCAGTCAAAGGACTAGTCTCAAAAATGATTAAGTAGGATAAAATAATTGGTCTTTCTATGAAGTAACTGAAAATACAAGGTACCTAAATACAATAATAAAATTTTGTTGTTGGTACTTTTGAGTACCTAGGCAATAAGAAAAACAATATTTATCACTGAATGTGGTAAATATATAAATCGATATAAAAAGATATAAAGATATAAATCGATATTAAAAATAGCTTCCCCTCGCCTACCAATTTTTGGGGATGGGAGAATGCGAACAACATCCTTTTTTTTCAGCAGAAGAAACGTCGGCTCGTGGAGGATATTTAAAAGTGGTAGCCCCATTAAAAGTGGAACACTTCCTCATGAACTTAATCATTGGCTCACCTTTATCAAATTCTATGATCTCTCCCACATAATGCTTGATCGTTTTCTTGCCCAAAAATTGAACGAGGACCCAGTCACCAACAGCCATGTCATTAACTTCTTCCAAGTCTGTAGCATCTTCTCTCAGCTCTTCTTCTTCTTCCTCCATTTGTCTTAAGAAAGAATCAAAGTTTAAAACAGGGGCAAGTGCATAGCATCCTGCACTTTCCCCACTGTTGACTAGCGCACTTGCCCCCGAGTCCACAATTTTTTGGGGTAAGTGCAGAGTACGGCCTAACTTAGATGAAATGAACACAATGAATTAAATCCATGTTTTATTCCAAAACTACAACATTTAAAGTACCTATGTACTTACCATGAGAAATGTGCAAACAATGGTGAAATATGGTGGATGAATTGCGATGACCTCGACTCCTTCCAACTTGACACACGAGACTAAACCACATGGTCACTTTGAAACCTCCTCTATACTGAAGCGCTCTGCTCTAGTGCGCGCCTAGTGGCCAGGTTTTGAAGATTGTATAGTTGGCAACAGAACGCAGAGGTGGCAGCTCTCTGACTCAAGCTTGACAGGGCAGGATAGGGCTGTTATGCTCTTGCCCTGAAAACGCACTTGCCCCACCTTACCCTCCTAGCGTTAGCGGCAGTTGTGCGAAGCAACTATCATAACATAAACAAACAGATCTTCTCGTCCTTTCTTTTTGAGTTTTTCTTTTAACAACACCTTTTTTTAATTTTTATTCCGTTTTTCCGTTTGTTTACTTCTTTTTTATTCTGTTCGAAGTGGGTTTTTTCTCGATTAAATGAGTGGAGCTGAGCCACCCAGGCGGCTAAGGAAAAACACGACCATCTGATGGTCTGCTAGAGAAGTGGAAAAATGTTGCTTGCTGGCATCAAAGCGAGCTTAGCACATTCTCCTTTCTAGCATTGAACATGTTTCAGCCGTGAGATATGTACCAAAATGCGTTCAAAATTGTGTGACGGAAGTAGCAAGGGTTTTTCTTTGAGACAAGACTCCTCATCGGTAGGTACCTATTCAGAAGTCTGAAGCATGGTCCTTTTTTAATTCTAGCCGTAGATTTTTTCGTTCGTGTACTAGGAACTTAGTTAATGATTTTATTAGGAAACTGGGGTATTCTCATTTTTTAACTAAAAGGAAATTAATGAAAATGTGGTTCTTTTGACACTGACTTGGTTATCATCTGATGCCGCAAGGAGCGCTATGCACAATTCGATTTTCGACGATTCGACGGGAGAAAATGTGGGAGCCTCATGAGACCCTCGAGTTTACGACAATTCGATATACGACGATCGAATCAGACCCTGAATACCCTTATTGACTAGATAACGAGTCTTACCAACATTCCAGCTTTGGAATTTATTTAGCTCAGAAATGAAAAAATTGCACAAATTTTGAAATACCTACCATTCAAAAAGATGGCATTTTTATTTTGTAGGATTTTTTGAATTTTGTCTTATAATAAATAATTACGTATTGTCAATACCAATAAATATTCATCCGCCTAATAGGTATTATTTTAATAATAGGGAAAGGAGAGGTAGAATGCCTAGTTTGTCAGAATTAAAATGTATTGAAATTATGTATCATTATCGTTCTATCATTCGAGCTGGCTACTCGGTTAGCTAATAATTATTCCAACAGTGTAATTCCAAAATTCATGCCTTTCAGAGCTCTAGGGCAAATTTGAATAAACGTGATTTTCAAAACCTTAGTGATTTTGCTCAGTAATTACTCAACAATCAGTAAAATGGAATTTTATCAACTAAATTGTGTAGACGTTAATCGTTGAGAATTTGACTAATAGCCCAGTAAATAGAGGGGTCCGAGATTGAAAAAAATGGAATGTAATGTCATACATTCTTGTTTGATAGTTCTCCAATAAAGTAAGGTGTAGGAAAACCCCAGAAGGGCATGAGTCATCACCAATACGGGTGAGGTGAGGAAGGGAAAGAACACGTCATTTGACGTCACTTCTTTTCCACTCTCCCCTCACCACAATAGGTAGAGTATATAAGCCGCACTCAGGGGTCTTCCTAGATGCATTCGTACCTAGTCAATCAGACTCATCATTTTTCTCGCCTTCACCTTACCTAAAGGTCGGCTTTCCTACACGCGTCTGGCCGCAGCGGCTGCGGCTCACAATCACATTGAGCCGCAGAGCTTGTGGCTGCCACAGGGGGGTATCTTTCCTACACGCGTCTGGACGCAACGGCCATGCGGCTCAAGCATTCAGTAGTGTTCAGAATGTCAAGAAAGAAGGGTCTATTGGCTTGGTGGATTGTGGAAGAGGAGGAAAGGGTGATTATGGGAGGAATAAGGAGAGAAGAAGATAGTTTGTTTGGATACTCACGACTTTATTAGAGCTACATAAATAAACCAATGTTTATTGTATTAACAATGTACCATATTAAATACTTAATGTTTGGATACTTACCTACTGTCTTTCTTCAACGCCTCTGCAATGGTTTCCCAGGTTTTTTCTTTTTTTGTTGCATTTTTGTATTCTTTCTCGACTATATCGTGCAAAAAAACATTTTTTTTAAACCAACCCCACGAGTACCTCGTCCTCCTCTGTCGTAAACATACTGAACACTTCGAAAAAGTTAGGGAACTGTAGTCACTGGAGGACAAAAAGTAAATAGTGCGAAGTCTGTAATTCACATTTATCGTCCGTGATACCCATTTTTGAAGAGAGGGAGACGTACGATGCGGGTTTGCATATCCCGGCCGCAGCTAGGCACTGGTACCTTGAGCAGTCCAGCCACAGACGCGCTCCACCAGCCGCAGACGCATCGGCTCAGCCGCATGTAGGAAAGAGGCCACATATGAAATACATTGAAGGAGTCAATGCGGCTGAACACGAGCCGCAGCCGCAGCGGCGAGACGCATGTAGGAAAGCCGGGCCTAAGGCCCAGTTCCGCAGAGGGAACGGTTTGCCCCATAAAGGCGACGAACCTCTATCTCCTCTTTAGGGACCTCAGCGGTACAACTAGGCTTCATTAGGTAAATGCTCCACTTCCCGCCGGTCGGTCTGGGTCCAGACACCGAGGTTCGCGGATAGAGAATTTCAAGCACTTCTCCGAACAGCAGGCAGAGAGGCGCCGCGGATCTAGTGCCAAAGGCTTAGGGAACAATCTCTCCATTGAGTAGGGTTCAGGCTAGTTCAACATATCAGCGCATCGAGAGGACCATCGCCCTCACTCGAATTCACGCAAACACAACATGGAACAAGAGATATTTTTTTCTAGGATCGTTTGGTATTGTGTGGGTATGGAGAAACCAAGTTTTCGACCGCGAAAGCCCTTGGAGAAAACTTATGGTGGTCTAAAAACCACGAAATTTTTGGACTTTTTTCAGTTTTTTCTCTTTTTACGTCTGAACATATGCGAAATTCCATGCAAAATTTTGACCATATACATAATGAAAGATCATTAAATTTTGCGTCGAATGAACAGGTCAAACTTCAAATTACAACGGTCACAATTGACAGTCAAAAAACATCGATTTTTTTCAAAATTTCTAATAACCGTGAAACCCCCACTTTGAATGTCTTTTATCATTGCGGCATCAATATTAATCGAAACCCTTCTCCCTATAGGTTGAAGAGCATCTATCAAAGAGTTCAAAAAGCACAAACTATTTGAAATTTGTTCAATTTCGGAATATTTTACCACTCGAAATCCAAATTTTGGAAATTCAATATTCCAAAAAATCTAATTTTTGCTGTTTTTGTTGCCTCAAATTGCTTTTTATGCAAGTATAAGTGAATAAAATTTCATTTCAATGCAATAGTTTCCAAAATGTCACAAACATCACGAATTCAACTATACTCATTTTTTTCCACGATTAAGTACTGTTGCCTTGGGTCAGCAAATAGTAATCTATGAATTCAGATATCTGAGACTCTCAGAAATAGAAGTAACATCACTTGAAAAATAAATACAGTCGGTTACATTAGAAGACTGTAAAGATGAATTTCATGAGATGTGAGGTAAATACGTTTGTAAAGTTACATACAGGGTCAGGGGCGTCGCGTGATAATATTCGTCAGGCAAACAGCTAGGCTGTAAATTATTACACAAAGGTTCAATTTTTTTCTGTATTGATCACGTGCCAGCAAAGAACTCGGCTTTGCCATTGTCACCACCTACCAACCATGTTTTACCTTCACAATCAAGTTTATTTGGAAGGATTAAACGCTTCACAATCCACTGGAAGAAATAAAGAATTCCTTCGTTTAGAAATTTGATTACTCGTTGCTAAGGAAGCAAAACCGAGTAAATCCCAAAGAAACGATCGGCGAACGCATTTTGGCACAACAGACCCCAAATGAAGCCCACATACCAATTTTCATCAAAATCGGTCCATGATAATTAAGGAAAGATCCGCGGACGGACGGATTTTTTTTTTTATATTCGATTTTCAAAATCTACACGTACTTACCTACTACAAACGTAAACCATCAAATTTGAGGGTGGTCGAACTTTTTTCTTGAAAATAATAAACCAAAAAGGGAGACTTTGAATTTAGACCTAATAAGATGTGAAACCTTCATTCTACAATGTTTTGCAATTATTTCCAAGTGTCTAGCAACAAGAAAAACGATTAGCTACAGTGAAATACAGTAAAATCGGGAACGGAACACCAGTCAGCGTCAAACAGCTGCTATTTGCGGCGGCGAAAAAACGAACTGTTTTCCTTCCTTGAGATAATGTGGGTGGATGGATATTTTATATCCAAAAAAAATAAAAAATAAAAAAAAATAAAAAAAAAATTTTTTTTTTTTTTTTTTTTTTTTTCATGCGTGGGCTAATTAGTATCCATGGCTCATCTTCCAAGTTTCTCTGCAATCAAGGTCATGAAACAGTTTTCCGACTGTTTGCCATGGTGGTAGTGGGGGTATAGCAATACTTGATACTGCGATGACCCCCCGCCACCCCGCCGATCGTCGCCTCTCACTTTAAACGGTCCCGAAAAATTCATTTGTTTGAACTGCTTGCCTTGATTGCCAGGCACCGCGTATCATCCGCATTCTTCTACATTACCGACCTCTCCAAGTCTCTGGTGTGTTGCGGGTTAGTATCCAAGGCAAAATACGTACTTTCTTATTCAATTCTCCTATTTAATCTAACTTCCTTGATAATAATGAAATAGTCCCTAAATATTATAAAAGTTTTCCAAAATCAGCTAAATATTACTTACAAAAAATGGAAATATAGGAGAATCTCAACAAAAATTAATTTATTCATTTTGCATATTTGTAGTAAGGCAAACAGTGTTTGCTATGTTTGCCTGGAGGAGACACCACTGTACAGGGTGTCCCAGATGTTATGGTCCACCCTCCGGCATTTTCGTATTTAATTACATAATAAAATGGGCCCAACGCCATTTTTCATGTTTTTTGTAAAGAATTCAGGAAAAATACTTTTGCGCAAAAACATTGCGCGTAATTGTGCGCAATTGACACTAACTTTGTTTTTTCAAATGGGAACCCCCATTTTTAGGACGTCCCACAGTAAGACTTGGGCGTCCTTATGCGATCGATCTGGGGTGAAGTTGGACAACACTCAACAGAAAAAAAAAATAACCACACAGTAATCCGTTTTAGACCATTCTGAATCCAAATCCGCGAAAAAAAACCATAGGTGTATGTCTGTGTGTGTGTAACAAAATCTTGTGTACTCTGCCCAGGCCTTAGTTCTCAACCGATTTTTGTCGTTCTTTTTTTCATCGACGCGGAAAACTATCTAGTTGTGCACTACGGCGCCGGAATTTTGAATTTTGCTTTTTAAGGGGGAGAAAGGGGGGGTTAATGCTTAAAAAACGTGCGTTTGCGGGCGTAATCTTGTAAACTCTGCCCAGGCCTCAATTTCCAACCGATTTGTGTGTTTCTTTTTTTGTTTGACTCAAATAACTTCCGAGTTGTACATAATTTCACCCGAGTACCAAAATTCGAAAGGGGAGGAAGTGAGTGGGGGGATAATATTAAAAAAATATCCGACTTTTCAATAATTCGGTTCCTTCACTGCTTACTAATTGTACCCAACCTTTGAAATTGAGGAAAAATTCTCATTATACCTCCGGATTTTCATGAATTATTCTCTGTACCACCATGGAACTAATAGTGGTGCCACCGTGGTGCCAGGACACCATAAACCGCATATTTCGTGTTTTTTTTTATTTATTTTTTTTTTTTTTTGTGTTTCACCTTGAATACGGATGTGAATCTCGACGGACCGCCTACTAAAAGTAATTGATGAAAGTTCAATGTTACGACGTATTTCCGCTTTGGTGCCAGACTGGCAACATTGGTGGTGGTGGTGGCGGGGGGGGGGGGGGGGGGGGGTGAACTCGAATTCGCATGTTGGGTATCGTAGATCATGGATTTTAAAATGCTCTTCAGATTCGAGGCTCCCATGCCGCTAGAAAGGTTTTGGTAGATAATGGTGAGGGGGGGGGGGGTGCACTATTTCTTGCCTAAAGTAATAAACCAAATTACATCGAGTGAAACAGTTTTATCGCTTACCAACAGGTTAACTGATCTAATGCTTATCCAATGGGACGTCCCCTGGAATGCATGCATTACTAAACAATATGTTTCATTGCAGATTAGGATTCTACGTCAAATTTCATGAGAAATTCATTCTCGAATCGATTTTTTTCATTGTGTGCAACTGGTACTTTTCGCGCGCAAAGTGACCAGGGTGCGCAAAAGTGAATTTTTTTTAACCCCAAGTGTGGCACATTTTTTTCATTATTTTTGACGCTCTTTGAGACCCTTTCTTCGATTTTATCGTTATTTTTCCAAATTTAGACGGAAGAATAATGTGTTTGGACTTAATTTTCCCTCACCCTTTCGCAATACGGGCTGGGGACCTGGCTAGATTAAAAATAAATTCCTCACTTCTAAATTTAAAAAAATATTGGAAAGTAGGTAGGTACTTTACTACTTTAATGTAAACAAAAAAAAAAAATCAAAAAGCTTCTCATCTCAAAATTT
Organism: Apolygus lucorum; assembly: GCA_009739505.2. Classification (NCBI taxonomy): domain Eukaryota; kingdom Metazoa; phylum Arthropoda; class Insecta; order Hemiptera; family Miridae; genus Apolygus; species Apolygus lucorum. The sequence goes on along the minus strand of CM019174.2, from coordinate 30,137,073 downwards.
TTAAAAAAAATTAAAAGTTACAAAATCTCCGAAAAAAATCAGTAATAAAAACTAAGATAATAATAATGAAATTAAAAAATCACAGCAACTGCTGGAAATTAACTCCCTTTGCCTGCAAACGAGTAACAAGTAACTTTCGATTTTTTTTAAAGGTTTTTAGATGAGAAGCTTTTTGATTTTTTTTTTTTTTTTACATCAAAGTAGAATCAAAGGCCTACCTACTTTCCAACATTTTTTTTGATTTAGAAGAGAGAAATTAATTTTTAATCCTGCCATAGCCAGTCCCCAGCCCGTGTCGCGAAAGGGGGAGGGAAAATAAAGTCCAAAAACATTATTTTTCCTTCCAAATTTGGAAAAATAACGATGAAATCGGAGAAAGGACCTCACCAAGTGATTCAGCGTCAAAAATAATGAGAAAAAAAAAATGTGCCACACTTGGGGTTAAAATTTTTTTTTTTTTTTGCGCACCCTGGTCACTTTGCGCGCGAAAAGTACCAGTTGCACGAAATGAAAAAAATCGATTCGGGTATGAATTTCTCATGAAATTTGACGTAGAATCTGAATCTGCAATAAAAAATGGGGGTTCGTATTTAAAAAACAAAGTTAGTGTCAATGAGGAATTTCACCATGTCGGAATTTCCTATTTTTGACCCCAAAATCGGATTCAGCACCTGGAAAAACCTCCTAAGGCAAACTTTCAGCCCGAACTTCCTAATTTACGAATAAACAAAACAGTGTAGAAAATACGAATGTTTAAAAAAACCGGGAAAATGACGTCATCCTGGAATAGTTCATTTATGGCCGCTTGAAGCGCTGAGATCGAGAAATCTATAGTCCCCAGATGCAAAATTTCACGAAACAGTAAAGTTCGAAATCGAAAAACTGAAGAAAAAAATAGAAAAAGCAAGATGGAGAAAATTAGGTTTCCCCTGTTTTTGTTTGATAACTTTTCTCTTAGAAAACACGATTTTGTTGTCCCAATGGGCAACACTGGGAGGAGACGGCGATCCGAACAGCCCAATCAGCGAGCGTTCCCGCTTCACGTCCGTTTTCCCGGTTAGTTTTGAAATTAAAAATTTTGATTGTCTCCCAAAAATAACAGAAGACTTATTTTCCGAAATCAGCCCGATTTTCATCTATCCCACACCATTAACTATTCAGGAAAAATGCAAACAGAATTCGGTGAAATTCCTCATTGCGCGCAATGTTTTTGCGCAAAAGTATTTTTCCTGTATTCTTTACAAAAAAATATGAAAAATGGCGTTGGGCCCATTTTATTACGTAATTAAATACGAAAATTCCGGAGGGAGGACCATAACTTCTGGGACACCCTGTATATGAAGATAATTATGAATTAAGTTAAGAAGAATTGAAAAGTTGCAAGATATGCATGATAATGATACATGTTCAACTGAAAATATTCACAATTTCGCTTTTTCTAGATGGACCAGGTTGAGGTTCTTCTTCTTCCATAATGCTACCTCCTGCATCCGGTTCTTCTTCCTAGTTATCGTGCAAGCCTGCAAAAAAATAAACCTTGTTCCACTTTTTTCAAACTCGATCCCACTTTGGATCCTCTATTTACTGGGCTATAAGAATTCATTTGAAATCAAATAAGAGGATATTTCAGAAAAATATTTATTTAGTTATCCCAATTCTCAGACGTTAGGTAGGGTCTTGTCATGGAATAGGAATTTTCCTTGTACTTGGCAGGGAAGGGACTGCACTCAGAAGAATTCTGGTTGGCTGATCAACTTCACAAGTTCGAGTACAGGAGATAAGGGGTGGCAGTGTCTTCGAGCACATGTACTTTAATCTGGTTTTCGATGCTCGAACGAGGCTCTTCAAGAAGGTTTCGGTACAGGCCATCTCCAGATAACCTGAGCAGCACCTGTAACCTCTTTCAAGGTGATGAACTATAATCATTTGGCTCTGAAGAGCAACATTGTAGTATGTCTAACTAATTATTCTTCAGAATATTTACAATGTCTTTGACCTGTAACCTATTTTTCCAATATTAACGTGCCCAGACAACTCACCAATGGTTAAAATGCCTATCGTGTTAGAGGTTAGGTTAGGGTTAGCACAAAGAGAAGACACTTGCTATAGATACTTGCAACTTTGGATTGAATTTATGCCATTCATTAGTCCCTACCCATACACACAATCGTTTTTATGGTCCTGAAATGTCCCCGTTAAGGAGACGATCTTTCTGCCTATAGGTCTACCACTGATACTTTGCATTCTTCTGGAGAACCTAGAACTACTTATCTCTTATCATCAAGCAGATTCCCGCGCCTACGATGTTTTGGGAATTTCTCCCCTAAAAAGAGACTTGATTTCCTTCCTACTGCAGCTTGAAATTCGTGCACTTCCAAAATTGAAATTTCGTGGCGCTACACGAACATCGAATTTCTCACGGCTTCAATTTCCGTGTCAAGGTTTCACCATGGAAGGTTGACTTGATCGTTATAGTTCGCGGATCTGCCACCTAGGGGGCGCCACCTGTAGATCCTCTCACCACGACCTTGGGGGCCTGCACATGATTGTCCTTATATACCTACCAACGTACCTATTTACCTAAGAACTAACAGGTAAATGGGAGAAATAAACACACTGGTTACGTTTTTCGAAATTTATATTGACCAGACGTTTGGCTCGTTAACTCCTCTCGAATTTTTTGAATAACAAAATACTTGGATCACAAAAATAATCTTCTAGAAACAGTCTTTCCTCTTTTTTTTTAATGTTCGGACATCAAAAACGCCTCGTACTCTATTGTAGTCGTTTTGAAAGAAAAAAACCTCGATGTGATCAACAAATTTACGACAATTTTAAATTACAAATAAAGATTAAACACCAACAAATAAATGAAAAAAAAAGTGGTCACATGAAATTAATAAGCAATCACAGTCTCGTAAAGCGTACGTTGGAATTACATTAATGTCACAAACGTTACTTAATAACAATTTTTTTTGTACAATTTACCGACTCTAAACCGACGAAAAGGTCGAAAAAAATTTCGTTTGGGATCCTAATACATTTCATCAACTAATAATTGATGTTATAGACAAATCAGGATACAATGTCAAATGATTATAGAATAGGCGATATACTGTCGAAATAATTAAGGAACATTTCATGAAAATGTTGATGAACGCCCATATATCATGTTGAAATTGACACAATGGGATACATATTAGGATTATAGGTTACCCATTATTATTTAATTCAAACATTTTAAGATGTACTCTCCTTGTTTGAGGCGAAAGAGAATTTCGAGTTGAAGTTGGGTGATAACAGAGAGTTCTTAGTAGGTTCGGTTCGGCTTAGATACGACGTGACGTATCCTCAATCTGGCGCTGGTTTCTACTACAATAGAGAGTTCCTGGTAGGTTTAGTTCAGCTTAGATACGGCATGACCTTTTCTCAATTCGGCGCCATATTAGAGAGTTCCTAGTGGTTTTTGATACGGCGTGACGTATTACACACACACCCTCAACATGGAAGATTTACTTCTTCCATGCTCTCAATCTGGCGCCGGATTGTGATAAGAACACGCCGTATCCGATACGGCGCTGTGTTGTTACGGTCGAATACGTCACTAGGAGGCAATCCGGCGCGCCGTATTGAAAACACGGCGGCCGATCCGGTTCCAGCGCGCCGGATCGACCCTACTAGGAACTCTCTATTGTGATAAGAACACGCTGTATCCCATCCAGCGCCGGATTCTATGGCAATATTATGACGCTGGATCGGATACAGCAACTTTTATCATAGTATGGCGCCTGAATGAGAAAAGGTCACGCCGTATCTAATCCGAACCAAACCTATTAGGAACTCTCAATTATTATGGCGCCGCTTTGGATAAAGCGCCATATCTGGTTATGTTGTATCTAAGCTGAACCAAACCTACTAGGAACTCTCCATTATCTAACTAGTTCATGGTACTCCAGGACTAATCTGATAAATGAGAAAACAAAACTGATCAAGCATTCAGTATGAGAATTTCCATTATGAGAAGTGAAAGAGAATTACAGGTTATGACAAGGAAGGGGCTCCTAAATACTCGGATTAGAAAGCGAGAACTATTAGAGGTACATACGAGGTCTGGCTCTAAATAACGAGACTTTCCATGCAGAAGTAATACTAGAATGGTGACGGGGGGGGGGGGGGATGCAGCATTGGATAACACTTGGGGCTCGGGAAGAGTAAAGGTGAGAGGTTCTCTGGCCCAAAGCTTTCCTGTAAATACTGGCTTGCGACAGGGAGACCCATTAGCAACAACGCTGTTCAATTTTGCTCTTGAGAACGCAGCGAGAAGTATCCGAACTAACCCTAAGGGAACTATCTACAACCGGCTCACTCAACACCTAGCCTATGCCGATGACGTTGATATCATGGCGCGAACAACTACCGCCCTTTCAGGAGCGGTGGAAGAGTTCGAACGAGCAGCAAAGGTAAGAGGCCTGCAAATCAACGAAAAGAAATCTATGTATATGAAGACCTCAAGGAAACCGCCGCTTACCCAGGATACCTTCCAGATAGGGGACCATGACTTCCCAATTTGTCACAATTTCAAATATTTGGGCGCAATAATAACGGAAGACAACAACGTGACAGCTGAAATAAAAGCTCGTATTGCATGCGGCAACAGATGTTTCTGGGCAGTCCAGAGGTCCCTGAAATTTCGAGGTCTCTCGCGCCGAGCTAAACTCACAATTTACAAAACAATTATACGCCCTGTGGTCACATATGGGTGTGATACATGGACCCTGACTTCTACGAGTGAGCGATTGTTAAACTGCTGGGAACGCAAGATTTTGCGTAAAAAGTTTGGACCCATCCATGAGGATGGTGCATGGAGAATCCGGAAGAATGCTGAGCTCAAACGCCTGTATGGTGAGCCTGATATAGTGGGATTCATCAGGCGTGCACAGCTCAGATGGTTAGGCCACGTGGAAAGGATGCCCCCTGATCGATACCCACGGAGAGCCATGTATGAAGTGCCTGGCGAGAGGCGATTGATAGGGAGACCGCGACTTCGATGGCTGGAGGATGTGGAGGAGAACCTGAAACAGCTTGGCGTCCGAAGATGGAGGAGTCAAGCCCAGGACAGGAAAGTGTGGAGTGGTATTGTTGAGAAGGCCCTGGTTCTCAGAGGACCGTAGCGCCAGTTAAAGAATAACACTTGGGTCTCTCCGTCATCCTGTGGGCACTGCTGTAGCTGCTCTGTGGCGGAATTTTTGGAAAGTAGGCAAATTGGAGCATCCTGCTTTCTCACTCACACTGCTGTTTGTGTTAAGTGAAGTGTTCGTATTTTCTGAACTGATCCATCATTCATTCAGATCTCTGAGTGTTTTCTGAGTTTGATTCGACGTGCTCCCACTGACTTCCCATTTGTTCAGCCCATGGGTTCAGTTTCGCCCATCAGTTTACTTTGGTTCTCACAATTCTGAAAATTCTGACTGAATTTTGTGAAAATCATCAGAATTCATGAAAATTAGGAAATACCTTTGTAGGTAGTAACACATAATCAAGTCAGGAAAATGTATGTAATAATAATGAAATCGAACGATTACAACCATTCTGGACCGAATTTTTCAAGCGATACTTTTCTAAGAAGCTCTGCACCCAGTTTTCTTCAAGACATTTTGCGTTCAAATTGATTCAGCATCTCAAAATACAAAAATTCCAAAACAATTTCACTTATTGTCACAATATGATAAGGCCAGCAAGTAGACGCCGAATTTTGAAAAGTGCGGCAAAATGAGGTAAAGCCTTTTTAAAAATGGCCACCAGAGTGCAGCTGCAGCAGTTCCCACAGAACGACAGAGAGAAACAAATGTTGGAGGGAATTCTCAGTCTCGTGCAGTTTTTTTTTGGAAAACATATTCGGTATTCAATCGAATAATAGATTCGGTACAATCGGTTTTCCAAAAGCCGAGAGAGCACCAAAGATGACCGAGTCCAGGTCGATCTCTGGAAACAGTGACCAAAATCAATGAAATTGTTGAAACGAAGATCGTTGTATGAGCTGACAGATTGTCGAGACTGTAAACGCTGATGAAAAAAAAACCTCAGAAAATGTTGCATGCCGACCTGAACATGAAAGTTGGTCCCAAAACATTTGAACCCTGATCACAAGCTCGTTCATCAACAGATGTTCTTAAGAGGTCAGAAGAGCCGGAATTGACGGAAAACATCTCACTTACGATGAAACCTGGAAATGTGAATAGAGAGTTCCTAAAGATGATTTTGGCATAACTGCAAAGCTAACGGCGACCGTAGATCACCTTTTGCGCATGCGCAGAAAATAACGGCGATCAAATAACGTCCGAGCAAATAACGGCGAACGTTCTGGCCGCTAACTTACGGCCATCCTGCTAACGTCCATGTGACTAACGGGCTGCCGTTAGAGCAGAGTGAACCTGACATGCCAGTAACAGTTTTGCAACCACCAACATCAATTTCAAAACAAAGCCTCACGTCTTCAAATTGTCATCATCATCGTGCACCCCTATGAGTGAGTGAAGTAAACACGACCTATGGAATGCTGCTGTAGGTTTCCGGCAGATTGGCCTTTCGATTTGAAATTTATACTGATGTGTTCTTCAAGGAATGAAAAACGTCCCCACAAAGTTTCTTCAAATGCCCTAGCTGAGAGGCTCTGTGATCACACTTATCACAGGCAGTAAGAACAGCCGAGTAAGGACAACTGACCACGGAATCGGTTTAGTTTGGCAACAGCGAGCTTAGGAAACTACAGAATCTGTGATTGGACTGCTGGCCAAGTGGGTGTGGGAAACATAGCTTCCTCGTATCCACCACACGGAAGTAAAGATGGTTCGATGCTTAGTAGATTATCAATCTAGCAGATTACTATCAATCCGAGGGCGATTTTGCATTTTTTGTGACTCCCATAATCAAAAACTTGAACAAAAACAAACAAAACGAAAAAAAAAGTAACCATTGTGATTTGTAATATACTTTTAGGTACGGGTAAAAAAATACTTGAATTATTTTTTGAACAAACACTTTGACAAGATGTAGGTACTTGAAATAGCGAACAACGAACTTGAAAAACGAAGGCAGTCAACAATAGAGAACTGAGGATCTAACGGCGAAGCCAGAAATTCCTGTCCCTTTAACTTTCGCGTCACTTTTGTCATCGCCGTAAAATTGTTCAACATCGCTGTTATTTTCGCTAACGTTCATCTAGGGTTAGCATCCGATTTGACTCGCCCTAGACAGATTCATAACGGCGATGCCTGTAACGTTCGCCGTTAAGCAAGATGCAGTTTAGGAACTCTCTATTAAGAAGTTGAAACCAAGCGGCAATCGATGCACTGGAAACCACCTGCATCGCCAAGAATGAAAAAAAACGAGGATTTCAAAATAAAAATTTAAAATGCTCTTACAAAAGAAGACTTCCAGCTTAGCTTTGACCTGATGAAAGGGAGCATTCAATTGTAGAAAAATTTTTTAAATATCACTCTTTTTCATAAGCAGTCTCGTTATTTAAAAGCCAGATCTCGTGAATTATAATGTAGAAATCTTGGATTGAAAATGTCAGTTCAAAAACTGTGTTTTGATTTGTTTGTAAGGAAATCGCATGGAACAACGGTACAAATAACAATACATTTTTATAAATGAGTATGATGCATACAGGTAGTTAATACTGGCAACTCGGTACTGTACATCAGGGGCACCAGTTCGTTCGTTCAGCTTACAATCACTTTATACGAATGGTAGGGCGAGGTAAGTTGGTTGAGGAATCAAAATTGTATCGTACAGATGAATGTAGGATATTGACGAAATGGGGATAAAAACTCGACATAAAACGAGAGAGATTGACGGATCCAACTTCGTTCAAAATTCAACTTACGTGGTAAGTAATGAAATGAAAGCAGCGAGCCTGCTCAGCGATCATCGTGGGATACTTATGGGTTGTTTTATATGTACGAACTTCTTCCTCGTCCCTTCTTTTGTCTCGATAATTAAACCTCGATAAAATAAAGTGAGGAAATTTGTTGTCCCGAACATACCCTGAAGAGATGATCATACCTGTGAAATCAACGGTTGTTCACGAGTGCAAACCTTGAAGATGAGGGTAGGTAAGAGGAGCACTCAACGTAATCAGAGGGAATGGGCCAGGAGGTAAAATGGCGGCTCTTACCATGAGATTGAGATTAACGTGTCAAGGCCATCAAATCCCATGAGAAGAATCAATACGCTAAAGATCTGCAACCGAAACTTTGCATTCCTTTGGCGCATCCTTTAAACACCCTTTTTGTTTGTTTCGAAAATTGGAACAACTAATCGTGGGTAAATTGAATAGTGACCTCTGTCAATTAGAAGTGAACTTAGGGAGAAGCGGTCACTCCGCCTATTGGTGCTCAATGAGCATCATGGGAAATTGAGAGCTGTTTTATTGGCCCTCTTACAGCATCTTCCTCTCCTTTTATGCTCCCTATATCTCGATGATTAAATCATGCTTAGGGCCGGTTTATCAGTCACTTTTTACCCCCCGGTAAAGCAGATTTATCCGACGGTCATCGGGTAACTCAATCGTACGCGTTTATCAGTCCCCAGATAGCCGTTACCCGTAGTTTAAAGTTAACTGGTCGTCCGAGGACCGGATAAAAAGTTACAGGGGGATAACTCGATTTATGCAAGGCTTTTTAACCTCAAAGAGTCACTTCTCGTGTTTTTGTTTCCCAGAACGTTCGTTTTTGCAAATTGCGTTGTTGATAGTGAATTATGCTACAATCGAAAATGGATGTGTGGGGCTCTTTTTCAGACAGCTGCGACGAAGATGTGTGTTTATGGTCTTCCCCTGCAGTGGGGAAGAAGGCGGAAGGAAGAAAGGCGGCAACATAGATCGCGGATTGACCATTTGGAGAAGTAGGACGATTGCGATTTTTTGATGAGATTTTGATTGGGTTAAAGAATAAAAAATCTTGTTGGTGTCTGTCGGCGACTTTAGTGGCGTCAGTACAAGCTCTGCCTGTAAAATTGTCAAGCAGGTGTCCCTGGGAACTGCCAGGCTATCCGCCCAATTTATCAGAATACCAGCAACCGAGGAAGTATTATTTCAATCTCGGATGGAATTTTATTTAAAAAACAAAAAAACCAGGTTTCCTGGAGCTGTGGGTGCTATGGACTGCACGCATGTGAAAATTCAGTCACCTGGAGGGTCACACGCCGAAAATTTTCGAAATAGAAAAGGATAGGTACCTACTTCTCTTTTAACATACACAATATTTCGTCTGCAAATTTGAAAGTTCTGGACATAGTGACTCGGTGGACGGGATCTTGTCATGACCAAACAATTTTCAACAAAAAACAATAGGTTCTGCCGTGCCAAGAAGGAAATAGGTACCGAGATCGAGAAAAGAAAACACAAAAAACAAAGCACATTGCTTCATCCTCTTCTAATTTATTCTTCTTTCTGATGCAAAACACACTGCGAAAACGATTTTTTTATGTGGAGGAAGCTAGATTTTATTGCATGGAAGAAGTATTTCTTCCATGCATAATCGATTATTCGGCCTAACAGACAGTTAACAGTTACTAGCCAGTTAATAGTTACCCAAGTGTAAATTTCGCACTGATAAACGGCACCTTTATAGTATCCATAAGTTATCCCATCGTTAAAGTTAACAGTGGTATACGTAAACCTCCGTTAACTTTGGTGACTGATAAACCGACCCTTAGTAAGGAAAGTTGATCAATGTTCCACACAAGTTTGGTGGTTAAATGACGCCTCCACATAGAAGAAATACGATTCGGGCCCTTTCTGGGAAAATGACCCATAAACTGCATACCTACTTCGTGTTTTATTTTTATTTTTTCACCTTGAATACGGATGTGAACTTCGTCGGACTGTTTACCAAAACTAATAGACGTAAGTTCAACGTTCGACGTAATTCGCATATTGGTATCGTAGATCATGGATTTTAAAATGCTCTTCAAATTCAAGGCTCCCATGCCGCTAGAAGTGTTATGGTGGATAATGGTGGGGGGTTGGGGAGAACACTATTTCTTGCCTGAAATACTAATTAAATTTCATCGAGTGAAACAATTTTATCGCTTATCAACTGGTTTAAATTTACCTAATGCTTATCCAATGGGACGAATGAATTCTGTTCTCATTCCAGGAGCTCGGTGGCAGCACAAGCCCGCAAGTTAGCACTATGGCAAGATCAAGAAATGAAACCGATCAGAAAACCCCCACCTCCAAACGCCCACCGTGGATCTGAGGTCTTTTAGTGCCATGGCGTTGCCGGACTCGTCTTACTCTATTTTATATTGAACAAACCAGGTTAGCTTATTCTTTTTTAATATAACTTCTAATATAACAACGTAACTTTTAATATGACATTCTAATCAATAAGCTAACCTGGTTTCATTATACAGCCTGTGCTTCATCATATTTTTACCGATATGTTGTTTTTAATAAAATTTTGTTGCATCGTTAAAAAAAAAATATATAAAAAAAAAATTTAAAAAAAATCTTTTCAAAAATTGCTTTCAAAAAATCAATAATTCAGCAGTGTAGTTCGAGATAATCGCTGCTCTTAAGACCAGTCTTCTTAAAATAGTGCCTAAAGTACATGCATTACAGTAAATATAAGGGTAAATGACCTGGCTGAACGAACAGAACATGGCGTTAGGGCAAATGGCGACCAAAGCATTTCTCAGGGGAGTCTGCTCGGGAGGGCACTGAGCACTCGGTGACTGTGCGCGTCCGACCATCAACGTCATTCTTCCAGGAGACATCGGGCAAAGTAGGCGGTGACTCGATTTCGGAAGTGAACGCCTGTGATGTTGGCATTGGTTCCCACGTACATTCTGTTTAAACACGAATCGATCTGTCGAACAAAACAAGACGAGTTTGAGAAATATTTATTGGAAATTATGAAGATTTCTAGCAACGATTGTAGGAGGTCCATCACAAGCAGGTTTTTGGGAACTTGACGCATCCTTTCCTTTTCTTTTCTGACGTATCCATCTGTCTAACCAATATGATTCCATTGCTCGGAGATCGCCTTCTCTCTGGGGTTATACACTTTTTTTTTCCTCAGCAGCCAGTACACCCTGGGCTGAGGAACTTTATTCAACATGCTCCCATTTACATGACTATAATTCACAATTTACAATTTACCAATAGGTATCACAACAAATCAAAGTCCATACTATTGATGAATGTGGAGAAAGGCTCGAGAAATCTCCCAACCAACACTCGCGCATCAGGAGGCCACAGCTCACCCATCAGCATCACTTTCCGAATGAGCCTACTTCGCTCCAGCTCAAACAACTGGCAGCTACTGATAATGTGGTCCCACGTCTGCTCAGTCAGTCCATCACATCCCCAAAAAGGGTCCTCGGCCTGGCCGAAACGGAAGAGTGAGACCTTATTCCTTCCATGGCCAGTTAGGGCCTGGGTCATCTTGTATGATATTTGAAGCTCAGACTTCCTTCTCGCAGAAATACTTGGGTAGAAATTCCAAGTATGCCGCCCCTTCTGACTCAAGTTCCACTCGCGGTTCCATTCTCTCAGGCTGGCATCTGAACTCATCCTTGAAATAAAAGTGGAAAGAAACCACCGCCTCCTCGTCCATGGCCGCCTCCTTGGCCAAGCGATCCGCCTCTTCATTCCGTCGTGTGCCCGGACCCAGCGCATAGCCACTCTCCAATTGCCATTCCTCAAGCTCCACACAGTCCGCCGTATCCACTCTACAGTCTGCGTTCGAATTTTCAGGTTCTTCAGACAATCCAAGGACACCTGGCTGTCAGCCCACAGCACAGAGTAATGGAGACAAGTTAACAGAGAAGAAAGCCAACGTTAAATTGGTATGCAAGCATTTTTGAGGCTGCCTCAGTTGCGCCATCTACTTTCAGCTAGGATTGAGGAACTAATATGGAAGTGGTGGGGGGAGAGGCCACACTCTTCATACCGCTTCTTTTCAAATCCTTTCGAATGTCCAGAAATTGTTAACTTTTCGTTTCATCAACATTAAGATTTGCAAAAATTACTTGGAAAAACCAATCGAGGCGAAAGGTATTTTCAAAGTTCCTGTTGCAATTGTTGTTGTGCCTATCGCCAGTAGTTCGAATGTTGAATCGACAACTGCCACCCATAGAAACGTTTGAAACCCAGTGTATTATTGAAAATCGCTCGATTTTTTCGTACATATCGCGAATATAACTGAATGTTATCAAATTAATTACTTAGATGCAGCCGGAAACGCACCAAGGAGAAAAATATGTGATAAACAAGGTGACTTGTTGTGATGAGGTTGGGAACAAGTGATCATGAACGCTATCTGTTGCTTTCCGCTATAACTATGTCCTGGAGCTCAACCAATCAGAACGCTTCTCGGGCTCCCACATTCAGCTTTCAGCCCGAGTGGTCCACAGTGTCACTTTTCTCGCATCCTCCGGAATATTCTGCTCGCTGATCCAGCTGAGTGCCTCGGCAATGGCTAACAATTCCGCCTGGTTGTTGGAGCACCAGTCTGCCAAGTGAAACTTCCTTTCAATGATTAAATTGCCATCTCGATACACCACGAACGCACAACCCGTGTGGTCATTAATACGGCTTCCATCTGTATAAATAGACCACACTACACACTGGAAGGTTATGTAAACGAGAGGCATTCAAGCGTATTCAGACGTGATTCACGTAAAGCTCAAGTGAAAACTCAATACGAGGAGGAAGAAACAACAGTGTTTTATGAAGGGGTGCGCGAATGATGACTCTACAGAGAAAGTATTTGTCAGTCTGCCGAAAGTAGCATTGCAGCGAGATAGAAGGCAGAAATGGTTGGAGGCTGCAGGACGTCCACCTTCAATAACCCAGTTTTATTGTTGTGAAGACCATTTCAATATAAGTTTCTGACTTACTGTTTTATTTCTTATTCCTTACATTCTTGGATTTAGGTATGCATCAGCCATGACGTACAGTTGACAAGTTTTTGAGCGAAGAAGAAAGAGGTGAACTCAGTCAGATTTTGCGCATTTCGCAGCCGCAAACTTGACTTTACGTAACCACCAGCCCTCAGCCTCCCTTGATTTTCGAAGTGTGACAGAGGCTTCACTTGTTTAGGCACTTTCTCCTACAGTAATTTTGTCACGTGGGTATTCCTTGTATTAAACGTATTCTAAGGCCCTATTATAAGATTTAACTTAAAATTCCAAAATTTCCCATTGGCTCCAGCCAATTGCATCCAATAGAGTATTTTTGTACTTGCCGTTTCGTTTCACACGTATCTACTCCCACACGCGAAAAGTTCCTTGACGCCAAAAGCCAACTTTTGGCTTTTGAAAAAATCGGTTGTCTACGCGAGGGTGTGCTACGTGAGGATAACCTCAGAGTTGTTGGAGTTGTTTTTCTTCTTCCATGGACTACTCAAGGCAGAAAACAGCTATCATATCACAACGCAATATTGAAGATTGAACTGAAAAGATTTATTTGTAGGACTACCTACCCACTTCGTCATTAATTATTTATATTATTTCAATTCAATTCTCATTATTGTTTCATTTACTGTGGATTCCAATTTTTCTCCTACACTTTTTACATCAGTTTGTAGGTACTACTATAATTCTTTATTTTACTGTTACACATCTATATTTTACTGGTTTTACTGATATGCAGTTGATTATTGATAAATATTTATAATGTAATATGACTAATAATAAAAATAAATAATAAATGTTTAAAAAAGAAAAATAATATCTATAATATATTATTGATTTCTTATGATATTTATAAGAAATCAAAAAATATTAATTGCATTGAATGATAAAAACTTCGGAAAATTTGATCTGTAAGGGAGTACTAGATTGTCCAAGTGGTTATGTTAAATGTGTTTTGGTATAATATACCAGTATATTATACTGGTGTTTGAACCGAAAGTTGAAACTTCCTCTTTTGCCATGGTCCTCAGTTGAAAACGCTCGAACGTAGAATTTCTGAAATGTGGTGCTTTTTCTCTAGCAGAGACCTAAAATAAAAGCTCAAGTTCCTCCTCAGTACTCAATACTCAGTACAATGCACTCTGCCATAAGCTCCATCACAACACTCAGCTCATCCACAACTTCCATCATGATACTAGGAATAACAAAAACAAAAAATATCCTATCTAAAAGGGGAACAAAATTTGAAATAGACAAGGAGTAAACACCCAACAAAGTAACCTTGCCAGCTTAATAAACAAGCGTCACGTTAACGTCACCACAGGAGTTCATTTTTCACGATTTCACGGAGGAGGTATGAAAAAAATGACGTGGAAAGTTAGCATCTACGAGTGCTCGCGCTAGCTGCTCTTTTTCACGTTTCGTGTTTTGGCAACACGGGAAGTACAAAAATACTCTAATTACGCTTATGGACTTTACGCACCCTTGAGATCCAGCTTCATTCTATAAGTAGGTACATCTACTGTGCAAATTTTATATCCTTTAACACCTTGCACGCGGGAAAAAAAAACGCGTTGGTCCCCTGTGGCGGAGAAATTTTTTTTCGACGAAACGCTATAGCAGCAACATATATTAAAAAGTACATTTTTCCAAAAATTTTGACATAAAAAATAAGTTGAGAATTTTGAGAATTTATTCTCGGCGTCAACGTGACACGGCCAGCGGTGGTGTCAAGTTGCTCCAGTTTGAATGGGAAATCAACCCCTATGTGAGTGGGTTGGCTCAGGCCGCCCGTCCACTGGACGCGAATTCTGGCGGCCTTTGCAAGGGAGATAGGTTGATGGTGTATAGAATGGGTAGGAATCAATCATGTACGACAATATAATACCTAGTTATTCCATACCTGGAAAGAGAACAAGTCTTCTCTTTTTTGGGAGCTTTGTAGAGTACTCTGGCAAAGATTCAAAACAGAAAAACCGAGTGAAACACAAAGAAAAACGGAGTCGAACCACTGTGTCTTTTTCACGATAACGAACTGAAAGTATGAAACTTATGAGAGGATTGAGCTGATTATTGACACAACCAACAATTAAACAATGTCGATCAACCTTAAAAAGAGTGAATTATTCCGTAAAAATGGATGAAAAATGTGAAAACATAGAAAAATTACCGGAGGAGCACACAAAGATAAGGTGTCACTTTGATAACTGCTCAATTACCTTCAACCTCGACCGATTCAGCTCCGGATTGAACCGTTCAACTCATAATATGTTCATCTATCACGAAAAAATGCTAGAAAAGAGTGGAAACTGAGAACGAAAGAACAGGAGCAGATATTCTTGAACCTGTTATGCGAGAGGTGTTTGCGTGACATAGACGCGGCCAGCCACACAGACCCTGGGATTTGCGTGACATAGACGCGATCCGCGTTCAACGTGTTAATCTGTTTTTTCCCTGTCCGACACAACAGTACGTAAATCTGTAGGTAGCGAATTCTCCTATTAGTAACTTTATTCAAGCTACAATACTTATTTAGTGAGAATAACTTACATTGAGTTTTTCTGAAAACGCCATGATAATTGCCAAATTATACACGTCCCAGTGGGAGCCTACGGCGAGGCAGAGGAGAGCTTGGCGGGCGTCGTCGGGCTTCAGTCCCGTTTGACGGGCACCCAACATTTCATCTGGAGTCATCAACATCTGAAAAAAAGTACGCGGGATCGTTAATGTCGACCTTAGTATTTACAAGGCTGATTTCACGATGAAGGAGGAGGCTTTAGGACTCCTGATAGCTATAACCTTACCAGGAACTTTGTCATCGTTTTGCACAAAACCTTGTTGAAACTGGTGTAGTGATTTGAGCATGATTGGGTAATGCAGAAACAGATTTTAAATTTTGGTATGAGGATGCAAACCTATCATTTAAGCCCAACTAACCGTTGATACACACATTAACCCTTAGCTTCCCAAAATAATAAATTTTCCAGGTAAATTGATGAAATTTGTTTTTCTGTATCAGAATAGGCCAAAATATGTTGAAATAGTGAACATTTTGAAAAAGGAAGTGTTTTTGCACATTAAATTGAATGTTGCCCGAGAGCAACATGTGTTACTCCACAGCAACACCGGGAAGACTGGAAAAGGATGTGTTGCTTCATAGCACTTTGAAAATACATAACTTAGGTATTTATTTCAGGTCCATTACAATCTGTAAGAACGCCAGAACACAAAATACTATATTATGAAACAATGACTCTGTATTAAAAAAAGTCTGCCAAGTTGGGTGGGCAGTATAGCTTCCTCACTCATTGTAACATGGACGTATAGAATCAGTTGGCGAAAAAATTATGATTCAAAGAGTTATTGAATACCAAAATATTGACTATTCTTGAAATTGATTAAAGTAAAATGAATGAAATACTAATGTCACTAACATAGGTTATACTATTCTTTTGAGGAGTATGTAGACATTATGGAGTGAGTCTAGGACCTAACCCACACAATCCCTGAAAATTTCATCGAAATTGGTTGAATAGTTGCGGAGTTTTGGTTGTAACAATAAATTTAAAGTTCGCGCATGCGCAGCGGCTATTGCTTGACCAATTTGATTGAAACTTATAGGGTGTCTCTTAGAAGTTAGTCCCTAACTAACCTCCAAATTTGAGCAAAATCGGTTCCTTAGAAACCGAGAAACCGAGTTTCCAGGAAATTCACGTTCGCGCATGCGCACTCGCTTCTATTGGTCCGAAGGTGCTGAAATTGATAGGGGACCGTCTAGTACCTAACCCGCACAATCCCTGAAAATTTCATCAAAATCGGACCACAGGTTAGTATAGTTTTGCCCGGGACAAGGATTGACCACAGACAGACCGACAGACAGACAGACCGACAGACCGACAGACAGACAGACACGGAACCAAAATTGTTCGGGAAGCTCTAAAACGCAAAAAGCAAGTGGAAATTTTGATTTTGGAGGACATTTTTTTTTCACTTCTTTCACGAATACAAAGCTTCCCTACCTTCGGTAGTGAGGAAGCAAAACTGAAAATAGCTAACTTCAACCGTAATCAAACAACATTCATCTACCTATGACAATCGTTCATCCTAGTGTCGAATCATCAAAAATTAACTCCCCTCGACCGGGGATCGATCTCCTATCGTTCCGATTCTGAATCGGAGTTTCTACCACTCAGCTAAGGAAGCGAATGGACAGAAATGCAAAGATCCTGAAGTAAGCTCTGCTGTGCACTGTTGGCTGAAATTCCCACCTGGTGTCCCAAGTGCCTACATCCATGCACCAGTCAAATCTGGTGGGCTCGGTATTGGGTCCCTCTCAGCGAGCATCCCTTCTCTGCGCCGCCAGCGCATGCTAGCCCTCCGGGGGTCAAGCTGGAGGGTCGCCCGTGCTGCTGCTGATCTTGATTTTGTCAGGCAGCAGTTAGCATGGTGCGACCGAGCAACACCATCTGCTCCAAAACCCAGATCGTCTGCTGAGTTCGCTGCTGCGCTGCATCAGTAGATGGTAAAGAACTCCAACAGTGCTCCAAAAGCCTAATCTCTTCCCAGTGGGTAGATTGGGCTTCGGAGGGCATTGGGGCCCGCGACTACTGACACTTCCACCGTCCATGCGGCATCTTTGCCAACTGTGGTGCGGTGTTCGAGACGTAGTCGTGGGACAACCCTACCCCTTTGCAGCGCCTGTCAGAGTAGAAGAAAACATCTTTATCATGTGGTGCAGCAGTGTCCACGAACTCATGGGGGCCGCATTCTACATCATGATGCGGTCGCCAAGCAGATAGCAGGTGCCTTGTCATCTAGCGGCTGGGATGTTGAGAGGGAGAGGTTATACCACATGCCAAGTGACCAGGGTAAGAAGCCCGACATCGCTGCCATCAAGCCCAACCAGTCTTGCATTATCCTGGATGTCCAAGTTGTCAATGGCAGCTTGGACATGGAGCAGACTTGGCGGGCTAAGATAAGGAAATATGACACGAATGATTTACGGCAAGCGGTGTCTGAGCTAAAAGGAGTGGCACCCAACAACACCAGGGTGATGGCTGCAACCTTGTCATGGCACGGAGTGTGGTGTGGGAAAAGTGCCACAGAGTTGCGCGAGTTGGGCATCTCGGTAGGCGTACTCTGTGGTATCACCACCCACATCCTGCTCGGCTCATAGAGGCTGCTTTGGCTGGCGTTTTTCAACCCAGTGAGAACGTGTATTTTTGACTGGCTTCAGAGTTTTTTTTTGTTATTGTTCCTTATTGACGGGGCGGGGGATCTGCTGACCTCAATGTTTGTCCTTATAGGCGGTGGCTCGACTCGTGTCTTGGGAGGGAGTTGTTTTGATGACCTAATCTTAATGAATTATTGTTTCTCTGAGAAATGCTGAGGAGACCATTCAGGTCCGGTACGACTGCGCCATATTGTTGCATCATCAAAAATTAACTTCCCTCGACCGGGGATTGATCTCCTATCGTTCCAATTCTGAATTGGAGCTCCTACCACTGAGCTAAGGAAGCAAATGGACAGAAATGCGGCAAGGTAGCTGATCACAACACCAGTGTTGCTCCAGAGCAACAAAAATGAAAAGCCAAATCCTGGTGTGGCACTGGAGCAACATCACTTTTACTTGTAGGCAGCTACCTTCTTTCAAACGTTTCACATGATCCTAAACTATTTTTCTATCCTTTGGCGTCTAGTGAATGTTGAAAGAAGGATTCAGGTCGCTAGGCTGCTATTTGTACACATAACAAACGAATAAACTCATCTCTTTTCGGGACTCTTCCATTGTTGCTGAGGAACTGAACTTTTTAATCCATTATCACTGGTTTTAGGCGCTCAAACCGGCCTAAACCGAAAATCCGTAGATTCTAGGAATAGCTAAAGATGCTAAGACTGATTACAATGGATATCATTGCCCGCCTTATTTTGAATAATCACTGAATTCCATGTTGCTCCACAGCAACATTGGGAATCTAAGGGTTAAATAGAAGATAAATTGAGGAGTTTGATTCCAAACGGTATTATATCCGTTTTGGTAAAACACGAGCGAAAAACCATAGCGACCTGAAAAACGTGCTATAAGCCAATGATGCTATTTTAAATATATTTGTAAATTATAATAAATATTTTAGGTAAAAATTTAAATTAGTTCAATGTTTAAAGTAATTTTGAACGAGATATGAAATATCAAATTTATGGATTTAGTACTTTTTGAAACAAAGCGTGGCGTTTAGTACTTTTTGAAATCAAACGGATTAGAGCAGACTCCCGCTCTAACGGACGAGATTATTGTGCTGAATATTCACCCTCGTTTTTCAAAGGAATAGAGTATCTTTTTCTCAAAAACGATCGCATTTTTGAGAAGAACTACTACCCCCTAAAACCCTTGGAAAGTGTTCACTCAATTTCGACGAAAATGGTCTTTAGTACCCCATTTGGAATCAAACTCCTCAATTAGAAAAGTATACAAATACTTCAAAAAAATGGAAATAATTTATAGTAGGGAAACTAGAGTGGTTGCCACATGTTAATGTTGAGTTTCAGAAATTGTGGTTCTCAAAATGCTGAGTAAATTTTCTTTTCGATACTAAATTCAGTCTCGTTATTTCACAGTATTTTCTAGAATAAGATTTCTAAATTCCCTGTTCTCAAATTTGTTCCAACATTATATAATTTGTGTGTTATAGCTACACGAGGTTTACAAATTGAAAAACTAATTTCAACTTACGTGACCCAGAATGCAATGAATTATACACTGTTCTCTTGAAAATGTTTCCACTCTGTGGCGCAAGAATGCTCGTTCTTCATCGCTCTACAAACAATAAAAAAAAACCGCATCAATGCACGGGTAACCAGCTAGTTAATAATAAAATAATTTTCAAAAATATACAGGGTGTAAGCCAAACCGTTCTGCCATACTGCAGGAGTTGATTCTACAACTAATTTGCAACAAAAAATGGCTCAAATTTTTTTTTCAATTTTAAGATTTTTTCGTGATTTTGACCTTCTTTGGTAGCGTTACAGCCCGGGATGGGCCCTAGGTCTGTCCAACAATATTTTTCTGTAGTGGACCAGGGTCCCTACTACTCCCTCCGACCAGCATCTGGAGGGGGAAACCCCCCACATGCTGGATAGGGGTATAAATAGGGGAACTCCCCTCAATAAAGCAGATCATTCTCAATTAATCAGCCTTATTATTTGAAGCTCTAGTGCCTACTATCTTCCCAATTCCATGTCCATTTTGTATATCATATTTTCTCTTGTCTTGTCTTCCATTTTATGTACTTGTCTTTAGGAGTCAGACTTTTGCTGGTGTCCATATTTGGAACCATCATACTGGTGACCCCGACGTGATCTACCTGGCTCAACAATTCGCCATCAGCCGCGATTAGCCATTCTCTTGGACAACTGGAAAGGGAAGAACCGCCACACCTCGATCCACCATCGATCTGGTCGTCTTGATCCGCCATCACAGCTATCAAAAGGTTGATTAAACTTCGAGGTCTCAGCCCGCTCTAAGCAGACTGACCGGCGTCGAGCTCCCGCAGCCGCGCCCCCTCCACGTGACCTCCCAGCTGGAAGGGAAATCCCCTCCGAAGTCGGGACCCCGTGCCGCCACCGGTCACATCACGAGCTCGAGCCCCCGCTCCACGGCCCAGCTTCATCTCCCAGGCAACTGATAACTACGAGAAGAGATCCCCTCCGCCACTTAAATAGGGGAACTTTCCATAAATAGGGGAACTCCCCTCAATAAAGCAGATCATTCTCAATTAATCAGCCTTATTATTTGAAGCTCTAGTGCCTACTATCTTCCCATTTCCATGTCCATTTTGTATATCATATTTTCTCTTGTCTTGTCTTCCATTTTATGTACTTGTCTTTAGGAGTCAGACTTTTGCTGGTGTCCATATTTGGAACCATCATATTTTCCATTCCTCTCGTCTCTTGGCCAACATTCTCCAACATTCTCCAACATCTCCAACATCTCGTATGTCCCGGGCGCGCCACATCCTCATCGACTTCGAAGCCCCTCTACCTCCTGGATGTCCATCGAATATTCTTTTGACGGGATACCTTCGTCCATTCGAACGACGGTGTCCTGCCCATCTGAGGCGACCTAGCTTGACAAACTTCACGACAAATATCATTGTATAGGTCGTACAGATCGTCATTTCTTCTTCTTCTCCAGACCCCACTCTCACAAATACCTCCAAAAATCTTACTGAGGACTCTTCTTTCGAAAGTTCTGAGAAGAGTCTCTCCTTGTTTCCCCATAATCCATGCCTCTGAGCCGTAAGTTAATACTGTGCGGATCAGGGTCCCATACAGCAAACATTTTACTTGGGGAGTGAGGAGCTTTCAGCGGAGATGTTTTATCAGGCACCAATAGCAGCGGTTTGCAGCTGCTAGAGGTGTGTCGGTACAGCTGTACCGGGACTGTGGAACCGAGTATCAGGTTGGAACGGTTCCACGCAGTGACAAAAACTCGACCCTTAACGGTCCAGTTCCACGGACTGATAAGATATCTTGAAATGGCTCTGGACTGGGAAGAGAATCTTTTCCATCGGTCCAGTTCCATCCTCACCAATCAGAATGATCTGAACAATCATCTCATCAATCTGATCATTCTGATTGGTGAGGATGGAACTGGACCGGTAAGGATGGAACCGGACCGATAAGATATCATAGAGAATGGTTCAATGGCTCTGGACCGGGAAGGGTTTTGGACCGGTAAGCATGGATCTTGTTCTCAGTTCTGTTCCATGTTGTACCTGGAAGCGCCCTTACTACTTCCATGGACTGAGAATGGTTCATGGAATGGCTCTTGAGTGGGAAGTTATCTTCTGGACAGGTTAGCATGGAAGTTGTCTCCAGTATTATTAATTTATTATTGTCATGTTAAGTTCTTAAACTGCAACGATATTATTCTTTCCTTGAATTGTTTGGTAACTATTATTTATAATGAATTGCCTCTTTTGTAACACTTGTTCAAATTCTTCCTTTTAGCGAATTGTCAAGGAAAATTATGCTATTGTATTGCAAATTGAGATCATAAGCATGGAAGAAGGACGATAGGGATTTGACTGCCTGCTTCATCCATGCCGTGTGATTGGGATTTGATCGCCTGTACCGGTAATGGAACTGTACCGGTAATTTGGAACGGTTACATCTTTGTCACCGTAACTGTTGGAACCGTTCCAGGAAAATACCTGGATCGACACACCAGTAGCAGCTGTCAGGCTAGTCTTGATTTTGAGAGTGGGGTCTCCATCAGATAAGAGGGATCCCAAGTATACAAAGCTGCCTACGATTTCGAAGCGAAAATCTCCGATAGTGACATGGGAACCCGATCTACAGACGGTATTTGTGGGCGTCGTCGTCATGATGAGGTACTAAGACCAAGTCTTGGTCTTTTCCTCGTTGATGCACAGCCCCATATCGCCCGCACTCTTGACCTATGAGGCAAACGCTCTCTTCATATCACCTTCTGTGCGGGCTTTTATGTCTGTGTCATCAGCATAGGCTAGGATTTGTACCAACTTGAAGAAGAATGTTTCCCTAGTTTGTATTCCAGCATCTCTAACACACCTTATCCCGATAGTGATGGGTGCTACTGCCCTCCACCAGTTTAACGTCATGCCCGAGAACGATGGTTTTGACCTTACGTTACTATATTGGTCATAGCACACTTAATTTGCTGTGTAAATTCAAATTTGAGGATACCGTTGGAAAGAGCATTAAATTTCTTAGATTCCCGACCTTTTTTCTGAGTCAAGGTTTGAGGCATGAGAAAGCGAAAAGGCTCTGAAAAGAGAATTTTACCTTATTTGGGAAACCTCGAGTTTTTTTCAAATGGAAATTAAGCTACGTGAACCAAATTTTGTAAAGATGCAAGAAAACAAACTAAAAAAAAACTAAAAAAACTGCGCCAAAATCTCAGCTTCCCAACCGTCCAGTCATTTTTATTTTTAGTAGTGGAACTTATCACTGAAATTTGTGTTTGAAAGTTTTTTCAACGGAATCAGCATTCTGGCGGGGTTGGAAGATGGGAGGGATTCATACCCCAAACCGAGACTCAAAGAAAAGGAAATTGAATGCTCTTTCCATCGGTACCCTTAAATTGAAATTTACACAGCAAATTAAGAGAGTTATGACCAACTTAATAACTTAAGGTCAAAATCACGAAAAAATCTTAAACGTGAAAAAAAATGGAAAAACAAGAGGTTAAAAAAAAATTGCCAAGACATTTTTTGTAGCAAATTAGTTGTAGAATCAAATCTTGCAGTATGGCAGACCTGTTTGGCTTACACTCTTCATACGTATACCTAAATTGAATAATATAAATGAATAAAATTTATTCATTTATTCATTTATATCCCGTAAATCAGTCCCTAAAGGGTTAAATCGATTTCGACGGTTAGGTCGTCATCAGTACAAACTATAACTTATATTTAATATAAGTTATAGTTTGTACCGATGACGACCTAACCGTCGAAATCGATTTAACCCTTTAGGGACTCGACCTAACCATCGGAATCGATTTAACCCTTTAGGGACTGATTTACGGGACGCGCGTCGGCCACCCAGGCCTCTATTAAAATTGCATCGCCAACCCCCTGGCCTGAATTATTTCGCCAAAATCGGCGGGTGCGCTGCGCTCGCAGTTTTTCTTATATTTCTCAGCTCAGCTTTATCAAATTTCTTTCGAATTCTTACACAATAATCTTTATATATTTATTGATATTATGACGAGTCAACATTGAAATATAAACAGGCATTGTAGGTTTATAGTTAACAGAAACCAAAAAACAAACACTCCTCCGGTTCTATAAATGCATCACTTTCTTCATCTTCTACATACTCTTCTTCCTCATCACTAAGACCATCCGTAATAATTTCGCGAATCTCATCATCGTCATAAACACGTTTTTCGGACATTGCACAACGATACAACAATCACAACTGCGCGTCAACTAAAATCTACAGGTGACACACGTTTGAAAGGGGGCTGAAGTGGTAAGGGGGGGGGAAGGGAGGGTTGGAAAAGAGGTTCAACGGTCAAACAACAATTCAGAATAGTGGTAGTACCAACAAAAATCCAATAGATAGCAGGGGAGGTGAGAAAGAGACACATTCTTGTAGAAAAAACAGGCGACGGATATATTCGCATATTGGGGCTGACGGATATATCCGTTGCTGGGCCTACAGAGCAGATTGAGGCCGACAGATATATCCGTCGGTAGTCCCTAAAGGGTTAACTTGCAACTCATTATTTTTGTGGAAATAGACAACGTTCTACTCAACTCCGTTTTTATTAAAGTGAATAAGGTATTCTAAAGGAGTACAACCAAACAAGAGTAAACAAATAGAAACCTCACTTACATAATTCCAATTTTCAAAAACTTCCGCGTGTTTCGCGTACGCAGCCTCCCTGTCTCGCTGGGAGAAGTTCAAACAGTCGCTGGATGTGGGGAGTAGAGTCTGTGACGATGCATCATAACCGTTCGACGTTATGCTTTCCTGCACCTTGAACGGGAAAATACTCAATTTTAAATCAAATATTTGGATGTACCTAGTGCGAGATGCTTTATGATTTTTAAGATTATGTCGGTGGGTTTCAAGACAAAAATTGATCATGTAAAGACAGCCTAGGTATCAGGGATAGAATCCTATTCAACAGATATCATTCTTATAATATCGTGTTGTAAGAGAAAGCGAGATGAAGTTGAGAATTTTGATTTGAGAGAACAGAAATGAATGGTCAGTTCATATCAATCTCAGCTAAAACAGAAAAATCAAACTCGTATCATCATCACCTTGGATTTACCCGTTTTGCAGATTACCCGTTTCCTCACCATTAGTTAAGGAGGATTGATGAAATAGCGGTGGCAATCACTTGAAGAAAAAAAAACCTTTGAATTGAAAGCAGTCCAAGTTTTGTGGTGGCAACGCACCATTGGCATTTGGGAAACGCAAATAGACCACGTCGTGTTCAATGAAAAAATGAAGCATTTTCGATTTCAAAGTTAAAAAGCTTTTCATTTCCGGGCAAGTTATGGGAAAAAAAGTTCTGCCACATTGAGTAGGTAGTGGTTTTCCTACGACATGAACACATCGAATCTGTAAGGAAGTAAAGGTGTTGTTGAGGATTATGCATAATCGGCTCTAGATTAGGGAACATGCTGAATTGAGACCGTCTCAGTTTGGATTTCGGTCAGCTATGAGACTGGTGAGTCATTATTTGCAATGCAAGTTCCCGAACGGAAATGCTTAGATCAGCTGCAAGCCGTATTATATGCTTGCTTCAACGATTTCAAAAAGGCGTTTGACAATGCGAGGCAAAACACCATGAATCGCAAGCTACAGGATATTCGTCTGATTCACCATTTATATTGGGGGTAAACAGCTCGATAATCAAATTCCTCACTGACTCCGACATTAACATTTGAAGGCAATCAAGATTTAGAAATTTCAGGACATACACATTTTCAAGAATTAAAATTTCAAGACGCAAGACCTTATTCATCTCGACCCCTAAAATCCTCCCAGTATTGCTTTTATCCATGTGACGTCACACAGAATGGATGTATCGATTCTTCGACTAATCGAACGGTTATTCGAATCTCGCTGAAAGGCGGCCATGTTGACTCCGTTGTAAACAAAGATTGTATGGACGGTTTTTCATTATGCGAATTTATGCGGTTATTAGTTGCTCTTCTCGTCCCAGAAGCGGTATTTAATTTTTTGGTTTGCCAAAAGTGATTAGAAACAGTGTGGAAAGACAAGAGAACTTTCCGAAAAAATAAGAATATCAGCCTTTTGGAGTCGCTGATTCCCAGCGTTCCTGACAACCATGTTCGATGAACTGACTGAATTCCCATCGTTGTAAACAAAGATTTTTTCATTAGGCATGCCGGTTTGTGCAGTGTTTGGCTGCTCTTCCCGTCACGGGAGCAGCATTTCGTTATTTGGTTTGCCAAAAGTCATTAAGGCATTTCATCACTGGTAAGAATAAAAATACATCACATTTTAATGTGCTTACGTTACTTCAGTCATCAGTAGTTAGGTAGTACCTAATAATAGAATACCTACCCTCATTGGACGAGCTTCACGAAATGTTTTTGTTTGTGTCCAAGTGTTTTGATTTGTACGAAGTTCTCAGGAAGATAATTTCGAACCGATTTTCGTGATTGTTTTGAAGTTCAATTAGTAAATGAAGTAGGGTGTGTGCTAGAGTTGGGAAAGTGGTTTATTATAATTGTTAATTGAAAGTAGAGCCCTCACTGAGAGTTTTGGTATCAACTGGATTATACATCCAGTTATATCTTGGCATACATCGTTATTATTTCAATTAACCTAATAATAATTGGATAACATTTGAATTACTAACCTTCCCAAACACCACCACCTTGTCACCTGGGAGTACCTTGCATGAGACGGATTTCACATGCCCTGAAGTAACGAAGTTGTGCGCATCCAAAGATTTACAGCACTTCAGTTGCTTCAAGGATATGAAATCCGTCTTCAATACAAGATACTCCACGAGATCTTTGCGAGTTATGTCAGGAAAATCGTCGTCACACTCAATAACACTCTGCTCAAAGGGGTCTAAACCACTGCAGAGACGTATCTTATATTCATACCTTCTCAGGTCGTCACCTGAGAGTGAACACACATACTGAGTACTTATGGAATTTCTAGACAGACATCTAACCCACAAGGGAGACATAATAATAACGATTACATAATTGCTTTTAAAGAATATTATCACCATCGTTCTATTTACAAACCAAGAAACTTGTATGTAAACAGAATAACCTTGCTGGATAGGAGCGCAAATGGCGCCCCTTCACGACCAGCTGATTGGGTCAGAGAAGGTTATGTTGGGAAGGATATGTTAAATATCGAAAATAATCGATTATTGAGTCTCGAGGATAAAACGAATCCTGGCACATGTGCACCCGTACAAAACCAATTAAACGAATTGAAAAAAAAAAAAAACTATAGCGAATCGAGAAGTGGCGTCCATCACTGACCATTCTCACTGGACGTTAGGTGTCAAACTGGCGCTAGTTCTCCCTGGCCCCACAGGAGCGCAGGATAATTGGAATTACCGATGTTACCGATATTTTGATGTTAATTAACAAGACAGACCCGAGAGTGCAGCAGTGCAGCAGAGGCGAATTAAAGGCATTTTTTCAGTCTTGTTAATCACGCTTTAACATCAATTGGACCGCATTAGGTATGCAAAAAATACCTCTCAAGTGACAAAATTTCCAAAATCGAGCTTTTGGTACCTATCTCGCCGAGTAGAATAGATTTCTTTAGGAACTTGCGTCCTTCTTTTGTTAAAAAATTGAACTATTTCCTAATACAGGTACTTACCAAGCGACATTTTGGATTTCATAATGAGGAATTTCACCGATTTCTGTTTGCATTTTTCCTGAATAGTTAATGGTGTGGGATAGATGAAAATCGGGCTGATTTTGGAAAATAAGTCTCCTGTTATTTTTGGGAGAGTCAAAATTTTCAAATTTCAAAACTAACCGGGAAAACAGACGTGCAGCGGGAACGCTCGCTGATTGGGCTGTTCGGATCGCCGTCTCCTCCCAGTGTTGCCCATTGGGACGACGAAATCTTGTTTTCTAAGAGAAAAGTTATAAACAAAAACAGAGGAAACCTAATTTTCCCTATCTCGCTTTTTCTATTTTTTCTTCAGTTTTTCGATTTCGAACTTTACTGTTTCATGAAATTTTGCTTCTGGGGACTATGGATTTCTCGATCTCAGCGCTTCAAGCAGCCATAAATGAACTATTCCAGCATGACGTCATTTTCCCAGTTTTTTTTAAACATTCGTATTTTCTACACTGTTTTGTTTATTCGTAAATTAGGAAGTTCGGGCTGAAAGTTGGCCTTAGGGGGTTTTCTGAGGTGCTGAATCCGATTTTGGGGTCAAAAATAGGAAATTCCGGCATGGTGAAATTCCTCATACCACACGACACACCATGAAAAAGTTACGTAATTTACAAACAAACGATACATGAATATTGGTGGTTAGTTTGGGTTCATCTATCTCCCTGGAATTACTGCGAGTGCCTGATTTTACTGTTTCGTATTATGTATTATTTGCGTAGGTATCTCTTTCGTTGAAACAGCTAAATGAATTCGCAGTGTAGCAGCAAGCTAGGCTCATTTTCCTTCTCCTTACTGATTACTGATATCGCGCATGTGTAAGTGCATTCCTGTTTTCTTTTCACCCAAAGTATTCATTCAAAAATCTTTTGATTCTTGAATCAAAAGGGAATCATCCCTTGATTAGTTTGATTTCCAGGTGTGAGAAGATCTTTGATCTCTTGCAAGAAAGGGGTTTCAAAAACCCGTGCCTCAAACATAAATCTATTTTGCCCATCTCTCCACTAGAAATGCGTGTCACACACAACCCAAGTTGAATGACTTACAAAGCATGCTGCATCTCATTCCCAAAGTAGACCAGCCATTTTATAAATCTTTGATTTCCGGAGAAGATAAAGAGGACGATATAGATGGACTCAAAGGGCGGCTGGATTTTGATATAGAAGTAGAGAAATACTTATATATATTTTATGCAATAATCTAATAAGCGATAAATTGGCGAATGCTTGGCATTAATTTGCGCTCCAATTATCGGTAACAACGGTCATCCCAATGGACACACCCCATTGGCCTGGGTCGGAAAAACTGTTTATTCCTATTTTTAATGTAAACTAGATCTCATTCTGAGAATTTTGACACCAACCGCGACCTTCTAGCGTGAGTAAATCTTTTCCTATGAATTTTTAAAGTTTCGACCGTTTATGACGTCACAGTGGGCTGGGGGGTCCCGCCCAGGCGAGAGGGGCGCGTGACGTCATAAACGGTCGAAACTTTGAAAAATCATAGAAACAGATCTACTCGCGGTTGGTGACCAAATTCTCGGGATGTAGTCTACTTTCGATTAAAAATCTTAAAAAAATCAAGGCGCACCCCCTATTATCCTGCGCTACCCGTGGGGCCAGGGAGAACTAGCGCCAGTTTAACACCTAACGTCTAGTACCATTCTCTTATCAAATGCTTCGTACATTCGAACAGTTAATAACAATGAGGAATTTCACCGAATTCTGTTTGCATTTTTCCTGAATAGTTATTGGTGTGGGATAGATGAAAATCGGGCTGATTTCGGAAAATAAGTCTCCTGTTATTTTTGGGACACAATCAAAATTTTTGATTTCAAAACTAACCAGGAAAACGGACGTGCAGCGGGAAAGCTCGCTGATTGGGCTGTTCGGATCGCCGTCTCCTCCCAGTGTTGCTCATTGGGACGACGAAATCGTGTTTTCTAAGAGAAAAGTTATCAAACAAAAACAGAGGAAACCTAATTTTCCCCATCTTGCTTTTTCTATTTTTTTCTTCAGTTTTTCGATTTCGAACTTTACTGTTTCGTGAAATTTTGCATCTGGGGACTATGGATTTCTCGATCTCAGCGCTTCAAGCGGCCATAAATGAACTATTCCAGGATGACGTCATTTTCCCGCGTTTTTTAAACATTCGTATTTTCTAAACTGTTTTGTTTATTCGTAAATTAGGAAGTCCGAGCTGAAAGTTTGCCTTAGGAGGTTTTTCGAGGTGCTGAATCCGATTTTGGGGTCAAAAATAGGAAATTCCGACATGGTGAAATTCCTCATTTATGGGTTTGATCCAAGATGGCAAAATACCAAACTACTCTTTCGAAAATGAATGTGTACAGGGAAGATCCCAATGAGGGGGTCAACCGTTCGTACCTCCTTCCGGGTTAGTATTTCGTTAAATTTTTGTGTTATTAAATTGTTGCGCTAAAACTTTACAAATTGTACCTAAATTTGAAATTTTCAAAGATTTTCAAAATTCTTTAGTGTAGCAGACTCGAGAATTGAAAAACTAAAAAATTGCCGCTGGAATCATCAAAATCGAACAATAATAGCCAGAGAAAAATGGGGAAAACTGTTTATTCAGTTTAGTTTTTCACATTTTTCGCCGACAATGAGCGCCTGTAATTTCGGGAAATACTGACCCAGAACGCTCGACCGACTGAGACCCCCTTAACACAGTGAGTGAATGTCTGTTCTACCGGGTTTTTCATCAAAATATCGGAGAAAATACTGAAATGCGGTTACCAGGGCATGAACACATCAAGAGAAATGGTCAATCAAGGCCAATATGAGGGAGATCAGCGGGATTGATTATTTGAAGCATATTGATCCTCAATAACATCACAGTGAAATCACCAATATATTGACACGCATTATTATTAAATCAAACCAGTCATCAATCACTCACCATCTCTTACAAACACTAATGTCAAAACGGAAACGCCGAAAAAAATAGCACTCACCAAAGACATATCAGTCACTTCATTTTCGCTGGGAAGTCGGATGATCCGCTCATCTTCTGATACTACAAACGAAACATTAAAAGTACATATAACACGTAACTCAGACGTACGAGCACTTTGGTTTTTAACCGATCAACTATACTCTTGCCTTTATTTAAAGAGCTCTGGACCGCGGGTTCCAAAACCCCTTCCCTGCCAAGAGGTGGCAACGTTGCAAGGTGCTCACCTTGGGGTCTCAACTCACAACCCTTCGCGGTCAAAACCCATCATCCCTCTTCCTTCTTCCTCTTCTATCAACATACAATTTAAATACTTATCATTCGGTGAACATTTTTTGTAATTTAAATTCGTAACGTACTAATTATTCTGATGAAAATGAGTCCAAATTTCCTGTGATTCGGCGAAGAGGGCGTAATTCGTTTGGGTGGATTGGCCGGGAGAGGGCTGCTGAGTTTTAATCGTACCTGCCTCGAGTATACTCGATATGTTCAATTTTTCTCGCTGATCACGATTTTGGTGATGGGATGATCGAAATAATTTGTGAATCAAGTGTGCATTTGCAGAAGAGGGTAAACTGTTGGGGGGTTGGGGGGGTTCACGGGCGGAGGGGTCGCGCAGGTATACCTCGACCTTCCGCTGGGGCTCGGATTCTTGCAGCGATGCCGAACCTTCGGGGCCTTCAAAAATCCCAGAGCTCTTTAAATAAAGGCAAGAGTATAAATAAATAAACATTTTAAATCATGTTAAACCCTGAAATATTCATTCAAATTGGATAAAACGTTTAGTTGGAATAGTTGTTACAAGGATATCACGTTTGCGAGTGGCAGTGGCCACCATGATCCACAAAGTCTGCAGTGGCGTCAGGTGGGAATATTCGTCATACAAACAGCTTAAAGGAATAAACAATAATGAAAAACGCAGCAAATTATTACACAAAGGTTTAACATTTTTCTGTATAGATCAACCGCCTGCAAAGAACACAGCTTTGCCATTGTCACTATTTATTTATTTTGCTTCCGAGTCTACCAAGGTAGCGGAACCTTTGATTTCACTTTCCAAGGACGAAAAAAAAAGATCTCCAAAATCAAAATTTTCACTCGCGTTTTGCGTTTTAAACCTTTCTGAACAATTTTGGTTCCGTGTCTGTCTGTCTGTCATGAATTCCTTGTAACGCGCATAACTATACGAAGTCATTGTCCGATGTCTATGGAATTTTCAGGGATTGTGCGGGTTGGTGTGTAGACGGTCCCCTATGAAAATCATCATCCCCGGACTGATAGAAGCGACTGCGCATGCGCAAACGTGAATTCCTTGTAACGGCCATAACTTCTACATTTTCCATCCGATTTCTATGAAATTTTCAGGGATGTTACAGATTAGTATTTAGATGGTCCCCTAAGAAAATCGCCACCTTCGAACGGATAGTAGCCACTGCGCATGCGCAAACGTGAATTCCAAGGTAACGGCCATAACTTCTACATTTTCCATCCGATTTCAATGAAATTTCCAGGGATGTTACTCAGTAGTGTTTACGAATAAAATCACTCGCGATGAGATTGTGGAAAACCATTTTAATAAAAACGGAGTTGAGTAGAACGTTGTCTATTTCCACGAAAATAATGAGTTAGGGGAGTGGGGGGCACATTTGACAATGGCTGTTTGTCACACATGATTTGAATTTTACCGCGATTTCGTGTTTTTGTATTGTGAAGAAGAAGAAGAAGAACCATTCCAGGTGAAAACCGTGCAGGTTACAAATCATCTAGTCGGCTCATGGCGGTTTGAGTGTTTGGACCCCTCAAAAGTAATTTTTTTAAATTTTGTTTTTCGTTGATTACCGAGCGGATTCAATTTTTTTTCAAATGTAGCTCATCCAGTTTGTCAGTCGTATATGTCTCCATGCAAGTGTTTTCCTTGGATTCTTCAAAACAATTCATCGTTCGAGGTTGGCTTGGGTTTTACTGTAATGGCTACCCTCGGGGTAGTTTTGACATTTTACCTAGGGGAACATTTGACATATATTTTTATATACCTATGAAGTTTGTCAATGCTATGTTGATGTAGGATTTTGAATACCTACTCGACCTGACGTTTTTCAATAAACATTTTTGTTTTGATCATTATTTTTTGTTACTTCAATTCCTACATCCATAAAACTTGGTGTTCCTTTGAGAAAGAAGAGTGGGTACTCATCTAATTGAAATTGTGTTGGTAGTGTTGATTGTTACAGGCTGCAGGGTCTATAGTTGTTCTGTTTGACTCAACATTATTGCCAGATAATGATTTGCCGGACATTCCATGGTTTTTTGGTAAGATTAGTTTAGAATTATGGTACTTTCTGTGAACTGTCAAAAGTGCTCCTTTCTTATGCCAATTGTGCCCCACCGGTGGGGCACAATTGTCACTTACTAAGCATTTTGAAAATTTACAAAAAAAAAAAACTTGGCAAGCAGATTGAAAAAGGAACGAGATGTATGTGGGTAGCAAAAATACCGTAGTTAACGATAGAAGAAAGAAATTCAAGACCTCTCGTTATTTCAACCTTGTAGGATGGAAAATGCGAAAAAGTGTCAAATGTGCCCCCCACTCCCCTACAAGTTAAATCGATTTCGACGGTTAGGTCATCATCAGTAACAAACAATAACTGACTGAACTCGTTATTGTTTGTTACTGATGATGACCTAACCGTCGAAATCGATTTAACTTGTAACTCATTATTTTCGTGGAAATAGACAACGTTCTACTCAACTCCGTTTTTATTGAGTAGTGTTTAGATGGTCCCCTATGAAAATCATAGAGAATGGTTTTTCATAGAGGGATTCATTCATAGAGGGATGGTCCCCTGTGAGAATCTCAAATCCTATTCATTGCATCACTAGGCCTCAATAGGTCAGAGGTAGCGCATAGAATTATCCCCCAGGGGTCCCGGGTTCGAATCCCCGCCGAGGCTAAGCATTTTTTGATCCAATCACATACATCTACTCACTTATCTTTTTCATCCGAATTTGATGAAATTTTCTAGGATTGTCCAGATTAGCGTGTAGATGGTCCCCTATGAGGGTAGTGGAAGGTACTTAGAGATTGGTGTTTGAGATTAACTACTATGCATCGGATCATCTATATAATCGGGTTATGGATACGAGGAAGTCATGTGCCACACCCACTTGGCAGACATTTTTTTGTTTTTTACCTGTCAACCATAGGTACCTACTAATGTTCCTAGTCAAAGAGTCCTAGCCCTTTGGTAAGGGCCTATGGTTGCTAGGTAAAAAACAAAAAATAAATTATTAGTGACGATGGCAAAGCTGTAATCTTTACAAAATAGTGATCTATACAGGAAAATAATAAACCTTTGTGAAACAATTTGCAGCATTTTTTTTTAACCAACCAACCGTAGGTACCTACTACATAATTACCTTCACAATCAAGTATATTTGGAAGAAATAAACGCTTCACACTCGATTCAAAAAATAGGACTGAGCGGTATCGTACTAGGGGAGGTTCGTAGGGTGGAGTGGGGCAATTGCGACCCAAAATGTCAATAGTTAAACTTTGATCCTCTATAACTTTCCTTTGAAAACGCTATTTTCACTTTTTTTTAATGAGTAGCTTATTTTACGTAGATTACGATGCACTCTTCAAATTGTACAGAAGATTTACTTCTCATGGTCCAAACTGTGTTTTTAAAAATTCCGACCGACTTCCGCATTTGCCCCACTAATTGGGGCAAATGCGGAAACGGTCTGCGAATCCCATAAAAACATTTAGTTGCATTAATGGGGTAAATGCAAACAAAGCCCATTTCAATACGAACAGAACGCTATATTTAATTTTTTTCTCCTCCACTTTTTTATGACCAATGAGCCCGCGTTTTCCGACAGGTAAGGGTTACCAACATAACTGGGTACACATTGAGAAGGTTTCTGAGGCAAGGCGCTCAAATGGCGCCATTTTCAAAACCATTTCCGCATTTGCCCCATTTCCACATTTACCCCACTCCACCCTATACGAAATTTGATTACTGGTTGCTAAGGAAACAAAACTCGAAGAAACAAACAGAGATCGCATTTTAGTCAGATAAAATTTGAACGGAGATTAGACCTCTTTTGAAGTTCACACTCTTGTTTCTAATTTATCGTAAGTCCGACCCTTAAGTTCTCGTAGGGAGCAAAAGGACATTAACCAAAAGCTTCGCAGCAAAACTAGACCCCAAATGGAGCCCATATGCCAAATTTGAACCAAATCGGTCCAGGGTTGCTAAGAAAAGTGCCACGTATGGCATACGGTGAACGGACGGAAAATTTTGACATTTTCATGTCTTTGCCCTGGCACATAGCACAAAAAACTGTCACGAAATTGCCTAACGAAATTGTGTTACAGTGCCTTTATAATGATTTCCGCTTACAACGACCCCGTTGTTAGGTTTGTTCCATTTCTACACTTTTTAACCCACAAAAATCGTTCACCACTCGTTGGAAAGCTCTCGATTTAACGAACATTTTCATGTTCTCCATAACATATTGACTATACGAATAGCGGAGCTATGGGCATAACTGTTCTCATATTTTGTTTACAAACTAATGATCGTGAGTGTAGAAGATAATTAATCCGGAATCGTCTATTTTATTGAAATTAGGTACCTACCTCTTAATATTAATAATTGTGTCAATTTGTAACATAATATATCTATGTTATTATGTTAATGATTCGTTTCACATTCTGACAACAACGGAGGGTGGGTTATAAAATCCTATAGTGAGGTAAAAAGCAATAGGTAAAGACATGAAAATGTCCCAATGCGTTGCAGACTCGTATGCAAGCGTTTTTTTTTTTTTTTTTAATTCGATTTTCGGATTCTATGTACCTTGAAACGATTGGTCGATTCCAAAGGTTCTTTATTGAATATAATAAACCAAAATTGCTCAGGAAGGCCTAAAACGAAAAATGTGAGTGGAAATTTTGATTTTGAAGACCTTTTTTTTTCAACCAAGAAAAGTGAAAACAAAGCTTCCGCTAACCTGGTAGACTCAGAAGCAGAATAACAGATTTATGGAGTCTATGATGTTAATGAAAAGTCAATGACATATTTAGACCTTTCAATGAACTCAAGTTTTTCCAACATCATAAAGAACGAGTTTTGCAAACTCATTTTAATTTTGGCAGACAAATTTCAAGGACGTGTTGCACGACATTGTTTAACAGGTATGGTGGAAGAAATACGCAGTGTTGCCAACAAGCGGCTACCAAAACCCCCTAAGCCAACCTCGAAAAAACACCAAATTCCCCCAAAAAAGAAAAACCCTAAAACTTAAGAATGAAATAACAATATCAATGAATACATTGCAATTTTTTTTTTTAGTAGTAGATTGTAATTCATTAATGATTTGAGGGCGGAGTGGATCTTGAAGACAATGCAATAATTGCATTGTCTTCAAGATCCACTCCGCCCTCAAATCATTAATGAATTACAATCTACTACTAAAAAAAAAAATTGCATTGTATTCATTGACATTGTTATTTTATCCTTAAGTTTTAGGGTTTTTCTTTTTTGGGGGAATTTGGTGTTTTTTCGAGGTTAAAATAATTATTATTGTATTAGCGATATACGTTTCAGGTCATACAGGTTTAAAAAAAAACATTAAAAACATTTTTAAAAATAAACTAGTTTCTTCAGGTAGGGTACTTTTTACTTTTTTGTACAAAAAATCAAAATGTCAAACAGTGAGGTCCCCCCATCTCCAAAACCTTCTCAAGTTCTTCAAAACTTCAAGTTTGCTAATAGTAACGAGCGTGAACGGACGAATAAACTTCAAGAATTTATCAAAGTGTGTGCTTGCGGAAGATTAAAGATCGAAAAAAGTTTGTCCTCCAAAACTCCATAATTATAGTCCCATTGAGCCCACGATAGACATTGGTAAATTCGGTGAAGTTTTTAACTCCATTGAATATATCGCACCCCGGCTGGAAAAGTGACACAATCCAAAATTGGCCGGTTTTGAGTTAGGACCACGATAATAATCTTCAGACTTCCCAGCTTCGTCTGAAAAATCGTCTCATGTGAGATTCAAACGCTGGCCGCAGAAAAGCGCTAGTGTCACTTTTCATGTGACTCATTTTCAGCCATCTTCCGTCTGGAAAAGTGCATCATCAGACTTCGTGTGGAGAGGAATACCGTCATAACTCCAACTGCAACACTGGCGTAAGTGTTTGTTTCTACTAATCAGTCTAGAAAAGTGACACTTTTCGAGTTGTAACGCTTTTCTTGAAAAAAAATTGATTTTCATTTAGACTTAGGCCTATTTTCTACCTTTATCTTTTGATTTATGTCACCTTTGTTGCCGCAATTCTGCATGCAACTGTAATGATAGGAGTTATTACCTACTTCGGTTTAGTTTTGTAAAGTTTCATCAGTAAAAATCTCTAAATATCTTCCAACTTACCTACTTTTTATCATTATGACTAAGCTCTAGTGAGCATTGAAATTTTGTTTGACTGAAGAATGGACGGTGGGAAAATTTATTCATTTTGTTGATGTTGATAAATTGATATCAACGGAATCAAACGTTTTACACTGTTTTAACGAATAGTTATTTTTATTTTCAGCCACTAATCTGCACTATGTCCTCAAGGAGTAGGTGAATTGTGGAAGCAGCTCTCGAGATGTAGACAGAAGAAGACAAGGCAGTTTATGCAGATAATAAAAAAAGAGTAAAGCACAACAGAGACCTGGACAACACCAATGACGAATCCCATGATTCTTAGACCAGAGTAATGATGGCTGAAAAGAGTGAGCCAGGTGTGCTTTTTGTCAATTTGAACACTGATTTTTTGAAAATTGATACTCGTTGTCGACGGAGGCGTGCCTATCAGACGGATTTCTCCCAGCCTATTCAAAAAAACTCGGAGTTGGTGAAAGAAAGGTTTCAGTTATCAGAGGCCTAATTGCTGCTAACCAAGTTCCAAAATTTCAAGAAAATATTATAATTCAGTTTTTGATTAGACTGAATGATTTTTTTTTTTCTGTTTGTTGTCAAGCTTCTATTCCCTTGTTTGCCAATTTTACTTTATGATTTTTTACTCAAAGATGAAGTTGTTCTACTATCGTTCTGATGTTGTTCGTGCTTTCAAGACTGAAAATGTATCCTTACCTACCCCTGTCATTTAGGCCACTAGTTTCGCAGAAAATATAATAATACTTTCTTAAGATTGTATTTTTAATAAGAGTTTCAACTGAGTGTGTTTCGTGATATAAATTGTAAGTGCCTAATTTGTTCCTTGGTATTATGGTTCCTATTGTTTTGAGCCTTGCTTAGTATTAAGATAACAAAAGGCTGATAATCTTTAAAGACTACGAGAAGACTAGTTTTGTTTTCCAACAAAGTGCCTTATAATGAGCATTACTTTAAAGTTTGAGGAGAAAAACCCTACTTATTAGAATTTGCTAAAGTTTATGAATTTCTTTCATTTTCTACATGACTACACTTTTTGTATTTACAAGGTTACCTACCTATTTAATGAGAATAAACCTGTTTCTATTATCGATGTTGCCATTTTCGTAACCCCCATCCCTAAAATACTACTGTTAAGAACAATTCGGCAAGATCTTCAAAGGAAGAACTTCAAGTTAACACTTATCAAGAGTTGGGATGACGTCGCAACTGCGAAAAGCACATGAAAGTGTACCACGAAAAGTGGCATAACTCAAAAATAATTTGTTCATTCAATATTTGAGACGCCAAACAAGATATAAAAAGGAATTTTATCACCTATCTCCATTCTAAAGAAGTTATCCTCTATAAACAAGAAAACACTGGCTCGATTGGTAGGTTTAGAAAACTGCTGTAGAGTTTTTAGTCAAGGCCGTTTTGTTTTTTCGCTGTCCTGAAAAATCTTGCTTTTTGGATTGTGTCACTTTTCCAGCCGGGGTGCGATATATCTGCGACCCCGGTGAATAAGTGGTCAAGTAAAATTTGCCCATTTTACAGGGGAGCATTATTAAAATTTGAATCTTCACCTAAAACCCGAATTTTGTCGTAGAAGGTTGAAATTTGGGATGAACGACTACATCATTCATTCCAAATTTCAACCTTCCACGACAAAATCCGGATTTTAGGTGAAGGTTCAAATTTTAATAATGCTCCCATGTAAAATGGGCAAATTTGACTTGACCACTTATTCACCGGGGTCGCAGATATATTACCTGCTGCTATTTTAATTGCTGATTCATTTTTATTCTACCCAAATCCCCCCGACTCGTCGGTAAAACCCCCCCAAAAAAACCCCAAAAGATTTCTCCCCCCAAAATCCCCCCGTCAAGAATAAAAACCCAAATTTGGGGGGGAACCCCCAACTTGGCAACACTGGAAATACGTCCACAAATCATGAAGAATTTACGCATGAAGAAGAAATTACGCATCAAGAAGAAATACGCACCTTCCACAGTACGATTAATGGCGTGCACCCTAGTCACCAACTGCATAGTGTAGGTCTTGAATAAACGCTTTCTCCTCCCCATTTTGACGATGACTGAACTAGATTTGTAAGAACAAGGTTCCTTGTAAAAACAAGGTTCCTTTAAACAGGATCGATCGTGAAGAGTTCCGTGACTCGTCTTCACAGTTTTTATTGTCTTTTTATCACAAATCCTTGATTACTTTGGTCTTACAAAGGGCACAAAAATATAGCGTTTATCTAACTCACTGCTCCGTGGTTCTCAGTTGGTGCGTCTACTTTTTGTTCGATAATATTGACGTTATTGCTTCCGAGTTTAATGCATTTTCCCCTAAATACAACAACGTTCTTGGTTTTTAGCGAAGAAAATCAAGGCTATTGCAATACTCAACATTTTCAGCATGGACTAATTAGATCCCCCCCCCCCACTGAAGTCCGTTTTGGAACATTCTAAAAGGACTTTGACAAATCTAAGGGTTTAATAAGAATCAGCACAACGTTTCTGGAAGACGAACATTTTCAAAAATAAAAAATTGTTGTAAAATGGAGCTATGAGTTCAGGGTGACGAGAAGAATACTTTTTGAGGTTTGTGAAGTAAAAAAATAGACACTTTAATTCGCTCATTCACTCATGCTGCGCAAATTGGATTTTTTCTTGATTTTTCCCACGAAACACGATTTTTTAATTTTTTAGGTATTTATTGGTTTTTGAAAAAACATGATGGTTTTAAGTTTGATTGATTACATTTCCTTCAAATTCCTGTCTTTACACCTTTTCACACGAATATTTCACTAGGAAAAAATTACCTACACTTGAATTGTTGTAACTATTCGACCAAAAGAGCTCAAGATAGTCTCAAACTGTAGCAAATTAAACCTAATTCAAATAGTTATTGGGCTTAAGGGTAGTTGGTAATTTTTTCGGACTGATGAAATCCCCTTGAACAGCAGTTTCATGCCCCGTTTTCTCAGCTTCTATCACCCTACTTAAGTATGTTATTTTGAAGAGATGGAACCAAGGGAATTTCCGCATTACTAGGAAAAATTGCAGAAAAAAAACTCCAAGTTTAGGCTTAGAATCTTCAAAAAGCATTGAAACTTTTCTGATGT
Organism: Apolygus lucorum; assembly: GCA_009739505.2. NCBI lineage: Eukaryota > Metazoa > Arthropoda > Insecta > Hemiptera > Miridae > Apolygus > Apolygus lucorum. The sequence continues at coordinate 30,097,196 of CM019174.2, read as the reverse complement.
TGTAAGAAAAAATACACAAAATCCATGGCACAGTTTGTGTATTAGTTTTTACGAACATTCTAAAAAAACGTTGCCAAGTTGGGTGGGCAGTATAGCTTCCTCACTCATTGTAACATGGACGTATAGAATCAGTTGGCGAAAAAATTATGATTCAAAGAGTTATTGAATACCAAAATATTGGCGATAATATGCGGGATAGGGTTGCAGGTATTAATGTTTATAATATTTTTATAATTTTTATAAGGTATTATAGTTTATAATATTTTGTATTTTCAACGTAGAATTTTATTTAGCGGTCCACCGTCTAGGACCTAAACCACACAATCCCTGAAAATTTCATCGAAATTGGTTGAATAGTTGCGGAGTTTTGGTTGTAACAATAAATTTAAAGTTCGCGCATGCGCAGCGGCTATTGCTTGACCAATTTGATTGAAACTTATAGGGTGTCTCTTAGAAGTTAGTCCCTAACTAACCTCCAAATTTGAGCAAAATCGGTTCATTAGAAACCGAGAAACCGAGGTTCCAGGAAATTCACGTTTGCGCATGCGCACTTGCTCCTATTGGTCCGAAGGTGCTGAAATTGATAGGGGACCGTCTAGGACCTATCCCGCACAATCCCTGAAAATTTCATCAAAATCGGACCACAGGTTAGTACAGTTTTGCCCGGGACAAGGATTGACCACAGACAGACCGACAGACAGACAGACACGGAACCAAAATTGTTCGGGAAGCTCTAAAACGCAAAAAGCAAGTGGAAATTTTGATTTTGGAGGACATTTTTTTTTCACTTCTTTCACGAATACAAAGCTTCCCTACCTTCGGTAGTGAGGAAGCAAAAATTGAGGCTATAAGTTGTACAATTACGGAGATAATGAGGCATTTGTGCTGAAAAACATCGTTATTGTTCATCATTATTGTTCCCTCCTGATGCCGCAACATCCCGCAGACTTCAACTCACTTCATATTTTTCACATCTATTTTTATATAGCATTAGCAAACTGAATTAAACCTTTAACAAACCGAATTAACTGAATTTGATTTAAACTCTTCGCAAACTGAATAAAACCTTTCGCAATTAGAATTAACCCTTTCACAAATAGAATTAAACCTTTCGCATACTGAATTAAACTTTTCGCAATGAACAAACAGTTTAATCAATTTTTAATAAACAAAAATAATAATAAATAAACACGTTAAACTATCCATACATAAATCAATGTTCTAAAGTGAACTATCACATGAATAGGCAGATTTTTCTAGAAAGGGGAAGATCAGTGGAGGGGTTGGCCTGTAGCTGCAGCAGGAAGTACGAGATACATGTCCATTTTCAACGGGATTTTCAAGGAATTCGACCGTCCCTCCTTCAGTAATATTCAGCAATAGGTGCTCACTGAAGTAATATTTGAATCGCTCTCGCTCATCACCACAAAAATGTTCCTCACAAAACCAAAAAAAAAAGTCTGCCAACTGGGTGTGGCACATAGCTTCCTCGTATCCATAACCTGATTGTATAGATGATCCGATACACAGTAGTTAATCTCTAAACATCAAAACAAGTTAATCTGTAACATCCTTGAAAATTTCATTGAAATCGGATGGAAAATGTAGAAGTTATGGCCATTACAAGGAAATTCACGTTGGCGCATGCGCAGTGGCTACTATCAGTCCGAAGGTGATGATTTTCATAGGGGACCATCTTAATACTAATCTGTAACATCCCTGAAAATTTCATTGAAATTGGATGGAAAATGTAGAAGTTATGGCCGTTACAAGGAATTCACGTTTGCGCATGCGCAGTGGCTACTATCAGTCCGAAGGTGATGATTTTCATAGGGGACCATCTAAATACCAGTCTGTAACATCCCTGAAAGTTTCATTGAAATCGGATGGAAAATGTAGAAGTTATGGCCGTTACAAGGAAATTCACGTTTGCGCATGCGCAGTGGCTACTATCAGTCCGAAGGTGATGATTTTCATAGGGGACCATCTAAATACTAATCTGTAACATCCCTGAAAATTTCATTGAAATTGGATGGAAACTGTAGAAGTTATGGCCGTTACAAGGAAATTCACGTTTGCGCATGCGCAGTGGCTACTATCAGTCCGAAGGTGATGATTTTCATAGGGGACCATCTAAATACCAGTCTGTAACATCCCTGAAAGTTTCATTGAAATCGGATGGAAAATGTAGAAGTTATGGCCGTTACAAGGAAATTCACGTTGGCGCATGCGCAGTGGCTACTATCAGTCCGAAGGTGATGATTTTCATAGGGGACCATCTACACACCAACCCGCACAATCCCTGAAAATTTCATCGAAATCGGACAATAACTTCGTATAGTTGTGCGCGTTACAAGGAATTCATGACAGACGGACAGACACACAGACAGACAGACACACAGACACGGAACCAAAATTGTTCAGAAAGGTCTAAAACGCAAAACGCGAGTGAAAATTTTGATTTTGGAGAACTTTTTTTTTTCGTCCTTGAAAAGTGAAAACAAAGCTTCCGCTACCTTGGTAGACTCGGAAGCAAAAAAATAGAAAAAACCTACGAACACTTTTATGATGAGAATGTTGACGGGAAGGGAAGGGTGATTCAATGAAAGTTTGCCAGTCCACAGGGCAGTAATTGACCAGCCACAGGGAAGATATTGACCGTCCACAGATAAGGTATTGTTTTGGGGACTTCACTCACTCTTATGTCCTCTGATTGTGTTTGGTGCAGAGGATTAATTTTATGAAAGGTTCACTTGTAATTGGGAAAGGTTTAATTCAGTTTGCGAAAGGTTTAATTCCAATTGTGAAAGGGTTAATTCAGTTTGAGAAAAGTTGAATTCTAATTGTGAAAGGTTTAATTCAGTTTGCATAAAGTTTAAATCAAATTGCGAAAAGTTTAATTCAGTTTGCGAAAGGATTAATTCAGTTTGCTGAAGGTTTAATTCAGTTTGCTAATGCTATAGATGTATGTATCTAGATTATAGTAGCCATGACTTAGAAAGATTAGAAAGAAGAAGAAGAGGAAAATTTATCAGTTTTGTTTACTTCTCGATTCTTTGCGAGTTTTTGTTGTGATTTCGCCGTGTTTTTGTTGAATTCTCGCTCTCTCTGTTGATTTCTACGACACGTTCAATTCAATCGTTCAAAAAATCGAAAAAATGCCTCAACGAACATATTGACGGATTGAAATACTTGAAGTTCGATCGAAAAAGTTATCCACAACGAAGTCATTCTTGCTGACTTACGGCAAGAAAATCGATATTTATTCGGCAAGAAAAAGTCAATACTTTTTCTGCCCTCATCAAGAGACTTACGCTTCTCCTTTTAAAAATCCTCAAACAAATAGAATCAACAATCAAAAGAAGAAAAATGAAGGAAGCGAAAGCAGTGAGGAAATTATGCTGAAATAGAAGGTGATAATCGATCTTTCATACGGACGGGTGGTCCACTTGCCGTCCTCAGGAGCGCACCGCTCGGTTCACAGAATTTTTCACCCACTTCCCCTTGATATTTTTTCAAATTTCTTTTCGCAACTCATTCCCTCATTCCCTATACAGGGTGTCTACACTTTGGATGGGCATAACTTCAGGGTTCGATTTTACAAGGTATTTCCAACAAAAAATGTCTCATAGCAATTTTCTTTTAACCCACTCAAAATTCTATTTTTTTCACTTTAAAGTTTTTCTTCGCGTTTTCGACCTTACGGCACTGATATGGTCATAACTTCCTTATTTCTCCTGAAAATTCAAATCTGACTACACCGTTAGAAAGAGCGTTAAATTCCTAAGCTACCTAGTGCAAAATCAAAATATTTCAACAATAAAAAAGTTTTAAAAAATCAAGTCAAAAAGCCAATTTAAAAATTTTTTCGAAACTTGACTTTCTTCGACCAAAGTTTTTACTCTAAATCCCTGCCCATTTCGATGGGCGCTCTTCGGAGAAAACATGCTCAAATTGTCAGCTTTCCAACGGTCTATCAATTTTTCTTTTTAACATTCAAATTGGAAGAGTAAATGAAGTTTGAATGCCAGCATAAACACCGGATTTCTAGCTGATTGAAGTTTATGTTGAGTTCAAAGGTGTTACTTCATGTTCACTACCACATTTACGAATAATGCGTATTTTATGTACGAAAAACGAAGGTTTTCTTAAAAAAATCCACTTTTTAGCAGTCGGAACCATTTGGAAGTATCACTATTTGATTCAGCGTAAAAAATTACATAGGAAATGATACCAAAATCGTCAAGCCATCTTGAGGTCGAGGGGGACCATAAACCGCTTAAAACACTGGATTTGCTAGTAAAACACACGTTTTCTGGCATTCAAACTTAATTTACTCTTCCAATTTGAATGTTAAAAAGAAAAATTGATAGACCGTTGAAAAGCTGACAATTTGAGCATGTTTTCTCCGAAGAGCGCCCATCGAAATGGGCAGGGATTTAGATTAAAAACTTTGGTCGAAGAAAGTCAAGTTTCAAAAAATTTTTAAAATTGGCTTTTTGACTTGATTTTTTAAAACTTTTTTATTGCTGAAATATTTTGATTTTGCACTAGGTAGCTTAGGAATTTAACGCTCTTTCTAACGGTGTAGTCAGATTTGATTTTTCAGGAGAAATAAGGAAGTTATGACCATATCAGTGCCGTAAGGTCGAAAACGCGAAGAAAAACTTCAAAGTGAAAAAAAAGGAATTTTGAGTGGGTTAAAAGAAAATTGCTAAGAGACATTTTTTGTTGGAAATACCTTGTAAAATCGAACCCTGAAGTTATGCCCATCCAAAGTGTAGACACCCTGTATAATGTATTTTAATAAAAAAAAATTTCTAAAAATCAAATTTTTTTTTTTTTTTGTACCAACTAGGTACTAGGTACTTACCCATAAATCATTGAAATCATTATAGTTTAGTAAATGAAAAAAGTGCAAAAATTTCACGGTTTTTACCGCACTAAGTCACTAGCACAGGGTTTTCGGGATAGCAAATTTAGGGATAAACTAACTTTAGGGATGTAGTTTCCATTCGATTGCGAGGATTTTCAGTTGAGTGGTTGAAACTCTGAATGGTTCCCTATAAATAAAATCGGCATCGATGCTTGGAGAGTAAAGTTTTGAGATTACTATGCATCGGATCATCAATACGATCGTGTTATGGATACAAGAAAGCTAAGAGACACACACAATTGAGACTTTTTTCGCTTGTGCTCCAACTAATCCTATTGCAATTGATTTAATAAGCAATCCCTTAGGAACCAGCTCCCATCTAACATCAGAATGAGGAATTTCACCGATTTCTGTTTGCATTTTACCTGGATAGTTAATGGTGTGGGATAGATGAAAATCGGGCTGATCTCGGAAAATAAGACTCTTGTTATTTTTGGGAGACAATCAAAATTTTTAATTTCAAAACTAACCGGGAAAACAGACGTGCAGCGGGAACGCTCGCTGATTGGGCTGTTCGGATCGCCGTCCCCTCCCAGTGTTGCCCATTGGGACGACGAAATCGTGTTTTCTAAGAAAAAAGTTATCAAACAAAAACAGAGGAAACCTAATTTTCCCCATCTCGCTTTTTCTATTTTTTTCTTCAGTTTTTCGATTTCGAACTTTACTGTTTCATGAAATTTTGCATCTGGGGACTATGGATTTCTCGATCTCAGCGCTTCAAGCGGCCATAAATGAACTATTCCAGCATTACGTCATTTTCCCGGTTTTTTAAACATTCCTATTTTCTACACTGTTTTGTTTATTCGTAAATTAGGAAGTTCGGGCTGAAAGTTTGCCTTAGGGGGTTTTTAGAGGTGCTGAATCCGATTTTGGGGTAAAAAATAGGAAATTCCGACATGGTGAAATTCCTCATTGTAGCAAAGCAAAACATTAAAAGAAAATATCTTCGTTTCGGCGGATTTTTCTTAATTTTTCCCCGGAAACACGATTTTTGTATTTTTTAGGTACTTATGTATTTATTGGTATTTTAAAAAACCATGATGGCTTCAGGTTTGATTGAGGTATCTAATTGAAACTGATTACATTTCCTTCAATTCTTGTCTCTTCACCTTTCTCTAAAAATGAGTCGTTTCATTAGTGAACGGCTCAAAAAAGACCTCAACACGAATATTTCACTAGGAAAAAATTACCTACATTTGAATTGTCGTAATTTTTCGACCAAAAGAGCTCAAGATAGTACAAACGTTAGCAAATTAAACCAGCTTCAAATAGTTATTGGGCATAAATTATTTAAATCATCAAAGTTTAAAAGTTATAGTTTAATAACTAAAAAAAAGTGCAAACATTTCACAGTTTTTAGCGCACTACGTCACTAGCACAGGGATTTCGGGGTAGCAAATTTAGGGATAAACTAACTTTAGGGATCTAGTTTCCATTCTATTGCGAGGATTTTCAGTTGAGTGGTTGAAACTCTGAATGGTTCCCTATAAATAAAATCGGCATCGATGCTTGGAGAGTAATAGTCCGGGCAACGAAGACTAAAAAAGGGCCTGAGGTAGAAAAAAATAGAACCCAAACCAAAATTGGCACAGATGTAGGGGTGGGTATCCTTATTAACATACTAAAAGTCCTGGAGGGTGGGGCACGAGCTCGAGGGGAGGGGGGTCACTAAAGGTCCCATTTTGGGGTTTTTCGTAAATATCTCGAAAACGGTGCATTTCTCGATAAAGCATGTCCTATAGTAAATTAAAGCTTATAAAATTCTCCACAACTTTGATTCTATACGTTTTATCAAAATTCCGAACCGTTACCGAGTTTTATGCATCCAAAAATAGAGGAATTTTGAAAATTCGGTTTTTAGGTCACGTTTTCTGGATAACTTTGTTGAATTTCGTCCAAACGGTTGATCTGAGAAAAAATGTCTCTTAGAAAAAGTTGTAGAGCATCAAATTTCCTTGAAGAACATGTGGTTTATTGCCAATTTATCATTTACCAATCAAAAATTACGCCAATTTCAAAATTTTGCCAATTTGTGTCATTTTTACTCAAATTTTGCTATTCCCCTTTTTATGTGCCCTCGAACTTCAATCGTCCTTCTTTTTGTCATCTGTCGTCATTTAATGCTAAGTATATATACCACGAATTAACAACCCAGAATTACATATCAACAGATCGGGGGGGGGGGGGGGGTATATGAAATATGATGTAGAAAAAAACGAAAAAGTTTTTTTATTAACTAAGTATTAAAGTAAGGTACCTATTTACAAAATAACATGATCGTTAGGTAAGGTCAAAGTACACCAAAAATCGTCTTCTTCGTCACTCATGGAGGTTGCTTCACTGGGGGCGGCGTTGGTGCAGGTGCCAGGGAATGGCAACATTTGAGTAAAAATGACACAAATTGGCAAAATTTTGAAATTGGCGTATTTTTTGATTGGTAAATGATAAATTGGCAATAAACCACATGTTCTTCAAGGAAATTTGATGCTCTACAACTTTTTCTAAGAGACATTTTTTCTCAGATCAACCGTTTGGACGAAATTCAACAAAGTTATCCAGAAAACGTGACCTAAAAACCGAATTTTCAAAATTCCTCTATTTTTGGATGCATAAAACTCGGTAACGGTTCGGAATTTTGATAAAACGTATAGAATCAAAGTTGTGGAGAATTTTATAAGCTTTAATTTACTATAGGACATGCTTTATCGAGAAATGCACCGTTTTCGAGATATTTACGAAAAACCCCAAAATGGGACCTTTAGTGACCCCCCTCCCCTCGAGCTCGTGCCCCACCCTCCAGGACTTTTAGTATGTTAATAAGGATACCCCTCCCTACATCTGTGCCAATTTTGGTTTGGGTTCTATTTTTTTCTACCTCAAACCCTTCGTTGCCCGGACTATAAAGTTTTGAGATTACTATGCATCGGATCATCAATACGATCGTGTTATGGATACAAGAAAGCTACGTGCCACACACAATTGGCGGACTTTTTTCGCTTGTGCTCCAACTAATCCTATCGCGATTGATTTAATAAGCAATCCCTATGGAACCAGCCCCCAACTAACATCAGAATTTTAGCAAAACAAAGCATTAAAAGAAAATTGCATCGGATCGTTTTCTCTACCGGTGCGATGGCGTTAAAATGAATAAACAATCATCTGACAATGGGGTATTTCGGTCAATTTTTTTATTTTTTTTTCAAAAGAGTATGGCTCAGGAATAACGGTAATCGGGTCTGTTCGTCGAGAAAATGTTTTTAAAAAATCAGAGAAGCTAAGGAAAGTTGAAGATTTGAATGGTGTGACGTAGCTAGCCAACTGTCTTTGAAAAAAGTATCCATGCACAGAGAAGAGATGAAACCCTTGGAAGACCTCTTGGATACTACAAAACACCACTAGTCCTTGCCTAGTGTGTGTGCATTTATAGCGGCCCGCCTTTTTCAAACGTGTGATCTCTTTAATTAATTTTTCTACCACATGTTATAGTATCATTGGGCTTAAAGTTGTAGATTATAGGTTTTCAAGGGTGCTGAATCCAAATTTGAGGTCAAAAACCTGAATTTCCGACCCACCGAAATACCCCATTCCTAAAAATGTCCTCAAAATCGGACAATGATTTTATAGTTTTGCATTGCAAAGAATTCTCAGGACGTCAGATTATGAACGATGAAACCGAAACTGCTCAAAGAGTTCATAAATGGACATTTTGATTTTGGGCTTCGACACAACGAAAGGTTAGGATAGTTTTGCAATCAAGTGACAGAAACTTAGATCATTCAAGTATTGCAATATTCAATCGCATTTTGAGAGCTTCATGTACAATTTCTGTTGATCGTCTTTCTGTAGACCTTCGCTCCCAAGTTCTGTAGACCTTCAATCAGTCGTTAGTGTGCAAGGTAACTAAACAAATAATCAGCGCTTCTTCGGAAGTTAACTAATTCCCATGCTCTGCAGCACCTCACAACATACCACATCTTCAATCATTCTCGGACATAACACATAATTCTCACACAATACTTTTCAGATTAAAGTTAGTTCGTACTTTCTAAGTTCTCGTCCTTGGGCTCGTCTTTTCCTGTTCGCCAGTGCTCCAGATCATTCGCCGCCATGATCGGACGTCGAGCGTCGTAATCGTACCCTTCATCGTCGACCATGCTCCTCAGGTTAATAGTAGTTGTAGTGATAACTGTAGAAGAAATACAGTGGTTGGATGAGCAAGATGTTTTGAAAAATTTCGGTGAGAAAATTTCAAGTGAACTGAGTGTAAATGGGTCTTGTAATAGAAAACTCTTAAACTTGTGAAGAATACTAACCCAGTAGGTACCCACAACACTAATCGATCACTTTTCAAAAAAAAAAAAAAAAAAAAAAAAACTGAGAACCACCACAGCAATTCGACATTGTACAGGTGGAAGCTTCAAGGTCATCTATTTCAGGCGACACTAGCGCTGGTCTCTGCAAGATAGCAACGAACCACTGAAGCTAACCTGCTACCTAATCGAAATTCCAATGTTCCCTGGCATTCCTGGTGAAAAGTTCTTCAGGAAGAAGCCCCAATATCCACAATCGGAACCCTAATTGATCACAGCCATGTGACGATCCTACTTTTACAGAAGGGACAAACCGATTTGGTTTGTTCCCGATTTGTTGGAGCTACGCCTAGGGGGATATTTGATTCATAGAGATATGAATCGATATCCTCTTCAGGCCGGCTGATTAATCTAATCACTGGTTTGAAGGGGTAGGGTCGTCACCCTCCTCTGACTAACTTATGAACAATTGGGTGAATTTCATTCTGAAATTCAACCTATATTGTTACAGCCAGAAAGACCCAAAATTATTTAAATTAGGAGGATTTTTTAAAAAATAGTTGAAATGTTGATTATTTTCTAAATAAGGTTTGCGTTGGCTTGCATAGAATAAAATCCTCTTCGAGAATTTGGATTTCTCATTTCAATGATTTTGGGGCAATGCGACACTAAAATACAGAGCAAGTGCACAGTTCAAAGCGCTTGGTACCTAATTAGGTGTTTGATCAAATTAAAATCACATAGAAAACGCCCCCGCATCTAATTGATTGGAAACATTTGAAAATGGGGTAATTCTACAGCTTAAAGGCAAATAACAAACTGTAGAGCAAGTGGCATTCAGAATACTCGAGATTTTCTCAAGATCCCATTTACAAGATCCAGTTTCCTCTTTTATAGATTTTCCACATTTTCCACAACCTTTTCTACCCTGCGGAGCCGTATCACTAATCCAATAGTAATGAATCTATTGTAGAATCCACAAATTCGAATAAAAAAAGGACAACCCCCTCCCCCCACCAGATGCTATCTATTTAAAGCCTAAAGTGCGAATTATAAACACATGGAACATGTTTTAGCCAAATCTAATACAGAACCTTTAGTCGTAGATAGGTATTTTTTTTTAACTAACTCCCCTCAAAGAAAATTTGTCTTTTGTGACGCCATAAATTAAAAAATAAATAAATAAATAGATAAATAAAATATAATGGGGAGGACGCCCAGGACTCACCCGACGCCGGCCCTAGGGATAAGGGAAGATGAGGAAGGTGGGGGTGGGAGAGAAGGATGAAGGGAAGTGCCTCTATCGACCACCAGTTCAAATATGAGCCGAGCAGGACACGGGTGGTGATACCTCGGAGTACACCTACCGAGATGCCCAACTCACGCAACTCCGTGGCACTTTTCCCGCACCACACACCGTGCACAAGGTTGCAGCCAACACCCTGATGTTGTTGGGTGCCACTCCTTTTAGCTCCGACACTGCTTGCTGTAAATCATTTGTGTCATATTTCCTTATCTTGGCTTGCCAAGTCTGCTCTGTGTCCAAGCTGCCATTGACAACTTGGACATCCAGGATAATTCAAGACTGGTCGGGCTTGAAGGCAACGATGTCGGGCTTCTTACCCTGGTCACTTGGCATGTGATACAATCTCTTCCTCTCAATATCCCAGCTGCTAGATGACAAAGCACCTGCTATCTGCTTGGCGACCGCATCATGACGTAGAATGCAGCCACCATGAGTCCGAGGTCACTGCTGAACAACATGATAAAGATGTTCACTTCTACTCTGACAGGCGCGGCAAAGGGGTAGGGTTGTCCCGCGACTACCTCTCGAACACCTCACTGCAGTTGGCAAAGATGCCACGTGGACAGCATGAAAGTGTCAGTAGTCACAGGCCCCAATGCCCTCCAAACTCCAATCTACCCATTGGGATGGGACAAGGCTTTCGGAGCACTGTCGGAGTTCTTTACCATCTACTGTTTCATGCTGTGCAGCAGCAAACTCAGCAGGCGAAATTGGTTTTGGAGCAGATGGTGTTGCTCAGTCGCACCATGCTGACAAAATCAAGTTCAGCAGCCTCACGGGCGACCTCCCAGCTCGACCCTTGAAGGGCTAAAAGCTATATTATCTCTAGCAACATATCTAAAATGCATTGAAAAGCTCGGCGCTTCGCACCTTGAAAACAGGAGTGCGAAAAAGGCGCGTGACCGCCCAGCGTTTTTTGGTAGTTACCCTATGGCTACTGTTGGTCATATGGGATCCCTGGATGCCACATGAAGTTTTTGTTTATGTCCGAAAAGTTTGTTGTCAATTGTGTTTTGCCAATAAAAAGTATATTCTGTGAGAAAAAGTATAACAAAGGTTTCGGGCCTAGAATTCCACAGAAATGGCAGAAAATGGAGGAGGAGATGTGAGTGGCGTTACACAAGGTGGAAGTAAGATGTCAATTGTCAAATTGAATCGAAAGAACTTCAAAACGTGGTCTTTCAATATCAAGTTGGAGCTTGAGGAACAGGGTCTACTCGATGTCATCGAATCAGAGGAAGCAGGTTTTAGCCAAATTTCAAACGAGAAGAAACGGAAAGCCTATAGAATAATCGCCAGAACAATTACGGAAGAAATACAGCAGGACATCTTGGATATCACTTGTCCTAAGAAGATGTGGCAAAAACTTGCAGCAAGATTTCAACCAATCACTAGAATGAGAAGGTTGCAGGCTTCGAAAAGTTTATACTCAGCGCGGATGGAAGAGAATGAAGAAATGGAGTGCTACGTCAATAGAGTATTTAGTTACGCTTCAGAGGTAGTAAAATCAGGAAGTGTAAAAATTGAAGATGAACAGATTTGTAATGTATTGATTAATGGCTTGCCCGAAGAATACGAAACATTAGTGAGCATGGTATGCACCTTCAAAGATGAGGATTATACCCCCGAAAAATTGGAAAGCTTATTAAATGGAGAGTTCAAAAGAAAGATGCTAAAGAAGCAGGAAGGAGCTACTAACGAATCTAATGCTTTAGTGGGTCAAAGAATTCAAAATTTAATTCAAACAAGGAAATGTTACAATTGTGGTAAGGAAGGGCATATCGCAAAATTTTGTTACAAAAGAGGATCTGAAAATAGATCGTATAGGTACTACGAAGAACCAAAGAAGGAAAATACAGACAAAAAGATTGATCTGAAAACTCAAAAATCAATGTGTGCCAATGCTTTCTACCTAGATGCAATTGATTCAACCGAAGACGATGTTTGGATAGTTGATAGCGGAGCAAGCAGCCATTTCACTCACAAAAGGGAAGACTTTTGTAAGTACCAAGAACTCAACAGTCCTAATATGGTTACATTAGCATCGAATGTAAAATGTAAGATTGTAGGAATTGGAGTAGTGGTGATTGATTCCAAAACGAGTAGTGGAAATTACGAAATTATTCTGAAAGAAGTGTATCACGTACCAGAATTCAAATTTAGACTATTATCTATTGCACGAATTGAGTCTAAAGGCTATAAGGTAGTTATAGCAGACGGAAAATGCACTGTATTTGATGGGAAAGAGTCAGTAATTGTTGCTGAGCGAGATAAATCAAATATGTATATTGTTCGAAACCCTGTGGAAAGAGTAAATCTGAGTTGGCACGACAGATTTGGGCACGTGAATTCTGATGTATTGAAGAAAATGTTCAGATCAAACGCTGTTAACGGTCTGGATGAAAAGGTTATGAAAGAAGGAGATTTATGTGAAGCGTGTATTAAAGGGAAAAGTACCAGAAAACCTTTTCCAAAATCCAACAAATCTGTAGCTACTGAAGATATACTTGAAATAGTACATTCTGATGTGTGCGGTCCTTTGCCTGTTGAGTCAAAATCCAAATACAAGTATTTCGTCACGTTCATCGATGATTTCTCACGACGAGCAGTAATTTATTTCTTGAAAAGTAAGGATGAAGTATTGAAGTACTTTAAGACATATAAGGTTATGGTTGAAAGACAGACAGGAAAAGCCGTGAAGTGTTTAAGAAGTGATAACGGAAAAGAATACATCAACAAAGAATTTGAAAAAGATCTGGATAATAGTGGAATCCGTCGTCAATTATCTTGTCCATATAGTCCACAACAGAACGGGGTCGCTGAACGGTTCAACCGAACCATTCTGGATCTTGCTAGATCAATGCTGATCTCAGCTAATGCCCCTAAATGTTTCTGGGCAGAGGCTGTGAACACAGCTTGTTATATAAGGAACAGATGTATGACGTCCTCTGGAAATGTTCCTGAAGAATTATGGTCTGGTAGAAAACCTAGTGTCCGGCATCTAAAGCCTTTCGGTTGTAGAGCTTATGTCCATGTGCAAAAGGAAATGCGTAAAAAGCTCGACGATCGAGCAAGAGCTTGCATCATGTTAGGATATGCTGGAGCATCGAAAGGATATAGATTGTGGGACGTTGAGAAAAAGAAGATAGTAATTAGTAGGGACATTACATTTGATGAAACAGAATTTCCTTTCAATAGGAGTGGTTCTGGAAGTGCAGAAGATTTATCAATTTACCCAGTTAATTATGATGAAGAAAAAGAAAACGGGAAAGACTTAATGGAAGAAACTATATCGATAGAGTATGACCATGATACAAATCATGTTGGACAATCGGAAATAGAAAGTGAAGCCCAAAACGAGGAAGCAACAGCTAGCGGCGAAGTGATGGAAGAGGAACAGTCTAACTTTGATGATACTGAAAATAGAACTGAACGTTTGATTCCCAGTACGAGGCAACTCAGAGATAGAAGTACACTGAAGAAACCTGAAAGGTATCCTAATAGGTATTGCTGTCTTGGTACTAATTATGCTAACTTCGAACCAAAATCCTTCAAGCAGGCGATGGAGTGCCCTGATCGTGAATTGTGGATAACGGCAATAAATGAGGAGTTGTCATCCTTGGAATCAATGGAAGTATGGAAACTGACCAACCTTCCACCGGGAAAGACAGCAGTAGGTTGTAAGTGGATATTCAAAGTGAAACGTTTGGCTGATGGAAGTATTGAAAGATATAAAGCGCGCTTGGTTGCTCAGGGTTTCACACAACAACAAGGCGTAGATTATGAAGAGACGTATAGTCCAGTGATCAGCTTGCCATCTTTGAGGTTAGTACTAAAATTAGCAGTGAACAACAAATGGAAGATTCATCAAATGGATGTTAAGACCGCCTATCTCAACGGAGAATTGAAAGAAGAGATATACATGAAGTTGCCTGAGGGAGTTTCTTGTGCAAATTCTGAAACGAAAGTATGCAAGCTTTTGAAGAGTCTGTATGGCCTCCGACAGTCAGGCAGGGCTTGGTACGAAACATTGGACAAAAAGCTGCAACACGGAGGTATGATTAGAAGTAAAGCTGATCCATGCATATATTTTCAGAAAAAAGAGTCATCGATATTTATTATTTTGGTTTATGTTGACGATTTAATTTTGATAACACCTACAGACGAAGAAATGAAATATTTGAAAACAATGTTATGTAGAAAGTTTGAGATGAAAGATATCGGAGAACTGAATTATGTACTGGGAATAGAAGTGAAGAAACTCGATGATGGATCTCTGACATTGAACCAGAACAAGTACATCAAAGAGATATTAACTGAGTTTAAAATGACAGAGTGTAAACCAACAAGGACCCCAATGGAGACAAATCTACAGTTGAGTAAGCTGGATTGTCCTAAGACTGTCGAGGAACTAAGAGACATGGAATCTGTTCCCTACAGGAAATTGGTAGGGAAATTGATGTATTTGGGATTTTGAATTTGGGATTGATGAATTTGGGAAATTGATGTATTTGGGATTCGCCGTTTCCAAATTGGGTCAGTTTGCATCAAACCCTGGAAAGAGACATTGGGAGGCTGCCAAGAGAGTATTGAGATACCTTAAAGGAACAATCGACGAAGAATTGATCATAGACAGCAATGGAGACAATATACTGGGATTTACAGATTCAGATTGGGCTGGGTGTAAAGACGACAGGAAGTCGACGAGCGGATTTATAATAAAATTTGGGAATACACCTGTTTTATGGAAGTCAAACAAACAGACGGGAGTCGCCCTTTCAACTATGGAAGCTGAGTTTATTTCTCTGGCCACATGCTGCGTAGAGATCAAATGGATCAAACAAATTCTGGAAGATTTAAATGTGGAGATTACAAACATTCCAGTTGTTCTATGTGATAATCAGGCAGCGTTGAGTTTTGCTAGAGGAAACAACGTCAGCTCCCACTCCCGGCATATTGACATCAGATACCACTTCGTAAAAGAAATGACGAGGACCAAAGAAGTTGAACTGGAGTATATAACGACGAAGGAAAATCCCGCAGACATCCTTACGAAATCGTTATCAAAATTCAAGAACGAAGATATTAAGTTGGCGTTAGGGTTGAAGGAGAGAGGAGAGAAGAAGAAGGAATCTGTTGGTCATATGGGATCCCTGGATGCCACATGAAGTTTTTGTTTATGTCCGAAAAGTTTGTTGTCAATTGTGTTTTGCCAATAAAAAGTATATTCTGTGAGAAAAAGTATAACAGCTACAACCCGTTCCATGTTAAAATGCAGTTCTGTACCCTGGCCAGAGAGTGAATTAAGCTGACTTACTATCTTGATCTTCATCAGTTTGATCTTGGCATCCACCCCGCTCTTTCTTCCAAGCGTCCAATTCCTCCGCATTAACAGGTCTCATCGCTGTAAAAATGAAAACTCAACTTTTCAACAACCCTCGAAAAGGAGAAAAAGAGGATATTCTAGCAGTTGTATTGATCTAATGATACGTTATTTTTGGTAGGTGGAGTGGTTAGGGCATGCTGTCACTGAACTCACTTCACCAAAAACATGGGACTAGTCCTTGATAATATCCTGATCAGTAACCAAGGGGGGGGGGGGAGTTACCAAAGAGTGATTTGAAAAGTTACACCAAAGAGAATGCTAATTTCCATCACAAGGGGTGAGTGTCAGGGATGTAGGATTTCCCTACATTCTTCTAGGCACTGAGATAGGGCATAGCAATAATCTCAGTACCTTATGATGATGCATCTGGAGAGCAACTTGACACATCTAACCAAGCGGAGGGTAAGGCATTATAACCTTAATTTAATCAGTGAGTGTTTGTTACAAAGTTCAGTAAGGAACCATTGATGCTCAAAAAATAGACGATTTGCTGGATGGGCTGGGGGTGTCATACGAATGGACGAAGCAGATAGTCCATACAAGATTTTGTTGAGGTTGACCAAGGAAGAGGTGGAGAGTGAAGCCTATGCACTGGGGTGTGTCAATTGGAAAACCACCGCCAGAAATAGGGACGAATGAAGGAAGGTTGTTGGCGCGGCCAAGAACCACACTGGATTGTAGAGCCAAAGAAGAGGAACTGAGTCAGCTCACCCCTAACCACCCAACCTAAGGATCTGATAATGATCGAAAAACATCGATTTTTAATAATGACAAAAATCCCCTATGTTTAGGAAAAAGTGACCAACTCCAGAAAAATTATACATTTTGGATAAATATTCTGTTACTATCCTATGATAAGTGTTTTTTTTTTTTTTTTTTTTTTTTTTTTTCATCCTACGCCCGTCTTGTTCATCAAGCGTCTCGCTGCCCAATATTTCTCGCATGCTACTTCTCCTGGCTCAATCCCGCCTATCTCTTCCAGTGCCGGGCACTCCATGATATGCCGGGCGTCCATTTCCTCCAGGCTGCACAGGGGACACGTAGGCGAGTCGACTACTCCTATCCTATACAAATGCTTTTGCAGGTAGTTGTGGCCGGTAATCATCCTGAACAGGGCTACCGACTTTCGCCGTGGGAGAAAAGCAGGGATATGTCCTTCCTCTGTTGCAAGGATCTCCCAGTCTTTCCCAGCGCTCGCCTCTTCCATGGTGTTCTTATTGTAACATTTTACTGCGGCTGCAATCTCCCGTCTGACTGTGTGCAGAGTCCTAGGCGGATTTGGCTGAGCCTTCCTGGCACCTTCTTTTGCTAGCCAGTCCGCTTTTTCATTCCCTCTGACACCACAATGGCTTGGAATCCACTGTAGGTGACAGACTCCGCCATACTCCCGCACTAATTTCAGCGACCGCAGTGTGTCACGTATCACCTGCGACCTTACTGAGGGCCGCAGGGTGTCAAGCGCGAGTATGGCAGCCTGGGAGTCTACAAATATGACCACCCGCTCCAACCTTCGTCTCTCCACCTCCCGCATGGCTAGCTGTACAGCAACGATCTCGCCGTCGAAGTTGGATGCCCTAAGACCAACAGGCTCACTGATCTCAAAGATCGCCGAGTAGATGCCGGCTCCCCCATTCTTTACGGCTCCATCAGCAGACCCATCCGTGTACACATGCAGCCACTTGCTTGGGGGGTAGCGTTCCTGCACGGTCTGAATAGCGGCTGCCCTCAGTTCAGCTGGTAAGGCGGAGCTCTTAGATATGTCTCCGATCAGGTCAAGATCGTACGAGAAGGGAGGGTAGTTGGAATCTTGCGGGAAAGGCTCTGGGATTCCCAAGTCCAGGTTCAGCTCTCGTGCCTTGTTTCTGACTATGCTGGAAAAGTTGAGCTGGGACACGAGACGGGCTTGAGAGGGGGGGGGGTGTAGTTCTTCCAGTAGGGAACACCAGTTCTCTTCAGCTTCTCACTCAACATCATAGCTGCAGCGTCCACCCTAACATTGATCGGTTCAATTCCAGTCTGAGCTCGCATTGCTTCTATAGGGGTTGACTTTGCCGCCCCGGTTATACTTCTCAGTGCCACATTCTGGGCCAATTCAAGTTGCCTATGATAAGTGTTGAGACGTCCTTACAAACATCTAAATCTCACTGGCAGCATTAGTTCATGTATCCTCCGCTAGGGATAGAAAAGCGTTTTCCCTTGAGTCAGATGAGATAAGCTGAAGATAATGAGAAGCGGTGATTCAAGGGGGAAACACTTTACTATCCCTAGCGGAGGATAGGTGAACTAATGCTGCTGGTGAGGTTCAGACGTTTGTGGCTTCCTTAATATTCAAAGTAAACATAATTCAAAGTTGTACAGTGGTGATTGTATTGGGGATTACAGAATTTGTTTAACTTAATACTGACGGAGATGGATCTTACATCGATATAACACAAACATTGAATTCAATAAATCGACCGGAAAACATAGATGAATTTAAAACGACCCCAATACGCCTCCTCGCGAATTAAAAGCGTTACAGAGGAGACCGCAATGGTATCAAGCACTACATCCAAAACAAAAGAGAGTTTTAGCAGACCACTCACGGGCACCGCAAACGCGTCATCATGGATGCTATATCTCGCGGGGCCCGCGACTCACGGGCACCGCGAGTCACGGTCGACACTCAACGAGCGTCCAACGCGAGAACCATGTCGCAGGCACCGCGAGATGTTATAAGCTACGCCACTTATAACCCCTTCCAATCAAAAGGCGGAAAAATGCGCATTTTCTCGCATTTTTACTTCAATTTTTCAAACAATGCTCATATTTTACAAACTTTCTTCAGTAACAACTACACAACTAGTTATAATTTTTACCTCGTCAATTTACTTATTCACGATTGCTCGTTTTGTACGTAATTTAATTCATTCATTATCGTTCTTTTTAATTGACTTTATTCATTAGGTACATTCTCTTCTCCTCTTTTTCATACACATTTTATTCATTCATAATCTTCTTATGAATTTTCTTTGCACTTTGAAGAAAACAAAGATACTTATTGGGGGAAAAACCAAAATTGTGTCTCAAAATTTACTGTAGGTACCAAGCTTCGAAAACTATTTTGATCATTTTGATAGATTTTCCAAAGTAAACATTCCTTTGCTAAAATGTCCATTATAATAAGCGAAACAATTAGTTTGTTGGCCAACATTTGAGAAATATCCTAAGTAGTACAATTTTTAAAAAGTAGGGTTCGAAAACGTGGTTTTTGAGGTTGTCAGTGGAAATTACTCTTCTAAAAATTGTGGTATACTCGGTATTGAATAATCCAACCTTCATGAATAGTGGTAATTCGATGTTTTAATTTGGTATCGAATTGATTTCAACGTTATGATTTTGCTTTCCTAGGTACCTACGAATGTTTTGAACAAAACTCGTAATAGTATTCTTTCAAGTTATTCTTTCACATAACTAAGTAATAACTACCTAATCGTGAATGAATTCTCAATTAAATTGCGGTTTTGTCAATCCAGAAAACTATAAAGAGAATCTTCTATATTAATAATTGAATGATGATATCCATTGAAAAACAATAGAAATGTTGAAATGTCTGCTAGCGCAAAAATAGTATTTTAAATAATAAATAATTACCTACTCCCTAAAATGCAGAAACTCACAAAAATGGAGACTTTTTTGCGCAAATATTTAAGCTGGAAATCCTCTTATCACTATCCTACCTACTTTTAACTGCAAAACTACTTTTTGCCTAATACTGTTTGCACCCAAGATCAACGTAGATAGGGAACATCACAGTAAAGGCAGGTGAAAATTGTAACATAAAGTAGGTAGACGAACAAATCAATTCATAAATGTTACGTTCTATTAAAAGCAATTATATATTTCCATCAATTTATTTCCAAATTCATTCTCGTAACGTAGGTAGGTTTATAAATATGAATTTTTACTTGAATAGCTTCAAATAACAACATTTTATTTAGCAAAGTGATTTATTGCCTTTTTTGGTGTTTTTTTGAATGAAATTAATTCTGTCTTGTTCCGAAAAGACGTCTAGGGACTTGTTTTTCGGAATCTGAAACAAAAGATTAGTACCCACAGGCAGTTAGCTATACTCTTCTCTCTCCGAGTACTAGTTGAAAGTACCAGTAAGAGGGTAGTAATATGAGTAAGTAACCTATGTACCTATCGTACATCAATAAATTTCAAGACGATTTCTTACCTTGAAGGTGGATAGGCAGTTGATTGTTCGACGGACGAATTAAGTAATTCGGATGTAGACTGATGAATGATCATTAGATAGGTATTCCATGATAAAAAGCACGAATCACAAAAGCATCGTTCTGGCGTAATACACTACAGCAAAATAATTGCTATTGTAAATGAACCATCAGGTATTTCCGAAATGATTTCCAACAAAAATGAAACTCGGGTCACAAGACGACAAGACAGAAATACAGAGTTGGTGTGACGCTTGACGTTACTCTAGGTTTGTAGGGTCACGTTGATCCCCAAGAATGAAGGTTAGCATCTCACATTGCTCGTCCTAGGAGAATCTCACGGTGCTTGTGGCATGCTAAAACTCTCTAAAGATGAAATTTACAACACCAAAATCAGAAGGTATTGACTTTCTCACTCTATAAAACGATACGACCATAATCTATAAATAACACTGAGAACATAAAGCCACTTACAATCACTACGATCCAAAAGCTTGGTTTCATTTGGTGATAGATCTTCCAAGTCCATGTCCTGATCAGAATGCTGGTCTGACATGTTGGGTCTTGAACGTGTTGCTCTGAAACAGATAGAAACGAAAACGTTGATACATGATTCAACAATACTTATTTTATACTCCTCTGCACACCCTTCACCGTTTTGAATTTGAAAAAAAAACATACAATTTGACCCTTTCGAAGCAAGAAAAAATTGAACGGTACATTTCTAAAATCCGACAAGTGTGTTCGAGGAAATAAACAGCCTCTCATTCAACTTATATCAATTACTGTCATCAATTTAAGACACAAATTATACAAAAAACTTTATGAAATTTGCTCGTTCGCGTTCCCGCCAAGACACCATAAGTCCCAGAAAACAGCACAAAAACTATCAGGAGTGTGCTGTTTTCAAACTGATCTTGTTTTAAGCAATTTTCCCAATCGGTAGTATAATAATTTTAACTTATTACCATTTGTATTTACAGTTCAGAATCATAGACATGTTGTGTGTTGTGTTTTGAGCTCAAAACTCAGCACGCAATGGCGCCGTTGGGAACCCAAAATGAGCAAGTTCTAACAGCTCTTTGAAAACGACTCCCAGCTCGTGGAATGACTCCCAGAAAAATAAACGAAAAGTTGTGATTCATATTTGCGCTGAACCTACTGCGCAAAATCATATCAAAACTATGCAAAGATATTAAATTCTGCAAATAATAAACCGCATTTTGTCATATTTGCGCAAAACCTACTGCGCGCCAAGGCCAAAATTGTTCAGGTAATAAACTCTGCTAATAATGAACATGAGTTGAGTCATATATGCGCAGAAACTACTGCGCACAAGGTCAAAACTATACAGATATTAAACTCCGCTAATAAAGAACCTGGGACAGTGCCTTCAGTTAATCCAGTACTTGGAGAATTACTAACCTTATAGTTCAGAAAACTAATGATACAAGTACAGGACCCTTGAAGAGTGAATGAAAGTGGCTGAGGTAAGAAAAATCGTTGTACAAGGGGGTGGGGGCGGCTTGGATACATGAAAGACTTTCTTAAAGTTATTTTCAGGATCGCTCTGAGGGCTACATTTAATCTAAATATGTGTTACATTTAATTTAAATGTGTGTTACAAACTACCCCCCAACCCCCCTCTCATAATATACAGGGTGTCCAAGTAACTACGCTCCCCCCCACTTATTTTCTCTAATAAAATAAGAAAAAGAATCGGATTAACGCTATGCTTCATAATGAGGAATTTCACCATGTCGGAATTTCCTATTTTTGACCCCAAAATCGGATTCAGCACCTCTAAAAACCCCCTAAGGCAAACTTTCAGCCCGAACTTCCTAATTTACGAATAAACAAAACAGTGTAGAAAATACGAATGTTTAAAAAAATCGGGAAAATGACGTCATGCTGGAATAGTTCATTTATGGCCGCTTGAAGCGCTGAGATCGAGAAATCCATAGTCCCCAGATGCAAAATTTCATGGAACAGTAAAGTTCGAAATCGAAAAACTGAAGAAAAAAATAGAAAAAGCGAGATGGGGAAAATTAGGTTTCCTCTGTTTTTGTTTTGTTTAATAACTTTTCTCTTAGAAAACAAGATTTCGTCGTCCCAATGGGCAACACTGGGAGGAGACGGCGATCCGAACAGCCCAATCAGCGAGCGTTCCCGCTGCACGTCTGTTTTCCCGGTTAGTTTTGAAATCAAAAATTTTGACTGTCTCCCAAAAATAACAGGAGACTTATTTTTCGAAATCAGCCTGATTTTCATCTATCCCACACCATTAACTATTCAGGAAAAATGCAAACAGAAATCAGTGAAATTCCTCATTTTTTGCGTAGAATTCAAAAAAATTTTTGAATTCTAGTTGGTACATATTAGTTTTATGTACATATTATTGAATGTAGTTTATTAGTACATATTATTGAATGTTAGTGGTACATATCCAAAAACCTAATTGTTGGGAAATCGCATTTAAAGTTTTTTCAATACTGTAACTCCAATGACGTTCCACTATTGCCAGATTTTCCGTTCTTTTGCTCTTGATACCATTATTGAATATCTCTCCAACATATCCATCTTGAAATATCCATTTAAATTTGGTTCAGAGACGATCAGAAATACTTTTTTTGTTAAATTTTGATGATGTACCACTACATTCCCAAGAAATTAGACCCAAACTGGCACTTGTTACAGCATCAATTCCTGGTAAAGTTTGATATTGTTCCTGCTGAGCCACAATTTTTTCAGTATTTTCAGTATTTTTCAGTAGGAAAGTAATGTTAGTATCTCAGGTTATCTAATGAGTTTGAATATTTTTTCGTAATGTAGCAAGACAAAACCATTAGGTTAAAATGTAAAAAAAAATGTAAAAAGCCCACTATTAAACAGATGCAAAACAATTTATTTGATTTTTAGTCTTCTGTTACATTTTCATTTTCAGTCTTATAATGAATGAAAAATAACTATGTGCTAGGAAGGTATTAGAAATAATTAGAACCCGTACAGTAAGATTTTTAGGCACACTAGGCAGCAGGGTAACTTATTTCAGATCATCTATCTATCACAGCACAATTTCGTTGAAAATATTCGTGAAACAAATTATAATTAACCAGAAAAATAATTAAAAATAAAAGTTTTCAAACAAGACCCTAATAGCGAAAAATAGTAGGAAAGTAGTTTTTTGTTTAATGAGAGTTAAGTAGGTACATTAGGATTTCTCAAAATAATAATCTACTCCTGTCACCGGAAAAACAACATTTTTGCAATGGTAGTGAGTAAGGACGTTTTGTACAATATTCTTACCACTATTAATTATAATAAAATAATTTACTTCTCAGCAAAATTGTGGCGAAAATGAGTAATCACATAAAAAAAGGAACAAACGAAAGTTACAATACAGGAACAGGATAACGAATAATAAAAAATAATGATGATGCTATAAATCATTCTTCTTCAAGATCAGAAAAAGCAATTTGCTTTTTTTTTCCTTTCTTTATCGGTGTTTTAGCCGTAAGGCTACCGTAAAAGCTATGATATGCAGCTGGAATAAGTTTGGCTTTCACCAGCGATTGAAGTGCCTTCAAAGTGTTCTCCGGGACCCCAGGAAGTTCCTCGTATGCTGGTGGGGGATTCCATTCACGGACGAATTCTAAGTGGTTGTTGATGGTGTCAGCATGGTTTGGTTCAATACTATGAACGGTATTTTTCTTGGCAGCGCATTTTGGACTTTTTCTTTTTTTTTGTCGGAGGATCATTCATCTGAGAATTGTTGTCAGGAATGCTCTGGTTTACGGCAATTTCCTTCAATTCGTCTCCAAATGAAAGAGTGTTTCATCTCCGTCTCGACCGTCCGCCTCGAGGTCTACGATGTAACTGAGTTGTACCATTCTTCGGCCGACGCGAGGGGGTCCGAAGCGCTCCCTGGTGGACTGGTTTATCTGCTCTCTACTGGCGAATTTCCACACTATCGATAAACCGAAACTAGCCCCTTGTAGAGCTCGTCAAGACGAATCCAGTGGTATATATAACTCAAAAACGTCATTTTTGGAGATATACCACTAACATTCTGAACGTGCAAAATGACAAAATTGCGCAGTGCGCAATCGCACAACCATGCGCAATCATGATCAACTTTTTTTTTCCAATGAGACTCCCCATTTTTTATTGCAGATTCGGATTCTACGTCAAATTTTATGAGCATTTTACTTCGACAACTTTTTTTTTGGACGCGTGCAGCCCGCTCAGCGAGCGCTCAAAGATGCGCAACCCAGAGATTGCGCCAAAGTTGAGATGAAGGTAAACCTCAAATGCAGCACAATACTTAACACTGTTTTTCTACGCTGAATCGCGTGGTGATATCCCTTTCTTGATTTGATTTCATTTTACCGTATCTACAGCCGAAAAAGTCACTTTTTGAGGAGGAAATCATCGATTTTCTTACGAAGGGTAATGAATCATCCTAATAAAATTTAAAAAATAACTATGTCACGTTTTTCTTCCTTGGAGAAAATCGGTAGCATTGCGGACAGGAGAAAACATACATCTGTTCCAATTCATCAGAACTTTCGATAAATGACACGGTCAGAAAGGATCTCTGAACTTTTCGTCGTTCTCATTGCAAATTATCATCACATTTACAATGTACCGTGAACAAGATCACGCACCAACTGGATACGGCAGTTTCTCTTAATGTAAACTGTATTGTCTACCTGCACAAAGGAGTAATAATTCGAGATGAAAACAATACTCGGAAAAGATTTCACGGAAAATCGATGATTTCCTCCTCAAAAAGTGACTTTTTCGGCTGTAGAAACGGTAAAATGAAATCAAATCAAGAAAGGGATATCACCACGCGATTCAGTGTAGAAAAACAGTACTAAGAATTGTTCCACACTTGAGGTTTACCTTCATCTCAACTTTGGCGCAATCTCTGGGTTGCGCATCTTTGAGCGCTCACTGAGCGGGCTGCACGCGTCCAAAAAAAACGTTGTCGAAGTAAAATGCTCATAAAATTTGACGTTGAAATAAAAAATGGGGGTTCTCATTTGAAAAAACAAAGTTGATAATGACAACCATTATCATTTTTGAATTCTACGCAAGAAATTATGAAGAATAGCGTTATTCCGATTCTTTTTCTTACGCTATTAGAGAAAATAAGTGAGGGGGCGTAGTTACTTGGACACCCTGTATATTGCATCAATCTTTGGGGGTTAAACACTATCTATTTCAGAGGTAGGTAGTAACTTTGAGGCAAAACTTCAGCCACATCGAAACTGTACTGTTGTATTCAGCGTGTCGGCGAGTGAAGGAGACGACCTTCTCGCTGCGGCGATTTGACTTTTCTTTAACCCCTACTCAACCTAAAGGCCATATCACACGAGCGATTTTCCAGCTTTTTTCCGCAGAAAAATCGCTGGAACGTGAAGAGGAAGAAGTACAGTGATTCAAGTATCCATGCAAGGGAAGAAGTACAGTGTTTCAAGTATCCATGCAGCGGGTTTTTAATTCCACTTCTCCACCCCCCCATAGCCGAGCCTGCACCCTGGTGGAGCGATTTTTCTAGCTTTGGAATATTTAGAACGCGTTCTAATTTTTCTAGTCCGCCATTTTGTGCGGGAAAAAAAGCTGGAAGGAAACCTGTGTTGCGCTGCTATAATGGCCGACAGTTAAATGGAGACAGATTTATAATTCAATATGGTTGGTCAATTGGACAAGAGGTTCTTAAGAGCTAAAATAATAAGGCGATTAGGTTGAGACACAGTCTGATTTATTCTGGGCCATCCGGCCCTATTTATACCCCCTAGCTGGCTGGAGAAGGGGCACCTACTCCAGGCCAGTTGGGGGCGGTAGTGGGGACGCCCTGAGGCGTCCACCACACTTCCCCCCCCAGATACAAAATAATAATGAAAAAATGAAAAAAATATCTTGCTGTGGGGGGACAGTGGTTAAGGGCCGGAAGGCGCAGGCTGGAGGTCTCTGGCCGGCGATGCTGGCGGGTCCGGGATAGCGGCGGCGATGCGGCGGAAGCGGCGACGGAAGGCGGCAGCGGATCGTGGCGGCGGTGCGGCAGGACCAGCGACGGCACGGCGGCACCAGCGGCGGCACGGCGGCAGCAGCGGCGGCACGGCGGCAGTAGCGGCGGCACACCAGCAGGGTGAGTATATATGTTTTTTTTTTTTTTTTTTTTTTTTTTTTTTTTTTTTTTTTTTTTTTTTTTTTTTTTTAGGAAAGGGTTGGAGAAGAATGGTGGAGGAGATATTTTTTTCCATCCATTTTTTTTTGTATCTTTTTTCTCCTTTATTTTATTTTAATTTATTTTTTTTTTTTATGTTTTTTTTTTTTTTTTTTTTTTTTTTTTTTTTTTTTTTTTTATGTTTATTAAAGAAAACGATACAATGTTAATTTTTAATTTTCAGCGGCGGGCTCGGCGTCGGGAGGCCGGACTGAGTGGGCGGCGGCGGCTGGGCGAGCGGCGGCGGCGAGGAATTATAACCGAAGACTTGGGGCGTGATTTCGGAGGCGGCGGTTTTGGAGATGTCGATCTCTGTGATGCGGCCCTCAAATCCGTGATGGGGGTGGGCGTGTATGGCGGCGGCGTCGGAGGTGAAGTCCGGATTGGTGTTTGCGTTGTGATTGAAGATGTCCGAGGCATGTGCCACCCATGAATGCAACAGTCCGCGCAGTTCCCTTTGTAGGGCGGAATTGAGAACGAGAGTGACGGTAGGGGCGGCCTCGGCGGATCCATCGCCGCGGTTATGGACATAATTTGTCGTGGGGGCAGCGGAAGTGGTTTGGTGGCCGACTCTTTTGATTGTGCCGTAGCCTCCGGTTTTTTTGATGAGCCGGGAGGCAGCGGTCTCGTCGGTTTTCGGACGGTGGGTAGGACGGCCGTTGCGGTGGTGCTCGAGAGGCGGGGAGGCGGCGTTAGCCTTAAATCGTTGCGCAATGTTTGGCTGCTCATCTCGGTATGAAGACGTTGCCGAGGAGAAATGACCAAGTGTGTGCGAAGAGGGGGAAGAAACAGTAGAAGGGGATCCGGCGATTTGAGCGTGTGTCGTTGCAGGTTTACATCTGTCCACGGAGATTTGTTTGTTTGCCCCCGAGTCGTCTTGATAAACAAGCGTCTTCCCGTCGTTGGACAGTATCGAAAAAGGACCGATGTAGGGGGGTGCAAGCTTTGTTCTGGGCGTGTCCACTCTGACGTAGACGTGAGTAGCGTTCCGCATTGAGGCCGGATAATAAGAGCGGGCGAAGTTCCGATAGGAATCATGAGATAGCGCTGGTATGTCGTTTGGTGTTAAGGGAGTGAAAATATCGCCGGGAAGGCGAGGGTTTAAATGAAACAAACGCTGAGCGGGAGAGAAACCATCTGATGAGGGCCGATTGCGTAGTCCGAGCATGATGGAGGGAAGGTCCCGAGCCCATGATGATGGGGATGAGGTGGACATGATGGCTTCTTGAAGGACTCTGTGCCAACGTTCGATGATTCCGTCGGCCTGTGGGTGATAAGCGTTTGTAGGCTTGTGAGTGATCCCATGTTGGCGGCAGAAATTCGCGAATTCATGAGACATGAATTGTGTTCCTCGATCGGTGGTGATATTGCGAGGGGCCCCGAAACGTGAAATCCATGAATTGAAAATGGCGCGGATGATGGTGGATGCCTGGATGTTACGGACGGGGACACATTCGGTCCATCCTGTGCCTCTGTCGATCATTGTTAGGCAGAATTTGAAATTGTCGCTTCTGGGAAGGGGCCCGAGAATGTCTGCGTGGATGTGAAGTAGCGGTTCGATGTCGTTAAAGCGGCCGAGTGGGGCGCGAATATGTCGCGTCACTTTTGCGCGATTACAGGAAGGGCAGGCGCGTGTCATGGTTTTTACGGAAGTCAACATGTTCGGCCAGAAGAATCGTCCGCGTAGGAGTGCCGTGGTTGCTTTGATGCCCGGGTGTGACAAGCCGTGAATCATGTTGAAAATGTCAGGGCGAAGTGTAGAAGGTATGTAAGGTCGGGGCGACGAATCTGACATGTCGCAGAGGAGAGTAATTCCGTCCCGAGTGACCGGCGTGAGATTCATGTTCTCTATGTGTGGGTCATTAAGTTGGGCATCACGGATGGCCGTGGGAGGTACGATGGAGACGGCCGATGTGTGGTTGATTCGCGAGAAGAGGTCCGCTGAAAGGTTAGAGGCTCCGGGACGATATATTATGTCGGAAGTAAACTCAGAGATGAAGCGCAGATGACGAAGTCGGATGGGCGGCATGGTGTCTGTAAGCGAGGTCAACGCCGTAGTGAGGGGTTTGTGATCCGTGGAGATCGTAAGTGGTCGACCCTCGATGGTTTGGCGGAAATGGATGATCGCTAAGTATATTGCGAGAAGTTCTTTGTCGAACGTTGAATAGTTCCGCTGTGCGGGAGAGAGAGCTTTGCTAAAGAATCCGAGAGGGAACAGTGTTCCGTTGTGTTGGTAATGTAAGGCAGCTCCAACGGCAAAATTAGATGCATCGGTATGGAGGATGAGTTGAGCGGACGGATGAGGATGAGCTAGCTGGACGGATGATTCGAGGAGTTGCTTAGCTTTTTCGAAATGATGGAGAGCGTCCGGAGGCCATGAAATTGGGCGCTTGTCGTTTTTTCTCGGATTTGATGGCAGTAGCTTCGTGAGGTGCATTAACGAGTGCGCGGCGTGAGGTATAGCCCTGCGGTAGAAATTGATGAGCCCGAGGAACGTACGGAGATCGTTTACTGACTGAGGAAGAGGAAAGTTCCGGATGAGCGCAGTTTTCGATGGTAGAGGTTTGATGCCATCTTTGTCCACCAAATGTCCTAGGAACTTGACTTGGCTCCGGGCGAGTTGACACTTGGCCTTGTTGATTGAAAGCCCGAAGGAAGCGAGGACATGAAGTAAGCGAGATACGTGGTGGAAGTGCGTTTCGGCATCCGGCGATCCAATCAAAATGTCGTCTAAGTAGACGTATGCGAACGGGAGATCTCGGAGTATAAAATCCATGTAGCGTTGCCATGTCTGCGGGGCGTTTCGTAGGCCGTAGTTCATTCTTGTGAATTCGTAGAGTCCAAATGGTGTCAGGATAGCAGTTTTTTTAATGTCCTCGGGTGCTATACGGCAGTGAAAGAAGGCTCTCGATAAGTCGAATGTTGAGAAAATGGTGGAACCATGCAGTGCGAGTGTGAAATCATGCAGGTGGCCGATCGGGTAGCGGTCCGGAGTTGTAGCTCGGTTGAGGTCCCTGTAGTCTCCGACGGGTCGAATATCCCCATTTTGTTTGAGAACTACGTGGAGTGGGCTTGACCAAGGTGAATTGGAAGGGCGGACGATGCCGGAGCGCAGCATTTCGTTGAAATGGGCCTTTGTTTGGTTGTAGAGGTGCGGAGCCAATCTACGTTGTTTTGCATGGCAGGGAGGACCGGTGGTCACGATGTGATGATAGACGGGCGCCGATTTTGGATGCGATGAGGGTTCATAGGCGTCTAGTAGACGTTGGAAGCGAGGTGGAGCGCAGGCAGCGGAGCAGTAGGACTCCTCTGGTGAAGCGATGAGACAGTGGCCGGGAAGAAACGACTGGGAGGCTGAATCAATGAGCCGGAGGTTTTGAAGGTCTACGAGGAGGCCATAGTGGCTGAGGAAATCGGCTCCCAAGATGGCTGTGCTGACGTTGGCGACTGTGAAGGTCCATTCGTACGGAGGTAACTTGGGAAGATGGACGGTCGCAGTTTGAGAGCCGTAGGTCGTAATCTTGGAGCCATTGGCGGCCAGTAGCGTGGAAGATGGAGTCTCTCGGCGGCGGTTCAGATGGTTGTTGGGTAGAATGGAGAGATCGCTTCCCGTGTCGACTAAGAAGTCGTAATTTGAGCGTTTGCATTTGATGAACAGGCGTTGGTGGTTGGGTCGGTTATGCACAGTCGTTACCACCTTGGCGACCGTGCGTTTGCGTTTCCCGTTGGCATGTGTTGTCTCCAGGAGCATGGTGATTGGCAGTATATCGCGGTAGGACCCCATCTTTGATGGTAGTAGCAGTATGGTGAGCGCCGGTCTGGGGGGTACTGTTGTTCTCGCTGTTGCGGCATGATGCGACGGCGTGCGAAGTTTCGTGGTCGCGAGGAGGGCATCTGTGATGAACGTTGTCGCGAGGGAGGCATCTGTGAAGGATTTTTGAAGGTGCGTGTTCTGTTAGCAGCGCTGGCTATGTGTGTAGCGTCGTCGGCTGAGTCTCCATTGTCGTCGGAGGAGTAGGTAGAAGTGGACTGCAGTGCAGTGGCGGCCGTGGAGGACGAGTTGTCCCGAAGGGGCAGTAGGCGGTCGGCGATGGCGGCCAGTTTGTCGATGTCCGTTTCAGTCGAGACGGCGACATTTAAGCGGATGTCAGGAGGAAGTGCCCGGAGGAATATGGAGCGAAGTATGGAGGCCGGTGTGTCAGTAGGTAGCTTTCTGCGAAGCAGGCGTGCGTGTGCGGCGGCCGAAGATCCGTCCAGCGAGTTGTTCTGAAGGATTGAAGAGAGGTCCGATCCGTCACGAGGTCCGTGAGCTTGTAGGAGTTGGTTGCAGAGAGAAGTGAAAGCGGTAGGTGAACTTGCGTCGATGTCCGCCACTAGTTCTGCTGTTTTGACGTCCAAGGCGAGGAAGGCTCTCCGGAATTGCTCGGGTTCTGTTTTGAGGTCCTCGGTGGCGCACGCGAGTCGAACCTGGGCAATCCATACTGATGGAAGCGAAGGGTCATATTGTGGAAGCTTGGTAGGTGCAGCCATGATGATTGTTTGCGGAGTTGGGGCCGGTGGTGGCCGCGGGTTCTGTCGGGAGCGGGTCGTAATGATGGCGCCTCTACCCCTCTATTAATTTTTTTAAAAAAATGTTCGAGGAGGTAGGGTAATCTACGAAGTTCGACAGACGAGGCTCGATGTTGGCCGTGAAAAATGGCGTAATGATGGCACCTCTATTCCTCTAATAAATTTTAGAAAAAATTTTTCGAGGAAAATAGAGTGTTCTTCGAAGGTCGGCAGCCGAGACTTGAAGTTGGTCGTGCAAGATGGCGGAATGATGGCGCCTCTATTCCTCTAATAATTTTAAAAAAATTTTCGAGGAATGAGAGGGTGATCTTCGATGCAGTGATAGCGGGAGAAGGGCAGCCGATGGTCGATCCTTCGATGGAGGAGAATGGCGGCTGATGGTCGATCCTTCGATGGCGGAGAAATGGCAGCTGAAGGTCGAGGTGAGCCGAAGTGGAGACCAGAAGAGAAGAGAAGCGATCCCGAAGCTGATGGGCAGTGGTCTGCGATTAATCAACGGCGAATTTCTCGTTAAATAGCTGAGATTCGTGGAAGGGGGCCGAGAGTTTCCCGGAAGAGAGGGGATTCCCTGTCGAGCGTAGACGGGCGCGGCGGGGCTGACGTAATGTGAACAGCTGTGAGGCGCCAGGTAGAAGGAGAGCGGGCCTCGTGGGGGGTCGCCGCGAGGAGGGGGGTCCCGTTCACTCTCGTCCGGCGGTCAATCAAAGGATGAGTGACAGATCGATTCTGAGAGCCCCAAATGCGAGTTCCAAGAGCGGCGTCCTCAAGCAAATGGAGCTGAATGGCGGGTTAGAATGGTCGCAGTGCGACGTGTCCGGAGCGTCGTAAACACGGGATCTCGACGGACGATGATGGCTGCACAAGATGGGTGTATTAAAAATGTCGCTGTGCGACTGATGGCCGGTTCCGGAGCGTCTCTGTGAGGTATCTCGACGGAAGGCGAATGGAGGGCACGGAAAATGTCGTCGTGCTGATGGTGGCCGGTCCGGAGCGTCGCAGGTGCGATATCTCGACGGAGGCGAATGGCGTGCAAAGATGGCAGCGAACTTCGGCGAAGTATGATGGCTGCAAACGTCGGTGTTACCAGTGTGTTGCGCTGCTATAATGGCCGACAGTTAAATGGAGACAGATTTATAATTCAATATGGTTGGTCAATTGGACAAGAGGTTCTTAAGAGCTAAAATAATAAGGCGATTAGGTTGAGACACAGTCTGATTTATTCTGGGCCATCCGGCCCTATTTATACCCCCTAGCTGGCTGGAGAAGGGGCACCTACTCCAGGCCAGTTGGGGGCGGTAGTGGGGACGCCCTGAGGCGTCCACCACAAAACCATTCGAAGGTTCTCCATCGATAAGTAATTTGTGGTTGTAGCATTCCTTGATCTACTAGTCGACGTCTGTTCAGTTTTCTGCAGTTTTCCGAGAGAAAAATTAATCAGTTCTTCGTTCATTTTTAAACCTCCAACAAGTATGCTGCCAAAGGATATAGTGAATAGGTGGACAACAAGTGAAACTTCGCTTCTAAAACGTTGCTTCAAAATTCCACACTACTATAACCTGATCCAAAACTTGTAGTCAGTGAAAATCGCTGGCCGCCAGAATGCGCTCTATTCGCAGTTTTCTGCGGTTATTCTTCTTCAACTTCGCCTAACTTATTCTAACTTCCTCTTCACGTTCCAGCGATTTTCCAGCGGAAAAAAGCCAAAAAATCGCTCGTGTGATATGGCCTTAAGAGAGACTGTCCCTATCCTATCATGCAGTACTGTCGCATCGGTGGGTCAGACCCATACAAGCATGCGGAGTACTGGGAGAATCAGGCTAGCCCGTCGACCCCGGCATTTCAGAGAAACCTACCGGCGGGAAGACGGGATATTTACTTGTTGAGCCTACAACTTCGAGGAGATACCTTGATGAAGGAGAAGTTGGAGAGCGAAATGAACAAGACGAGAACTGGACTAGATTGGCATACTCGAGCATCCCTGATTGAGCTTATATACTAGTGTAATTGGTTGAGGGAGAGAGAGGTGGAAGGGTGACGTCATGCAGGGTTTACTCCCCGTACCTCGTCCCTCCCTTGCGGGTGGTGGCTCACTCAGGGATCCTCTCGTACTTCTTTATTTAAGAACTAATAATGAATTTAAATGTGGGTCATAACATGTACGTTGTAGATATATAGGTAATGCAGTATAATTATCTACAATAGTTTCTGAGTATAGATCTCTCTTCGTCAAAGCCAAAACTACCTAATCAAATGGAACACGTTTAACCAGGATTTCCAACAAAAAAACAGATATTTTTGTTTTCAAGTAATCAATGTAAGTAAGAACTCATAAACATTGAGGCACATAACTAATTCCTTCCTCGTGTTTACAAAGTAAATGTCAAGTTTGGAATAATAGCAAAAATGTTCTTTCCACAAAAAAATTGAGATTGATTATAGTGTTGTCAGAAGCAAGTGACCTGAAGGTACACTTCACACGCTAAAAAAATAATGCAAAATGGAAGGTTGGTTCGATGGAAAACGCTCACAAATCGCTTCCTACCTACAATACATTGAACGGTCCCAAAATTTTCCCGAAAAATATTGAACACCCCTTTGGTCGCAAAATACTCGTCTTCACACTCTCAATAATTTTGCACAAAAATCTACACCTTCAAATATTTGTGGAAGCTTATTGCAGGTAAGATGTTCCTGAACTCAGTACAATCCGATATTTCCAATGCTAGGGGTGAAAATACCTCCATTTCATAAGTTGTCACACTTGTTTTGAACATCGACTTTGCTTACTTTAGTAGTAGGTGCCAGACTATAAATCTAAGGAAATTTAGTAGTGGGTGTAGCTAAGGTAGGAAGCTGTCAATAATAAATACCTACCCACGTGATATCTTTGCACGAAATGTGGACTAGTTGGTACATTATTATTTAAGTGAACGAAATTATAAGTCACGTTTCATTCGGCAAATCTGCGAACTGAGCGAAGGCGTTTAAAAGTGGAATGATGGATGATTTCAACGCAAAAACAGGAACATAGATACGAAATTGGGCGTTTATAAATAACCGCGGAAACCCCGCATCTCCGCGTCCAGCCGAGTTCTTTGACCTTCTATTTGGTTTCCACAAGTTTGCTAGGTACTTATAGAGGAGAACTTACATGATGAAGAACAATAACTTACGAGAAATCTCTTTAAAAACCAGCAGGAGGGGCCAAACGATGATCAAAACCACCTGTTGACCGCGAAAACGACGATTTCGAGCGACCCGCGTCGAAGTAAACCCATCAAAATTCGTTGATTTCGACTCTCTTCGATGTAATTTTGCCGAGGAAATGTGGAAAATATCGCGAGCAAATTAGAAAATCCGTGAAAAACGAGCCGGCCGGCGAAATTTCACTACACAAACACCGCGTGCAACGTATGGCAATGGCTTTTCGGCCATAATCACCGTATCAAACGGGGAAGTGGAGGAAAACCTTCTTCTTCTTCTTCTTCTTCCAAGTTAAATGTCCTGGCCGCAGCCATGCCGGACATAGGTATTTCTTTTATGGATGGTGATGGTGATTCATGAAGATGGTGATGATGACGAGAATGATGAAAGAGATCTTGGGGTAATGACGTTGCTATTGGCTGGCACTTTTGATAATTATAATGATTGACTAAGAAATGGTTATGGAAAATGAGTTGAGAAAGGGAAAAGAGATAATACGGTTGAGAAGGACAATGTAGGTTGTGAGGGACAGTGAAAAATGGTTATGAAAAATGGATTGAAAAAGGGAAAAGCAAAATATGGGTTGAGAAAGGAATCTGGTTTGTGAGGGAATCATGGAATAGTGGAGATGTGGGTGGAGAGTGACAGGGCAACTAAAATTCAAGGTCACATTCCTGTACAAATTTATAAATTCTTTGGAGAGTATGAATGTTGAATTCGGCCTGAAGGAGATCAATTATGGAATCATAATGGATTCCACCAAAATTCAACAGATCCATACGTTTGGTACTTGTTCTGCCACATCTGTCCAGAATGTGGCCAAGGTCCGCCACTTCTTGCTCGTTGCTACAATGGGTGCAGTACGGTGAATCAATCTTTTCCATGAGACGACGAAAGAATGGGGTATTTCCATGGCCCAGAATGATGCGGTTGATTGCTGTGAAAAACTTTCCTTCTCCCTCAACGCCTCGGTACCAAGGTGCAACTGTAGGAAAGGGTATAATGGCCTTAGTCCAGCTACCTCGAGTCAAACACAATTCGTCGTGTTCCCTGGTCCACTGCAAAGCCATTCTCTGTTTTAGCGTATGGACCAGATCAGTGAAAGGAACATTGGAGGGAAAGAAATCACCGGGGTGTTTGCTGAGAAATCTGGCCATTAAATCAGCAATTTCATTGCCGGACAGATTTATATGGCTAGGCGACCACTGTACAGCTAGTTTATTATTGACAGTTAAAGCTGTAAAAGATTTCAAAATATTTTGAGTGATAAAATCGGGATTGTCTCCTACTTTCAAATTTTTCAAATATTCAATGGCTGATTGTGAGTCTGAAATAATAAGTACATTGCAGTTGGTATGGTGGGTTACAGCATGTTGAAGTGCTACAGAAATGGCATCTAGTTCAGCCTGAAATATACTAGTGGTCGGATGTCTTTTGGCTCCAGTAGCGATGTGATCAATATCACAATAAAAAGCAAGGGCTGAGTTTCCATTGTCCATTTTTGAGCCATCTGTATAAATTTTGCAATTATAATCATGAAAATTTTTGTGAATATGTTCTAGGGCTAAAGCTCTCAACTGAGATTCGGGCAAACTGTTTTTCTTTTCAATCGTTGGAATAGTACGGTTTATTATTACTTTGTTTTTATGTGAAGGAAGTACACGGAAGGCAATTTGGTCCGGACTATAGAGGTGCACATGCTCATCTTCCACAAGGTCTACAACTGTTTGCAGTTTTTCTCTGTATTTAGCATGGTTATTGTATCTTCTTGGTGGTAGTAGAAATGAGTTTGCCATTTCCCTGAGAGGGGAGTTATATATTAGTAACCTGCTTAAATTACGCTCAGTGACATAAGATACTCTAGTGGTTATGTATACAAAATTGGTAACTGAATGTAAAGAAGGAATTGGCGATGTCTTAACTGCGCTTGTTACCTGACGAAGCGCCGTATTTTGGAAGACCTGGAGTTTTTTAATATTACGAGGGTGTCCCCAGGCATAAAGATGCAAACCGTAGTCAATTTTGGGTAGTACGAGGTGTTTCACAAGTTGTTCCTGAGTGTCAGGATGATTTCCCCAAGATGAGCCCTTCATTGATTTTAATGCAAGTACATCTTTTGTACACCTGTTAATTATGTGGGTGGTATGTTGGACACCACTCAATTTATTATCCAGGATTATTCCCAAATATTTACAGGTCTCGACAGGCTTAATCAAAATGTCGTCAATATTGATTGCAAGTTCTTGTGTCTGATGGGAAGAGAGTGAGTCGAAGAAGGACATAAGGGATGTTTTCTTGAAGTTGATTTTGAAATTGTGCTGCATGAATTTTTCCAAAAGTATGAAAAGAGCATTCTTAAGTTTTTCTTGATTGAGCTGAGGGCTTCTCTCCTGTACCATAACCATGAAATCATCAGCGTAAGATATAATGCTCACATTAGGGTCTTGAACAGTGTTGTGTAAATCGAGTACATACAGGTTAAAAAGCATTGGACTGAGTATGCTGCCTTGATCAAGCCCATGGGAGCCGCGTGTAGAGCTAACTCCATCAGTGTAAATTTTATCACTAAAAAAATTTGACACCCAGCAGCTGAGGAATGGTGACAAATTCAGATGCTGCAGTTTTTCAAACATCTGAGGAATGGAAACGTCATTAAATGCCCCAGAAATGTCGAGGAAACAACATAGTGTGCTCTTGTGCTCATCATTGCCTGAAAGGATTTTTAGTTGAAGTTCAGTTAAACAATTCAAAGTAGAATGTTTTTTACGAAATCCATGCTGGCATGGAGATAGCATCTGTAAAGATTCAACAATAATCTCAAGTCTAACGAGGATCATATGATTCATGATTTTTGCCATGCAGGAAATTAAAGACAAAGGTCTAATTCCTTGGGGATCAACTTCTTTGAAGTTGGGCTTTTGTATGTAGATAATTTTGATATTTTTCCACTGTTGGGGTATTATCGTATGCTTATAGAATGTGTTGTAAAACTTTAAGAGTATGGATTTGGCAATTTGTGGAAGGTGAGAAATCATAGAATAGTTGATGTCGTCCAACCCTGGGCAAGTGTCTTTTTTCCGTTTGTTGAGTGTATTTTCCAATTCAGTGATGCTAAAAGGGAGATCAGGGACTGAATTCGGTGGTGGGAAAAAACTTGGGTAGCTAGGTTTTGTTAGTTTTGTAAGTACCTGTCCGCAGATGTCTGGATATAATTCCGGTTTTATGAAAGTTGATTTCTTTCTACTTGATCCATTAATCGCTTTTAACAAATTCCAGGCTGAGGGAATATCTGCATGAGTTGGAGAAGTTGTAACGGATTTACATAGGTCTTGCCATGATTTTCGTTTTTCCGTATTTATCACTGCCTTGGCATGGATTACTGAGTCTTTATGAATGTTGAGATTGCGTATAGTTTTGCAATGATGATATGCAGCCAGAGTTTTCTTCCTGTTTTCAACAGCTTCATCGCATTTTTTATTCCACCATATGTTGGTTTTTGTATTGTAATTTATTATCTTTGTAGGAATGGATATTCGGGCTGCATCTTGAACGATGTCCTCGAATTCAGTGTACTTTGATTCAACATTTTGCTCATCTAAGTTTATATCACCCCATGATGACAGCTTTTCGGAAATGGTTTGTGAGTATACATCCCACTGAGCCTCTTTCATTTTCCATTTGCGAGGAGAAGGGAGTGCCACCTTCTCGATTCTCTCCACCGTGATTTTAAGAGGTTTGTGGTCACTACCAAGTGTATCAGGGAGAACTTGAAGACTAGTTCTAGTTGAGAGTGTGGGAGAAACTAGGGCAAAA
This sequence comes from Apolygus lucorum, assembly GCA_009739505.2. NCBI lineage: Eukaryota > Metazoa > Arthropoda > Insecta > Hemiptera > Miridae > Apolygus > Apolygus lucorum. The sequence goes on along the minus strand of CM019174.2, from coordinate 30,059,220 downwards.
TCAGTAGCCGACGCACGCTCATGTGGCTTGGTTATTCGTGTTTCAGTATCATTTTCAATTATAATGAAGGATGAATCCAAAACAGATTGAAGGATCTGCACACCCCGTCGGTCAGAGTAGGATGATCCCCACGAGACATGTTGGGCATTCCAATCGCCAGCTATAATTGTTGGTATGTTGCCGAAAGAGTCTAAAAGTTCATCCCAGAAAAAGGAGTGAATGGAGGAGCCAGGTGGAGCATATAAATTAACTATGTTAATACAATTAGTGGGTAGATTTATTTTTACAACTAAAGTTTCAACGCCGCAGTTTCTGCGAGATGAAAATTGTACTGTACTGAAGGGAATGTCATTTTTAACAAGTGTCAGAAGGCCTCTATATCCTGGCTTTTCAGTGTTATCTGCTCTAATTATGTTGTAATTTGGGAGTTTGATAATTTTTTTATCATCAAGCCATGTTTCCTGGATTGTAGCCACATCAACTTTACAATTTTTCAACAATTGATTCATTTCATTTACTTTATTTGAAATGCTTCTAGCATTCCATGAGATCATTGTAAGAATAGAATTGCTTTGAGTCATGTTGAGGTAGGGGTTCTGAAAGAAAGGATATGGTTGATCGTGGCGCAGATTGTATCCAGCTCCATCTTAGACAGAGATATAGATTTTTGTTGAAGCAGATAATTCAATGTATCAGGCACAATTTCTTGATGGCCTTTGGGGGATGTAGTGGATCGTGATGTAGGTTGATGTAGTAACCCAAAAGTATCAGTTTGGACGCTTCCATAATGAGAATTTTCTTCTGGCGATGGCTGCGCGTCGAAATTAGGGGCTTTGCGGGATTTTCTGTCCAGAATTTCGACCAGCATTGTTGAGGAGTGCGGGTTGAAGGAATCATATTTACTAGGGAAGGCTTGAAGGGTATTATTATTGTACCGACCATTAGAGTTTGCTTTCAAGTTGCAAGTTGTGGTTGTAGGTGATGGTGAACCCTTTGTAGCTTGTAAAACAGCAGAGGGAGTTTTGTATCGGAAATGATTCTCCTTGAGCTGGGGGCCATGTGGAAATGGTTTGAACCCAGTGGGTGTAGGGAGTAGAGGAGGACGTCCTGCAGGAGGGGTAGGCAGCAGTACAGGGCGCTGTGCTGCAGGTAGAACCATATTATTGGAATTGTGAGCGAAAACTCGTGAATTGTATTGGCGTTGCTGAAAATGGGGATTCTTGGTGATACCAGACTTAGCGACCCCCTCAAGGTTGAATGAAGATCGACTAGTAACAGGCTGATGTTTTGGGAGTGCCGCCCATGAATTGCGCTGTTGAAGTTGTATTGGTCCACCTTCAGACTGCATTGAACCAGCAACCTGTGACGTATTTGATTTTTCTATCATCCTCTGCGCAGTAACAGTTGCCCAGGATGGCCGATTCCGTTCTTTAAAGAATATGTTTATGTAGAAACTAATAGGGTTTTTCCTTTGATAAATGTCATAGCTATGGGCCTTTAGGAGTTGGAGGAGTGGACAAGAGTTTGTTCCTGCTGTGTGCCCAACACCTCCGCAAGAAATGCATTGATTTTTAACCATACAGTTGTGTAGTGAGTTATGTGACCCACACAGCCTACATCGTGGCTGCGCTTTGCATGCATTGTACAAGTGCCCAAACCTGATGCAAGTGGAACAAAATTTTATTTTAGGGATGTATTTGTCAACTTTAAAATGACGAGGCCCTATATTAAATGTCATTCTGTTACTGATACCAGAGAAATGTATACGCACGGCCCTTGTTCTTTTGATGTGGCCTTCTTGATAACTACAAATATAATGCAAACTATTGACATCATCCACTGGGTTGTTCAGGAATTCTTCTATGATGTCGAAGTCAACAGATTTTATGACCCCAACATATTCTGAGAGAGTTGAGGGTATGGATACGTAGAAGTTGGCCGTTATGAACGGGAATGCTATAATTTTATCGAACAGCTCTTTAGTTGGAACTTTAAGGCAGTATCTGGTTCTTCCAGTCTTACTTATTGATAGGTCATCACAGTAAGAGCAGTAGTGAGAAATTGACGTGAGAACGTTAGTTTCAGTAGGAAATTCTTTATTTTTACGGCCATCCAGTAAGATTATGTACTCACCTTCGTGATTATCAGGGTATACTTTGGGTCTCACGATAAGACCATGGTCAGATCTCTTAATGTAATCACAGGAAGTGAAAGTACTATGACTTGGATTAGAGATGCGAGAGGTGGCATTCAGGCCATTGGCAGATGAAGAGTGAGGAGGAACAATCTTGGAATTTGAATTCCTAGAGATATTATGAATCGTATTGCTAAAGCAGTTATTAGATTGTGTTGGTGACGGAAGTGAGGGGGAGACCTCATCAGCGTGGGGAGTTGAGGCGATGTTTTCATTCACCTTGTTTCCATCTGTAGGGGGGGAGGTGAAATTATTAAATTGTGTTGAGTCCAAAAAGTCTGCAGCAGTAATCAGTGCAGCAATACTGTTTCGCCTGTTATTGGGTGTATACTCAGAGTCTGGGGAAGCGTCAGAAAAGCTGTGTGCTCTCAATCTGGCTGGAGAGTGGAGTCCTAGATCAGAGGCTTTTGGAGTTGTAAATAGGTCACCATCTGTGAATGATGAGGAGTCGTTGGATAACGTGTTATCGCTGCTGTGTACCGAGACATCATAATCATCGAATTTAGGACAAATGGTGGATGTCCCCTTCTTTGTTTTCTTCTTCTTTCGTTTGTTGAGCGCTGGGGTGACAAGTTTTTGGGATGTGCTATCTTGTGTTGTGGACCCAGCACCAGTTTCAGTTTCAACAACGTTGTTGACATTACTTTCAACAACATTGATTGTGCTGCCCACACCAGGGTGGTCAGATTTAGTGCCTTTCCGAGTAGTGACCATACCTAATTGGTTGGGATGAGAGATGCCAAGGAGGGAAAAAAGAGGGTTGGCGGTTTAGAAGGGTAGGCGGGAAATATCAACTTGAGATTAGTAGTGTGCCCTAGTTGTGTTTACCTATAACAAAATGACATTAAAAAAAAAAAATGTATATGACACTACTCAGTTGAAATGTTCACGTGCCAATAATAATTACAATTTAAATTAGGAGAAAAAAAAGAAAGAAAAATGTGCCTTAAGCCATGCACTATGAGGTTATAAGATCTTGACCCCATGCAGATCGAAGGTCATACCAAGCCTTCACAAAGATTTAAAAATCCGAAAAAATGAACTGAAAAGCGTCTTTATCGCAAAAAAGGCGTCGGAATTGTCCGATATCGCGCAAAAATTCCGCGAAACGTAAGCGCACCGTCGGAAAGGCGCTGCTGGCGCCGGGAAAACGCGTGGGAATCACAGTACGTTTCACTCGCGTCGTCAATTATTTTCACTCACTTGTTTCGCGATCTCAATAATAATTAAGTAATACCGATTAGTTAAATAATACTGATTTGCGAAAGAAATACGAGAGAGATACCGAAAAAACCGAAACAGTTGACTCGAACTCTGATAGAAACTCCCAACCGGGTCCAAGAAAACCCCAGCCCATGAAAGGTCCATGAAACAAACTTCGAGGAAAACCTTCCCTGTGCCAATCGTAGTGATAAGCGGTGATAACGTATTCCTACTCGATGGTTAGATATCTTTCGTTGCATGGATGATTTGCACTAGTTTATAAAACCATCCATGATTGTAACGCCAAAAATACCCACCGGATTTTTTTTTTATTTTGAAAACTATTCTCTTCGAGCAAAATTTCATTATACTCAACTACTAACCTTCTGTTGCACTCTTACATTAGCGAATGTTGTAATAATGTTTTTGATCCGCATTTTGGGATTTGTATTGTACCTGTACTACTCTCAAATAAAAATATGTAAGTAGGTATATAGAAAATTAATTCTTCTTCTAGGCACACAAAGTTGTAAGATATCATTCTATCCTAATCAAACAAATTTCTGATCAATTAGGTAAGCTTATCACATTTAGGTCGTTTCATTGTCAACCACAGTTGTTACTTAAATCATTATTTTTTTAATTACTTTTAATGAATGCAATAAAATGGTTGAGCACCTACAGTGAGCATGAAAGGCCTACAAGCAAAGCCGATTTTTTTGGTTTCTAAATCGAAAGTAGACCTATTTTTATGATTTTTCAAAGTTTCGAATGTTTGTGACGTCACGCGCCCCTCCCGCCTGGGCGGGACCCCCCAGCCCACTGTGACGTCATAAATATTCGAAACTTTAAAAAATCATAGAAAAAGTTCTTCTCACGCCAGAAGGTCGCGGTTGATGTCAAAATTCTCAGAATGAGGTCTAGTTTGGATTAAAAATAACAATAAACAGTTTTTCCGACGCATGCGCACACCCCATTTTTTTCCTGTGTTGTACCTCATGTAGGTACTGGCTTTTTCAATTACCCTTACTTGTATTGGGAGATCATTGGTTTTGCCTATTATCCATGGGAATCCAACTACTCTCATTTCCATTACAGAAATTTATATGTTCGTGTATTTGGTAGGCATGAATGTAGGCCCAAGGGTGGTGGTTCCTACACCTACCAAATACATACTGTGAGCCTCCGCTCACTGTGGGTATCTTTCCAGTGAAGAGGCTAGGTTAATTCATTAACCTCCTTCCGACCCGAAGCTGGCATAATCACCCGCGATCGTCATTGCTCAGTTTCGGGTCCGTGGTCAGCTCAAAGGTGACGTCACCCCCCTCAACTGAAGATGCTGTCTCCAACCAGAGCGTCCCTCGCTCGGCGGAGGCAGCTAATCAGGCGTCTCCACCTGGCAGCCCCCTGTCCATCGAGGGAGTGGAGGGGGAACCTACATAAGACAATGGAGCAGACCCCCTCCAGACAGACCCCCTCAGATATTCAGTAAGAGTCACCGAGAGCCCTACTGCCCGTGAACTTGAGCCTGTTAGAGTCATTTTTCCCCAAAACTATCTTCGCCGACGCATTCTGTATGACCCCTGACTATCAGAATCGCCGTCCTGCATCGAATTGCCTGGTTGCACAGATCCCTTGGAATCAACCGGATGTCCGACGCCACAACCACCACATCACGCTTGGAAGGTTACCTACGGGCCCCAACACGTGTGAGTGAAAATAACTTACCTTTTATCCATTGGCCAATGATAAATAGGAACTGTGTAGAAGTACCTAATAGAAAAACAGTTGAACATTTTCGTCAAGAGTAAAACTAAAGACTTAAAGCTAGAAACTTAGGTACCTGGAACTTAAAGCTAACCTGTACTTACCTTGGTTGATGATCTGGAACTTGAAACTGAAATACGCTTGAACCTGAAACATAAATTGATTGGAGTTGAGTGATACATTTGTCAATTGAATAATTATTATACTCAACTTTCTATGTATAAATACTGAATATTTCATCTGTGCCATACTTACGTTTGTTTCGCCCATCAGGCCTCTTTTCAGCACAAATTGCATGTGCCTAGTCAGAAGTCGTTCTCATTCTTATTCTAATAAAACTGTACTAATTACTGTTACCTTGCAGTTGCTCTTTCGAGTTCTACCTGGTCCCTCAGTGTGTCACACGGAGCTGGTGTTTCGTGAATGGTAGGTAGCGGTTGGCAGTGAGCGGCGTCGGTATCGTTGACTAGGTATTTCCTTTTGGAAATACCGAAAAATGATTTACTACGTCGGAAGTGACCAAGGTAAGTATAGATCTTTATAACTCTTGCTATTATTACGTATTTGTGTATAATTTGCCTGTTATTTGACTCTAACTGTTCTCCTTTTGTTTCAGGTACTTCAGGACTTCGTGAAATCAGGTAAGTGAACTATCTTCGACTACTACTCATGTGACTCTACTTCCGCTCTGGTTAAGGTAAGTAATTCAGGTAAGTATTTAACCACTTTACGTTATCTTGATCCTACTACGCTCCAGGAAAATGTTCAGGTATGTATTCAATGACTCAACAACAAGTACAGGAACGAATGATAAAACTTCTATTTCAAATATAGAATTCAGCAATCAAATAAGAATCAACATAAAACAATAAAACTCAATGGTTTGACTTCAGAATGGTAAGGTAAGTATTGTGTACGTAAATCTCCCTGAAGGGGGTTAACCTTAAATGACCACGTGATGGGTTGTGTTTCGAAACAATATGTTATCAAAAGTAAAATCAAAGACCACATGGCGGGTCGTGTTTCGGAACAAGATGTTATCGAATCAAGCAAATATCAAAAGACCACGTGGTGAATAGTGTTTCGAAACACCGTGTTATCAAATTCAAATAAAGTCCTTTTGGACAGCAAAAAGTACAATTTAACTAGGTCCTAGGAGGAACTTTGCAAAGAACATATACAAAAGAACATAAATTTACCGTAATTCACTATTTTGAGAGAGAGAGTTCGTTGGGAAGTCCTTTGGGGTTTTGCCAGGGTCGTCCAGTATCTTCGTCGGAGTACTTGGGAGGGCGAATTCGTACACCAATGTCTCCGGGGGCCCGAGGATCTGGTTCCAGTTAATCAAAAAGTTTCTTAGCACACAGCTTTTGACTCACAGACTATCAATCCACACAGTTCTTGGTCACACAGACTTTTTGTCACACAGACTATCAATCCACACAGTTTTCGGTCACACAGACTTTCATGAGAAGTGCGTAGCTCTGGCCAGGCACGACTGACGCCACCCCGATGCGCAGTTCTGACCGTCTCCTCCCCCCACGTGACCTTCCCCCACCTCGCTATTGCTCCGTGCTGGCCCGTGAGGTGCTGCTTCCTGGTGGTGCGGTCGCTCCCTCTACCTCCATGTGTTCTCCCGTGCATGGAAGGCCCCTTTTCAACCTCAGCTTCGGGATAGCAGCTGGTGGCCTCTGTGACGGCCCGTCACACAGTGTTCACATTCGGTGTTCCCTTTTTTCTTCCTAGGACGCCCTTAAGGCCAAACATTTCAGCTTTCTTCGTCACGAGATTTCCGACTGGCCGCTTCACCACCTCGTCACAGGTAAATACCACACGCTACCCTTGTAAATGTAAAATTTCACTTTGTTTCGATATTTGTCTGTTTTCCCCCTTCCACCTGAGCTCGCCACGTTAGGTCTTGCATGAATCGGGGAACTTGGGATCGGCACGTGGCGTCACAACCTCGGGCCGCTACCAATTTCACCGCGAAACAAGACCTCAACCCGGTCGAACAACCTCCCGTTTACGACTGGTGTGACGGTCGTCACAACTGCCACGAGTAAGCGGGACGCTACCTCTGTGGTCACGACACAAGCCTCCGCAAGTAGCAAGCCTACAATACTTACCGAATTATGTAAATTCCTGTAATGTGAATGGGAAATTCTGTAAATTTTTATTAACAATTATTATTATAGTGATTAGAAATAGTGATTAAAAAAAACATTACATTTAATAATTATTATTAAATGTAATGGTTGTTTTGATCACTATTTCTTGTTATTTGGAAAGTAACGGTTCCCTCAAATTACCTGTTATAGAAAAGGTAATTGAATTATCCCCTTTCCCATTACAGGAATTTCCAATTATTCGAATAAGATTATTGCTTTTAATAAAAATGGCAATCTATTTTTTCCCAAAGTAATTGGAAAAAGTAATGGAAATAGCAATTCTTTTTATAACAACTTTGGTATTTACATTGTTTGACCTGAATAAAAAGGTAGCTTCTACAAGCCCAAATATTGTGTTCATTGCCCTGACCTGTCAGCCGATTTAGGAAGTCCTCGCCTTCACCATTTCATTGCAAGCCGGGCAAAGATGTCTGTGTTTCGTCCAGATGCAAGAAATTTAGGAAAATTCGAGTTGTTTACCTACGCGTAGTTATGGCTTCTATTTTGAAATTTGACGACGATCAACCATGCACTGAAGTGGGCCCGAAGATCCTATCTAGGTAGTTGACGGTCTAATGAAAACTGTAATTTTCTCACTAAGAAAGGGCAAGTGGGTACCTACCATTTCCATCTTTGTTGGGTTAAATAAGGACAATGAAACTATTTAAAACCTTTAAATTCGCCTATTTATTGAAAATTAGGGTAGGGATGTCCCAAAAGTATCGATACTTAAAAGTATCGATATACTTCTAGAAAACTCGGCGCTTTGCGCCTCGGCGGGGGGCTCCGCCCCCCTGCACCCCCCGGTTTATTTCTTTTTCCATACTCTGTATGAAATCATAGGAACACAGAATGTGTTTTTGCGATGCTAGTCATCCGTTAAATAAAAAAAAAAACAATAATAAATGTGGAGTCTTTGGCAATAATAAAATAAATAATTGTTAGACATTTAATTTGGTCTAAAACCCTATAAATGTTATATAAATAAATATGTAACTACAAGAAAAATACTATATAAATTGAGAGCTTTCCAACGAATGGTGAACAATTTCTGTGCAATGAACACTGCGGGAGTTCTATTTCCTTACCAACGGCTTGGTTGCACGTGAAAATCATTATAAAAGGCGCGTAACGTTTTTTTCTGTCGCTTTTTCGTGACGATTTTTTTTCGGTAGGTCATCGCAAAAACACATTCTGTGTTAAAAGTATCGATACATATCGATACTTTTTTTTCCTGATACATATCGTAGTATCGATACTTTTTTCCAGTATCGGAACCACAGAGTAACGGAGACAAGTTAACAGAGAAGAAAGCCAAAGTTAAAATGGTGTGCAAGCATTTTTGAGGCTGCCTCAGTTGCGCCATCTACTTTCAGCTGGGATTGAGGAACTACTATGGAAGTGGTGGGGGGAGAGGCCACACTCTTCATACCGCTTCTTTTTAAATCCTTTCGAATGACCAGAAATTGATAACTTTTCGTTTCATCATCATTTAGATTTGCAAAAATTACTTGAAAATTCCAATCGAGGCGACAGGTATTTTCCAAGTTGCCCTTACAATTGTTGTCCCTATCGCCAGTTGTTCAAATGTTGAATCGACAACTGCCACCCATAGAAACGTTTGAAACCCAGTGTATTATTGAAAATCGCTCGATTTTTTCGTACATATCGCGAATATAACTAAATGTTATCAAATTAATTACTTGGATGCGGCCAGTTACGCACCAAGGAGAAAAATATGTGATAAACAAGGTGACTTGTTGTGATGAGGTTAGGAACAAACGATCGTGAACGCGATCTGTTGCTTTCCGCTATAACTATGTCCTGGAGCTCAACCAATCAGAACGCTTCTCGGGCTCCCACATTCAGCTTTCAGCCCAGTGATCGGAACCGATACTTTTTTATATCTCACATTTTATCTGTTTCAACACCATCGACATGAAGGTACCTACTTGACAGTACCTCTATCTCTACGTTGATTGTTGGGAGACCAACAAACTTGAACAAATTAAACAAAGATGATGTACCACCACCTCCAGCTCTCTATGATAACCTGCTGTCCTCCATCATCTAGGAAGGACCACCAAAATGTTAACCCAAACAAGTGCAATACGAAAACAAGTGTCTAAACAAAAACAAGTTTTAAATATCAAAATGAGTGATTTATTGTTTTGTTTATTCTATACTAATTATTAGAGATGGGCGAAACGGTTACATTAAATGCAAATTTTGCGTATTAAGCTTGGTTCACATAGGTGCGTAATGTCCGTAATCCATAATGCGCAAAAAGAGAAGTGGGGGTGGTCCGTAATGCGTAAAAGAGCGTTCACATGGCAGAATGATTACGCGATTACGCAGAAGCGCGCAGTAGGTTCTGCGCAGAATTGTTTTCCCGCTCGCCTTTTTTCCCGCATTCAGCTGTTTTGCTGTTTCGCCCTGTTCATCGATCGAATAATTTCTTATTAATTATTAACTTCGAAAAAAATTATTTTCATCGTCTTCTTGGTGATTTGCCTACTTGTAGGCCCGGTGAATGGTATACCCAGTGTTGGGCAAAAATTAGCTATAGCTAACAGCTAAAAGCTACAGCTAAATTAGCTGAAGCTAACAGCTAAATATTTAGCTATTAGCTGTCGAGGAACAGCTAAAATTTCTAGCTAAATTAGCTATTAGTCGAAAACTTATAGCTAACAGATTTACTGCGGTGATTTAGCTGTTCCTCGACAGCTAATGGCTAAATTTATCTTTTAGATATTAAAAAAAAGCTATAAGCTAATTTAGCTATTAGTTGAAAAATTAACTAGCTAATAAATTAGTTAGCTAATGTCCAACTCTGGGTATACCCATTTCGGAAAACGAGGTAAGTACCTTTGATGTAAAAAATAATGTTATTGAATTGTTGTGAAGAATCGCAATGTTCAAAACGACCAAATTCTCTCAAAAATGTATTTTAACCCAGGTTTTCAGAAGTTGAATAAATTGAAAAATAAGTTTTCGGAAGTTGAATCAATCATATTTCCACATAATACGCAGACTCTTTTCATGCGGTTATTGGAGAATGATTTGATTTCTGAGGATTTATTGACGTAATTTGATCGGACGAGATCAATGAGGCTCTCATTAAAATCACTTAAATTCAAATCCAGCAAAGCACAATGCAGAAACGAAAATGAAAAGCAAATAACAACACGGAATCCGGAATCGGCTTGTTTGGTCAGTAAACCAAAAACGAGACGAGTCAACGATGAACAGCTGAACGATGAACAGACGACGAGAGCTTTCACGAAGTTTGCCGAAATTTATCGAAGTTCATCCGTAATGCGTAAAATATCTAATTTTTCAAAACGATACACTCCGCTCCAAAAGTCTTCGTTCGCAAAGATTGCTCCCGCCCCCTCAATTGGCTCCAGCCAATAGCATCCAATTACGCACTACGGATTACGGACATTACGCACCTATGTGAACCAAGCTTTAGGTTCCACCATTACTGCTCCAGGTTCGTAATAGGTTCCAATAACCTGTTATTTATTAATAGGTTATCTCAGGGATCTTCTTACAAGCTCATTCCAACATACCATTCCAAGGTATCATTTCTTTGATTTCTACTTTTCGTTCCCGACCGACTTTCGTTTGTTTATCATGTTATATTGTTATTTCATTCCAAAGTATCATTCCGTGGATCTCTAGTTTTTGTTTCCTACCTAAGTTGGGGTTTCTATCAAGTTATTCCAAACATATTTATGTGTTAGTGTATTTACACTCTTTTTCGATTAAAAAACCCAAGGTACTGTTCTGGCTCCACACATTTTGGAGCCTTCCCTGAAAAGTTATTCAGTAACAGGGTTATTTTAGTAATAGGTTCCAAGCGGAATTAACAAAACCCGGTAATATGTTATTGTTGGCCCATCTCTACTAATTATTATCCTCGTGATGGAAAGATGTCACACTGATGGAGAGAAACATAAACGACAATTTCACCCATTTTTGTGAAAGTATCGAAAAGTATCGATACTTCAAAATATCGATACTTTTTGAAAGTATCGTATCGATACTTTTTGATACTTTCTAGATGTATCGATACTTTTGAAGATCAGACATCCCTAAATTAGGGTAATGAAATGATTTTTGGATTTGTCTCCTAAAGTATCTACTGCCAATTCTCCAAAAACCTTTTTGACATCTATGTCTATGCCTATCTACGAGTATCTATTTTTATCTACAGTATATGCCCTAAGAAAATACAATAATAATAGTATTGTATTTTCTTGGGGCATATTTATATATTATATAAACGTGTAAATAATGTTTTTTTTTTAATGGAAAAATAACTGAGCACAGACTGTGAGTGGAATTAAAAAATTAAAAACTTCCCTTTTCAATCAGAAGTTTATTAAAAGTTATAACATACAAAGAAACCTATGGAGCGACAATCCACATCACAGATTCAAAACTCGATAGGAGTCAAATTTCTCAACATGGAACACTAATCAGGAATTATCGATCATCAAGAATTAAAATAGTTTCATTCAACATTTAAACAAATTCGAATCTACGAATTGTACGAACAAAAACCACAATTCATTCATTATTTACATACCTAGGTATTCGTTAATATCAGTCGTTTGAACATTGAGATCTGACAAATCAAGAATGAGGAAGGTCCTTGTTCCCTTCAAACCAACGATAAAAGCCGAAATTTTACTAAGGACAATATGCAACACATTAAGGACCTAATTAGATTTGCTATACTTACAGATAAAGTGACGAGAACTCACGTATCGTTAACAATTCAACGAATAACATCATTAGAGAAAGGTTGATTTGTAAATCAACCTGTAAACAGGTCTTCCACCAGAGATTCATAAATCGAGCCTTATTTGGTGCAATAAATATAAAATTAATATTACTTCAAATTTTACGCCATTACCAGCACAATATTTTCGAACAGATGAGCCTGTTAAATATGAGCAAACTCGGGGTAAATTCGACGGTACCGAAGTGGGTAAACCATTGGTCTGTTCGGAGAAGTCCTGAACGGTTCAGAGAAGGTTGGAGGAGTCCATTCGCCTCTATCCCTTTTCAGTTCCGGTTTGGTTCCAAACTGGTTCCGGAGTGCCTCTCCAAACAGACCCCATTCTAAACAAATAAATATCGTCGGTGAAACAGCAACATGTTGTAATTCAATTTTTGGCCAAATTGAGTAAGGCATCATTCTTTATAGAAATTTTCGGGACGGATCGACTAGAGGAGTCAGTTTCTCGAAAAAAAAACGACCCCTAGGAAACTGGAAACTTGAGAAACTGACTCCACCAATCGATACGGCACGAAAATTTCTATAACAAATTATGCCTTACTCAATTCGGCAATTTTTTTTCTTTTTAATATACATCGATACCTTAAAGCAAAAAGGCGCTATGTCGACACCTGAGCGCCCAAAGGGCCAAACTGCTTCCGGAACTACTATTTCTAAAACACAAGCGACTGTAGCGAGGCCAGTGTACATGAAGTCAACTAGGTTTTTTTTTGTAACTGGTCCAAAATCTACGTAAGATTAAATTCCAAACCGTTTTTTGAATCATCCGCAATTTTTAATATTAAGAAAAAAAGATAAACTGGTAAGAGGTCCAATTTGGCCCTATGGGCATAATTTGACCTTGAGATTTGTGAGCGACAAGGGGCCAAACTGCCAGTTTAGCCCTAAGGTTTGCGACTTTCCTTCAACTGGAAATTGCTCTGGTCAATCTGCAATTTCTTCTTCAATTAATACATCGGTTGAAATTAAACGTTAATGAATTATTATAATTAACTACCCATTTCTACAACTCTCTGGGTATTTGGTACCTGTCCAATCACTTATGTTTTCGTCTTTCTTTGAAACCCCGATTTCAACTCACGTAGGTATGGTTGAATAGTGCCATTCTATTACCAAAAAACAGAAATTAAGTAATTTCTGAAACACGGATAACGAAATTGTAATTATTCCAATAGTAAATGAACACCATAGCATTTGAAACAAATGTAATAATCATTGATGAATAGTAAGATATCGTCATCTACTCAGCAATGTCCTCTTCATTTGTCTCAATGAGCTCATCACGTATGTTGAGCTTATTCTTCATCTGGAAGTATTCTGCGTGGTACTGGTGAGGAATCGCCCCTTTGGTACACATACTGAAGGAAAAAGCACGAGTGGTCACAGTGACACAACTGGACGGCAAGAAAATTATCTTTACACTTGACAAGTTCAATCTTTCTGGTGTTCAGACTTCAACTCAATTGATTCAATGCAATTTGATTGATTTAGTTGTTTAACTGAATCGTCTGTACCTAAGCAAACATCAGGACTTGAAAGAACGAACTCGATTCTGCCAAATCTTACTGACTCTAGAGCCATAAGTCATAAAAAATATTCTAGTCAATTTAATTGAAACTATTCGAATCATCATTATATACCTCTCTCAGTTGTTGTTAGTCCCGAAAAACCATGAGCTGAGATCTTGTTGAGAACACTCTAGCCATCGTTTGAAATCACCTTTTCCAAAACCACATTCGAAAAAGAACGAGTGGATGGAGAAAAGATTGTACTAAAGACAATCAAAAGAAACGCCCGCCAAGTGGGTGTGGCACATAGCTTCCTCGTATCCATAACCCAATTGTAGGTATAGTTGATCCGATACATAGTAGTAGTCTCAAAAAACATCGATCTCTATGTACCTTGCACTACCTTCATAGAGGACTATCTACACTATAATTTGAACAATTCTGAGAAATTTCGTTGAAATCGGATGAAAAAGTAGAAGTTATGACAATTAAAAGATTTCACGTTTGCTTTGAAAATGTGAAAGTTATGGCTGGTACAACGAAATACACATTCGCGCATGCGCAGTAGCAACTATTAGTCTGTGGGCGATGATTTTTATAGGGGACCATCTACACGCTAACCCGTACAATCCCTGAAATTTTCATTGAAATCACATGAAAAATGTAGAAGTTATGGGTGCGACAAGGATTTCATGACAGACACACGGACAGACAGACAGACACGAAACCAAAATTGTTCAGAAAGGTCTGAAACAAGTGGAAACTTTGTTTGTGGAGAAAATTTTTTTTTTTTCAAACTTAAAAAGTTAAAACAAAGCATCCCCTACCTTGGTGGACTCGAACGCAAAATCTGATGGAGAAACAATACCTTTACACCAGAATATTTTGAGTTAAGGCGTTTTCAAAATTTCAACCCTTAGAAGTGACTTAGATCAATCAAAAGCTTCGGGGCACAACTAGACCCCAAATGGGCCCATATACCAAATTTCATCAAGATCGGTCAATGCTAACTGAGCAAAGTGCCGTGTACGGCGGACGGACGGCCAAATTTTTATTCTATTTTCGGATTCTACCTACCATGAAACGTCAACCAACAAATTTTGAAGGGGGAGGGGTTAAAAAAATGTGTTTCTTGGTCGATTCCAAAGGTTCATTATTGAATATAATATACCAAAAACACAGGATGCAACAAGTAGGTAGGTAATGGACGTGAACATAATAAAGGGTCAGAGATCGATTTTCTAGTCAGTTGTTGTGGTTCTGTGCCGTTATATTTGTCTCTGACACGCAAATAGCAATCAGAGTAGTTTGTGGCTGCGTATTAGTTGGCGGATCAGCAGTTTGGCCCAATGAGACACGTAGATGGATGCTGTTTGGCCCTAATAACTTTTCGTTTAAATTCCAGTTTGGCCCTTCGGACTTCTGACATTGAAACCGATTTCAGTTTGGCCCTTTGAACAAGAAAAAGCAGTTTGGCCCTTTGGGCGCTCAGGTGTCGATGTCCAAAAACGGAGTTTTCAGAAAAACGCAAAATAAATTTTCACCGTTGCACAATTCCTAAAATAATGGCTTACCACACTACTCTTTAATTCTTCAACAAATTTTCAAGCTATAATCGTCAAGAAATGATAATGATATGTAATATTGCTAGATGGATTGTATTCAATTTTCAGTTGCAATAATAAATCACGTTAAAAAATAAAATCTAATAATATAAAACGCCAACCGTACGTACGTACGTACGTATGCACGGAGGGGTTGGTGGGGTCTTGGGAGTGGGGAGAGTCGGAGGCTGGAGGGGTTGGGGGCGGGAGGAGTCGGAGGCGGGAGGAGTCGGAGGGATTGGGTGGCGGGGAGAGTCGGAGGAGTTGGGGCGGGAGGAGGCGGAGGAGCTGGAGGCGGGAGGAGCTGGGGCGGGAGGAGTCGGAGGAGTTGGGGGCGGGAGGCGGAGGGAGTGGGTGGCAGGGAGAGTCGGAGGAATCGATTTTGCCTGCTTTAAGTAGGCTTTCCAGCTAGTAAAAAATAATCGTCAAGAAGGTCAATATTAGTTTTGTTGAACTTGATTTTTTCTTAAATAAAAAAATAAAAAAATTGGAAGATGGATGGACATAGCGCCTTTGTGCTTTAAGGTATTGATATAATAACTTCGAATAAAGGCCTTGCAGTAATAGCGAGATGAACTCAAATGTACTCGCCCGATCTAGTGGTGACTCGAGAAACTTCTAATATCTCACGCCTAGTAGGCAGGTTCTTACTCATAAACGACAATGTTGGAGTTGGCTCGTAGTTGCTGCGGGGTCTTCCATTGTAGGGTAACTAGTTAGTCGGTACCTGAATCCTCAGATCACTAGGGAGTTATAGATACATGTGTTGCAGTAATTGTAAACGAGCGACACAATAACAAGTGCATTCTATTCTATTTGGAGACCCCACATTGCGTCACCTATATTTACCACTTGAAGGTTCATAACACGTTTGTCGACGAAGATTCATAATACAATACCGAAAACAACGCTTCCGCCACCTTGGTAGCCTCGGAAGCAAAACGAGGAGAGTCTAGCCCCCGGAAGCTCTTGTCGGGTTTCAGCGCTACCTACCGCCACTTCAATGAACTACCATTTCTGATATCTTATCAGGTGATCACGCTCGCGACCGCATTACCGTCGCTCCTCAACTTGCATTTATCCCAAGATTACAATGTGGCGATGTACATGGACTACTTTCACGACAAGTCGACTCGAGAACATTTATTTTTGAGTTTTAGAATTGATTTTAATGCACTTAGTGGTGAACTTGATGTGTATCTAAAAAGAAATAACAACTAAACAGCGGAGAAAACTGACTGTCAAAAGGCGGTCGTTGGGAAACGAGTTCTACCCATCCAAGAAAAGCGGTACGACGTTGTGGTGAGTACCTATTTTATGGTTTTTCTTGTCATCAAATGACATTATTCAAAAGTCATCAAATCATTTCCGAATTTTTCCAAAGTTCTGTTGCTTCTAGTATTTGGTTGGATGTGGCTCGAAATTCTCCTATCCCAGCCAATGTGTACCTTAAAGTTTCCTCGACAATTTATAGTCTGATATTTTCTGTATAAAGAAAATACTGCTCTCGTAAATGTTAGTGATTAATTTTGAGCAATGCTTGCGTCAATAATGTGATCATGAATAGGTGACTACATACACTCTCTCACAAGGAAGCACCTTGTTTCCGAAATAGTTTAGTTTGCCTTTTGTAGACGTGATACGTGATTGAATTCATTACCATAAAGCACTCTGATAACAGCAAGTAACCGCATAATCTTAGCTCAAAAAGCTGTAGGTGCATTCTTCTAAATACGAGGGTCATCCAGAAAGTAAGGTTACAAGGGCTCCTGAGGTTGGGGGAAATTTTCTTTTTCAAAGTTGGTGCACCTACTGTGAAGGGGAGTTCGTAACGGTCAGTTTGCTTCGCCCCGCGTTTATTTCGGCCGTTTTTTTTAGTTACAGTAAAAGTTTCCAATGGAGAGGTCATCTCGCGCTCCCGCCAACTCCCGTCCGTGCGAGATCCGAGCGGTCATTCGTTTTTTGACTTTGCAGAATAATACCGCGGCTAACATCCATCGCGAGCTCGTCGAAGTTTATGGTGGTGATGTGATGAGTCGACAACATGTCACAAAATGGGTCAGGTTATTTAGAGAGGGCCGTACTGAGACTCACGACGAGCAAAGGAGTGGGAGGCCATCAGTGATTTCTGAGGAACTTGTGCAAAAAGTTGAAGAACAAGTGCGAAATGACCGCCGTGTGACACTTGACGACCTTCACGAAAAATTTCCTGATATTTCTCGAAGTCTCCTTGGTGATATTGTTTCGGAAAAACTTGGTTACAAGAAGTTGTGTGCGAGATGGGTACCCTGAATGCTCACACCGGAGCACCGTCAAAATCGTGTGACTGCAGCTCGTGAATTTTTGGATCGTTTTGCACAGGAGGGAGAAGCTTTTTTGGACTCTATTGTGACAGGGGATGAGACGTGGGTGTGTCACTACACCCCAGAAACCAAAAGACAATCACTTCAGTGGCGTCATTCTGCCTCCCCTCCCACCAAAAAGTTCAAAACGACCCATTCAGCCGGAAAAGTCATGGCACCTGTTTTCTGGGACCGTAAGGGGGTCCTTCTAGTGGATTTCATGCCTAAAGGGACTACCATTAACGCAGTAGCTTATTGCAATACCTTAAAAAAACTGAGAAGAGCCATCCAGAACCGCAGAAGGGGAAGGCTGACCAAGGGAGTGAGTCTCCTGCACGACAACGCCAGGCCTCACACCGCACGTGTTTCACAGGAGCTGCTGACTTCGTTTGGATGGGACATTATCACCCATCCACCCTATTCACCCGACTTGGCACCTTCAGATTACCATCTTTTCACTAAACTGAAGGAGTTTTTGGGAGGGAAACGATTTTCCAATGATCAGGAGGTCGAGGAAGCTGTGGAGAAGTGGCTGAAAGAGGTGGCGGCGGAGGTCTACAACACAGGCATACAAAAGCTGGTGCCCTGACTACAGAAATGTCTCGATCTTGACGGCGATTACATTGAAAAATAGTTCACTATATTTGTGAAGTATCCTGTGAATTTCTTTCAAATACAAAAATTTTTCGATTTTACTCAGGTGTTGTAACCTTACTTTCTGGATGACTCTCGTAGTTATGTCACTCTTCATCATAGGTTAGTACATCTACCTCACACCTCGATATAATACTCCCTCATTATTCTGTTCCAGGTGACCTGCCATATCAAGTGTTCAGACCATCGGCCCTGATTGTTTTGTCCTGAGTAGGGAGTTGATCCGAATGTAATGAAATTTCCAATTAACAACCTAGATTAGTTTGTTCATCTTATTCCTAATAGTGTTCCCTTTTCCTTTCCAATTTATCACTACTCTCACCACCAAACAATATACCGATTTTGTAGTTCTCAATAAGCCTATAATAATTTTATAACTTATATTGTAAGTAAATAAATGAGCAACATAAATGAGCAATAAATGAGTGAACATGATATACTTTTGATATACTTCAATACATTGCTTCCGAGTCTATCAGAGGTAGCGGAAGCTTCGTTTTCACTTTTCAAAGTAAAAAAAAGTTCTCCAAAATATTTTTTTAAAATTTTTTACATTTTTTATCAATGCCCGAAAGCTAGGTGGACAAAAAAAATATATAAATAGGGTCATTTATGTCAGTGTCAAATTTATGGCAATCTGTTCCCTTTCTTGGTCAGTTGGTTTTTTTCAGTTCGTTGTCATTACTCTTCTTACGTGTTTTCTTCGTGGAGAAAAGGGGCTTCTGGGGAGAAATGTTGGCGCATGGATTGACCTTATGGTTACCATGTGGCTTGAAGACCGTACCACTTGTGATGGCCTGGAAAGTGTGAGGAACGGGGGCTAAAGCTTTTTTCAGCACGTCAATTTTTGTCAATTGAATCTGCTGAATTAAGTATGGAGAAGAACTTTAGGCTTTTCCTCTTTGGCCTTCTCTAAATTGTTACTTGAAGAAGATTGTTTGGTAGCACGATTTTTGGCTGAGAGATCATCTATCTGTCCATCGAAATATTATACTACTACTTACCTACCTATAATAGAATCGTGGAGGTTTGAACTTTGTGCGAATCGAATAATAACGGCCGTTTAGTGGAAAATTTTCCTTGAAATACGTTCGTAAAAAGTTCTGCAGGCAGTTATCTCCACTATAATAATGCATTCTGCTTGATTCGTCATTCAAAAACACAAAAATGCAATAACAAGTTCCTTTTCCTAACAATTTAAAAAGGCAGGGAAGTAGAGCCGCCAAACTTAGAAATGAGCGGTAAAACCGAGGTAAGCCTACTTTTCAGAAATGCCGCTTGACCACGCTCACATCGAGCTGATGAAGATGTTAGTTCGCTGAAGTGGCGGTAGGTAGCGCTGAAACCCGACAAGAGTTTCCGGGGGCTAGACTCTCCTAGCAAAACGCCTTATCTACTTAAAATAAGTTATACGAAACACGAAATTTGTTTAGAATACAACAGGAAACGAGGTAATGGTCAAGAATTGAAACTGAAAAGTCAACATTCAAAGATCCAAAGTCATTCTTTTTCTATTTCCCAAGATATTTTATCAATCCAAGGCTTCTCGAACAATTTCAAGGGTCTTAAAGTTCTTCAAATTACAGATTGTTTCTTAGTTGGCAAATAATATCTTAAATTTGAACTTATATAAGAAAATTCTTCAATTTCACGTAAATACCTATTCTCTAAATCAATCTGGAATATCTCATATTTGACTTGAGAAGCGAAAATAATACCTAATGCTTTTTTACGCTGATGTACCTAGTCTTAGAATGTTATCATCATAATTAACATTACCTGGACCCCCTGATTGCCCGATGAGATTTGGGGTATCTCAATAACAAAAAGAGTATTGGCGAGATCAACGTTGAATATTGTAAAGAAGTAATTTCCAAATTCCTCAATAAAAAAAACTGTCTATTCTACAAGCCGATACCGTAAAACCGTCAAACTTTACCCCAAGATTTACTCCCAAAACATTTCCAAATACAATTTCTCCCACTCGAAATAGGTTAAATTGATTTTTTAAATAAGTGAATTGATCTTCAGGGCTTCCTGAACATTTTGAGTTGTCGAGCTCATTGATCAGATAATTGTAACCCCCCTATTTAATTGTTTAAATGTTGGAGTGAAGTTACCTACGAGTGCGTCTATCTTTACTCCACTCTGAAAAACTCACGGTTATCGCTACAGAAACGGGCATTGGTGCAATGTTACTAGTCGGGATTGAATTCATTACCCCAGAAATACTTGGTAATATCAAGTATTTATAATATTATTATAAAATATATTCTGAAAAATTGAACTTTGTAGCTTGAAAAATACAAGTTATACCTAAGAAAAATATAAATTCCAATGATCATTAATTTCAACGAATTTGCTTGAAATGCCATATTTCTGGTTAAGAAATCACAATTTCAGTCTTCCAGTATAGACAGACTTATGTAGGTAATCGAGCAAAACTTTCTACAAGTAAAGAAATATTAAAGGATAATAAACGATAAACGAATGACTTAACAAAATCATAGAAAAAGTCTGTTTCACATTCGATAACTTTCAAATGAATTGCAATGGTAAATTTCAAAGTTAACCCACGAGTAAATAATATGGTAAATCACAACTTATGAGACCAAAGCACGTTCCCAACCTTTATAGTGGAGTAAAGATACCCGGTTTTTGGAGTAAAGTTACCATCAAATTTTTGGTAAACAAAGGCAAAACTAAGAAAACACTTTTTTTGAGAATTTGATTAGTGTATTTTGTTCAAAATAAGATATTGAAAGTGATATGATGAGGGCTTGCCTGGTAAATCCACTCCAAACACCTGATATGGAAGAAATTTTGGAGCACTAGAAACAGGACAAAAACAGCTGAACAGGAAACTATGACTGATAACAGCTGATAACATGGATAAAGGCGCCATTGCAAGCCGCATCGATTCTCTGGGATGTGGAGAATAACGAAAACACAATAGCTAACTTTTATCCAAGTTCTACCACGCTTACGTCACAATTGAAGATTCTCACTTTGTGGGGTAAAGGTACCCCTGGGGGGGTAAAGTTTGTCGGTTTTACGGTACCTCGTGAAAATCCGTGTCGCACAATATATTTACATAAAGACATAGACAATCTAAGTCTATGCAGTCAATGAGTGTTGACCCCAAATAACACATGTGTACAGGTATATAATGATTCTATACGAGTTACCGGTTATAGTTAGTCTCGCGTTACAATTTTTGATCTGAAAATTGGGTTGAACTAAAAAACATAACGACCCTCAGCCCACAAACATATTTTAACAAGAAAGAAAATTTTATTGAAAAAAATTAAAAATCAGACTTTTTACATGTAAGTCTGACTTAAGTAAGTAAGTTTTTACATGTAAGTCTTAATCTAACTTTTACATGTAAGTCTTACCTAATTTTCAGTCAAAAATTAGGTACATGTAATAAGTCTGATTTTTAATTTTTTCAATAAAACTTTTTTTCTTGTTAAAATTGAATGTTTTTCTAACCATTTTGAAGGAAATTTTTCATTTAATACTACCAACTGATTCTTAGTTAGCACTGATGTTCTTGATATCTACCGGATTCATTTATAATTATCTTAAAATTTGATCTGAATGACTAAAATCATTTTTAGCCTTTTTTTCATTTTTTTAATCATTTTTTTCCATCTTTTTTTATTATTATTTTTTTAATTGGTTTTTATTATTTTTTAAAATTATAACTGCAACTCAATTTCCATCAACGTAACAATGCAAAACAGCGAAACAAGACCGTTTAATTTACATAACAATAGAATTTCTAATGAAGATGGACGAAAATTGTAAAAATAAGGGATTACTTGGCTCAGGAACCAGGATCGTGGCGGGCAAGATGGGCGGCAGAGGCTTCGTGGGACAGGGAGGCGTAACCTGAGGATTCCATCGCAGTGCTGCCACCTGGGAAGTGCTCTGATTGGACGGGCATCACAGTCGACGAGAAGATGCGGTTGTGGTCGTCCATGGATACGACCATTTCTTCCATGTCATCGGGGCCCTTGTTGCTGTCGACAGTGACCATGGACACTTCTGGAGAGCGAAGGTTTTGATTAGTAAGTACTGTAGTGACGGGAAAAGTCCTTACCAGGGATTTGTATGGAGAAGGAACTAAATACCACCTGAGGTCCGAAACACTAGGATCTATTAGGGTACATTTTATAATGAGGAATTTCACCGAATTCTGTTTGCTTTTTTTCTGAATAGTTATTGGTGTGGGATAGATGAAAATCGAGTTGATTTAGGAAAATAAGTCTCCTGTTATTTTTGGGAGACAATTTTCCCCATCTTGCTTTTTCTATTTTTTTCTTCAGTTTTTCGATTTCGATCTTTACTGGTTTTGTGAAATGTTGCATCTAGGGACTATAGATTTCACGATCTCAGCGCTTCAAGCGGCCATACATGAACTATTCCAGGTTGACGTCAACCTCCCGGGTTCTTTAACCGTTCATATTTTCTTCACTGTTTTGTTTATTCGTAAATTAGGAAGTACGGGCTGAAAGTTTGTCGTAGGGGAGATGAATCCGTTTTTGGGATAAAAATAGGAAATTCCGACATGGTGAAATTCCTCATTTTCCACGTGCACAGCTTTATGGCAACGCAGTATGTAACAATGCAAATAAACGTTGAAATCATGAAGAATTAAAGATAGATCATAATAACTGTGAGAAAGCACTTGAGTATCAGACCTCATGCAGGTCCTAAGACATGCTGAGAATGAAAACACCCAGAGTGTTTTTAGTGATATTTTGGAAATCATAAGATTATCTATAACAATATCGTTTGTGCAGCATGTGTGAATGGGCTCTTTTATTGATCGTTCCAGGATCCCTCAAGAACAAATTCAGAGCCAACATCGCCGAAATGAAATACTTGTTGGAAAGCTCGTAAGAGTTTATAAAAACTTCAGTGAGAGCTCCCATTTTGCCAGATAAGCGGTTAAAAACTATATAAATTTAAATTTCCAACACCAACATATCGTCGCTGCCACAGCAACACTGGCTATCTGATTTTTGCCAACTTTTCAGGAGAGCGAAAAAACTGGTTTTAAATAACGGAGGCTAACTACATCAAGAGTGCACAACAACATAAGCTATCTGCACTAAAAACTGTTATCACCTCAAAACCAAATGTTTCAACCGAATTCAATGAAATCAATGCTCAAATATTGATAATCGAACTTCATTCTTCCCGAAATGAGTGAAAAAGTAGAAATTATTCCATTTAATCATCATGAAAACCAATGGCGTGGTCACACGAGGTAGGAGATTGTAAGGTAAAAACATGTAGATAGCCACTGTTTCCGAACTAAAATCACTTAGTCAGTGTTGCCTTTTTCGTGATAGCGGGGTCAGTGTTGCCAATAGCAAAAAACCGACTTCACCAATCGATCCAGCACGAAAAATTACTTAAGAAACCGTCAAAATGTCACTTAGTCAGTGTTGCTGTGGCAGCGAAGATATAAGGAATGAGGAATTTCACCGAATTCTGTTTGCATTTTTCCTGAATAGTTAATGGTGTGGGATAGATGAAAATCGGGCTGATTTCGGAAAATAAGTCTCCTGTTATTTTTGGGAGACAATCAAAATTTATGATTTCACAACTAACTGGGAAAACAGACGTGCAGCGGGAACGCTCGCTGATTGGGCTGTTCGGATCGCCGTCTCCTCCCAGTGTTGCCCATTGGGACGACGAAATCGTGTTTTCTAAGAGAAAAGTTATCAAACAAAAACAGGGAAAACCTAATTTTCTCCATCTTGCTTTTTCTATTTTTTCTTCAGTTTTTCGATTTCGAACTTGAATGTTTCGTGAAATTTTGCATCTGGGGACTATGGATTTCTCGATTTCAGCGCTTCAAGCGGCCATAAATGAACTATTCCAGCATGACGTCATTTTCCCGGTTTTTTTAAACATTCGTATTTTCTACACTGTTTTGTTTATTCGTAAATTAGGAAGTTCGGGCTGAAAGTTTGCCTTAGGGGGTTTTTCGAGGTGCTGAATCCGATTTTGGGATCAAAAATAGGAAATTCCGACATGGTGAAATTCCTCATTGAAGAAAAGTTTGGTAATTTTTCTCATTTTTTCAATCCATCTGTCCAGCTGGCTGCACTCTATATGTAAAATACCTCAGTATCCATACATCGATAATGTCAATCAATAATGAGTTGAGTTTAATAGCAGAATTGATTTTTCTCGCCTTACTGCCCTCAGGAGGTTTTATTTCTTGTGACGTCATCCAAGTGCCTACAAATGTCACATCGTGGAAGTGAGAAAGTGGGTACCCAACTTCCATAATAGCGCTAGAAAATTGTCTTGGGGTACCTGCGTTTGTTATAGCCGAAATATCAGGAGAACCCAAGCTCATTTCAATATCGTGTTTCGTTCGAATTGGCGACAAATCCGGGCTTGAAGGCACGCTATCGTTATCACAGAACTTTCGTTTTTCGCTGCTCCATTCCTAGATTGAAATAGAAAGAAAAATAGTCAAATATAAGTTTGATTCTCTAAACTTGGTGTTTCTTAAATGTCGGATATCTCTTTCTTGTGGAGATGATGAAATCATTTCTTATAGAGATAAGAAAAAATGGATACTTTCTTAAAATACGGATAACATAATATTATATGGATGTTATAATTATGGATAATATAACATATAATGCATTTTTATCTATTTAAGTATATAAATTTAACACGATGCGATCATTCTGCTGGGTGATTTTAACGCCCAGATCGGCAAAGAAGATTTTATGAGAGGTGTTGCAGGGACCCACACTCTTCATGAGCACTCCAATGAAAACGGGAAGCTGCTTGGGCAGTTCGCTGCAGCTAACAATGTGATTATCAAGAGTACCTGTTTTCCTCACAAGCGGATTCATCTAGGCACGTGGAACGCTCCTGGTGGAGGTGTCAACCAAATAGACCACGTTTTGATATCGACTAGACACGCTTCGGGTGCCATGGATGTTAGAGCCTGTAGGGGTCCTAACTGCGACTCTGATCACTATTTGCTCAAATTGAAATATAGACACCGGATAGCCAACGCACAAAAGATTGGTAGTAGGAAAAGGAAGAGATGGGATCTGAGAAAGCTTCGCATCAATACGGAAAGACGGACGTACCAGGAGATGATGAAGGAAAGGTTGGAATCGAATATGGGAATGATGACTGTGGATGAAGAATGGAACTCCTTAAAAAAGATAATTGAAGAGGTTGCTGCAGGCACTATCGGTGATGCTGGAGCGAGCAGAAATGAGGAATGGTTCGACGAGGAGTGTGAAAGAGCCATTAAAGGAGAAGAATGATGCCAGAGCAAAGCTACTGAAAAGAGATACTCGTAGCCACAGGGTGGCGTATGTGACTTGCAGGAAAAAAGCCACAAAGGTGTGTTGTGTTAAAAAGCGAGAATGGCTGAAGAAGAAGGTAGAGAATATGGAGGTCATGAATGAGCGTAGAGAGGAACGAAGATTTTATCAAGCGGTGAGAATGATGAGGAAAGGATTCCAACCAAGGGTCAATCAGTGTCGGAACAAGCAAGGTGCAATGATTGGAGAGCCGGAGAAAGTTCTAGAGAGATGGGTTCAACACTTCGAAGAGGTGTACAATGCGGAAAGTGAGCCGATTTCAGCAGGCACCGCTATAGAAGCAAACAATGAGCTGGTGCACCAGGCGATGATCAGCCAGGAGCCACCAACCGTCACTGAAGTAGCTGAAGCCATACACCAACTCAAAAACAATCGAGCTCCGGGGGAAGACAATTTGCCTGCCGAACTGTTCAAGCACGGAGGCGCTATGCTCACGGATAGGATTCACCGTCTCCTAGGCATGATATGGCGTGATGAGCAAATCCTAGTAGAATGGAGCTCGGGCCTAATCATCCCCATCTTTAAGAAGGGTGACAGATCGGTTTGCAAGAATTACCGAGGGATAACTCTACTAAATGTAGCTTATAAAATCCTCTCCAATGTGCTCCTGAGCCGGCTCAAAGTATTCTTCGGGAATACCAATGTGGATTCCGTCCCGGAAGGGGGACCGTGGACCAGATATTTGTCCTAAGACAAGCCCTTGACAAGTGTTACGAGCTGGGCACAGACGTTCACCTTCTCTTCATCGACTACCGTCAGGCTTTTGACAGAGTAGACAGAAATCAGCTTAGCCGCTCCCTTCAAAGCTTCGGTATCCCTCAAAAATTGGTGAACCTGATCATGATGACCCTGCATGAAACGCATTCCAAGGTACTAATTGACAACGGAGTAAGTAGACCATTTAAGGTTGTGAGTGGTGTAAGGCAGGGCGATGCTATATCGGCCGTCCTCTTCAACCTGGCGTTACATAGGGCGTTGGCCTCCGTAGTACCAAGAGGAACAATAGCAAGTAAGTCCTGTCAAATCTTAGGGTACGCGGATGATCTGGTTCTCATGTGTCGGAACGTCGTGGCCATGCAGGAAGCCTTCACCGAGCTGGAGATGAATAGCAGGGAGGTTGGGCTCAAGATTAACGAGGAGAAAACTAAGTATATGCTGGTCACGGCCGACAAGGGCAGGCGGGTACTTAGAAGACTACAACTTGGTGCCTACAGTTTTGAGGGCGTGGACCGTTTCACTTACCTAGGGACAGAAATTAATAACGAAAACAAGGTGAGTAGTGAAATCATGTCTCGAATTATGGCAGGCAACAGGGCATATTTTAGCTTGGTTAAAATGTTCAAGTCCTCTCTACTCTCTCGGCACACGAAGCTAAAGCTATATAAAACGCTAATGAGGCCGGTTTTATGCTACGGAGCTGAGTCCTGGATTCTAAAAACGGCAGAAATGGAAGCCTTGAGGGTGTTTGAGCGGAAGATAATGCGTCGCATATTTGGCCCTGTATGCGAGTTGGGAGAGTGGAGGATTAGGACCAATGATGAACTCGAGCAGCTGATGGAAGGAGAGGATATTGTTCGGTTTGCTAAAGCGAGGAGAATCGCATGGCTTGGACATGTGAATCGGATGGACGACGAAAGAATGCCACGCAAGCTGCTGAATGCTCGTTTCGAGGGGAGAAGAAGACGAGGTAGGCCGCGAAGATCCTGGATCGACGACACGACTGGCGACCTGGCAAGAATGGGGATCAACAACTGGCGGACCGCATCGTTGGACCGCGTGGCTTGGAAAGCTGTTGTTCGGGAAGCCAAAATCCACACAGGATTGTAGCGCCGGCAAAGAAGAAGAAAAGAAGAAGTATATAAATTTGAAGGGTTAGAAAAAACTTCAATCATTCGAGGATTGAATATTTCGTGAAATTCATAGAATCAGAATGTGTAATTAAACAAATGAGGGTTTCCATGTGAAAAAACAAAGTTAGCGGGCGAATTGCTTGTAAAAAAAAGCTCCAAATTATTACACAAAGGGTTTTTCTGTAGAGATCACTCGCATGCAGAGAAAACAGCTTTGCCATTGCCACTTTCGGTACAACTCGAAGAACAATGAACGAATTAATCCTATTTTGAGATTCACATTCGTGTTTCTGATTTATCGTAACTCCGTCCCTTAAGTTCTCATAAGAAGCGAACTATTTGTCCAACAGAGCTCTGGGTGGTCTCATTCGATTCTAAAAATTCAATACTATTTTAAATTTATGAAA
The DNA here is from genome assembly GCA_009739505.2 of Apolygus lucorum. NCBI lineage: Eukaryota > Metazoa > Arthropoda > Insecta > Hemiptera > Miridae > Apolygus > Apolygus lucorum. Next base: position 30,031,328 of record CM019174.2, on the reverse strand, counting down.
AAACAATACCTTTAAATTAAAAGTTTTTGAGCTAGGGCGTATTGAAAATTGCAGATTGCTATTTGTGATTTGTGTATTGTGTATTGTGATTGATATCAAGCAAAGTTTTTAGGGCACAACTAGACCCCAAATTAAGCCCATATACTAAATTACATCAAAATCTATCCATGGTAACGATAGTTCCACGGACGGCAAAATTTGTATTCGATTTTCGGATTCTAAGCACCTTGAAACGTAAATCAACAAATTTTGAGGGGGTTGAATTTTGGTTTATTATTTTCAATAATAAGCCTTTGGAATCGAGCAAGAAAAAAAAATTTTAACCCCCCCCCCCCTCAAAATTTGATGTTTTACGTTTCAAGGTACGTAGAATACGAAAATCGAATAAAAAAATTTTTCGTCCGTCCGCCGTACGCGGCATTTTTCTTAGCAACACTGGACCGATTTGGTTCAAATTTGGTATATGGGCTCCATTTGGGGTCTAGTTGTGCCGCGAAGCTTTTGGTTGATGTAGGTCACTTCTAAGGGGTGAAAATTAAGGGTTGAAATTTTCAAGAGTGCCCTAGCTCGAAAACTCTCGAAATAAAGGTATCGTTTTTTCACCAATTTTAAATAGTATTGAATTTTTAAAAATTTTTGAGACCACCCGGAGCTCTGTAGGACAAACCGTTCGGTCCCTACGAGTACTTGAAGGTTTTCCTTCGATAAAACAGAATCATGAGTGTGAATCGCAAAAGAGGTCTAATCTCCATTCAAATTTTATCTGACTAAAATGCGATCGCTGTTCATTTCTTCGATTTGTATACAGTTTAGCCTTCTGCGTAACCAGTAATCAAATTTCCATATGAAGCTTCCTATTTTTCCAATCGAGTGTGAAGCGTTTAGTTCTTTCTAATAAACTTGATTGTGAAGGTGTGAAGCCAGTATGGTGTGGTAGGTAGTACCTAGCTAGTAGGTAAAAAAAAGTTGGTAGGTAAGAAAAATGTTGGTGGGTAAAAAACGCTGCAAATCATTGCTCAAAGGCTTCTTCACTCTTCAGATCACTGATCAGCTGAGTGAGCTCCGAAGCCATTTTCAATCCTATTGAACGCAGGAAGCTGAAATTTGAGAGGGAAGGTCAAGGGAGAATACAGATGGTGGTAGGTGCTATTGATGGAGAACCAGTGATCTATACAGAAAATAATAAATCTTTGAGCAATGATTTGCAGCGTTTTTTCTGGTCGATTCCATAGGCTCATTCTACAAAATAATAAACCAATAAGGGTGGTTACCGCTTAGTTTTTTCGAACTCTACAAATAACGGAAATAAAAATAGATTAAATTAGTTCTATTACTATCTCCATATCCATTATGTAAGAAACACTCTGTATAAGGAACAAGGTATTTAGGTTTCTTAAAATTTAAAACATCAAAAATTAAATTCAAGATGGCAAAAACTTACAATTCTGGATACAATGTTCTTACGCGGCGAAGGAGTAAAATGAGAACCGCTAAACCTAGAAAAAAAGGTTCTCTCAATCGTTCATTCTGCAATTCCACGAAAAAGGATTTTAGATTGAAAATGTGAGAAACTTACTTAACAGGGCTCAAATCTTCGTCACCTTTGTTGAAGAATAACTTCCTTCTTAGAGTTGATGTGTTCAAAAGTTGGTCTTCAGAATCGACGCTCACGTTCCCTTGCTGAGAATACAAAATTGAATTAGGTGAATTTTAAACAGTTTAAAAAGAGTATTCATAATGATCTTAGTTTGGAGGCATAAGTATTTTCAGTAATTAATACACATTAAGACGAAAGAGCTTTCAAGTCATTGATATTTTCATTTATTGCTGATCTTTGGCAATATTCAAATCAATGAAGCTGTACTGGAGAATGAAAAGCCAAGCTGACTTGGGAATGAATGATGGATATTATAAGTAGACAGGAAAGGCATTCTGACTAAATGCTTCGAATAGAAGTTGCAGGTTGTTTTAAGATTTTTGCAGGTTTCTTTCGGGAGAAAAATGAAATTCCCTGAGTTTTCCAGTAGAGTAAAATTCCTTGAGTATTCCAGGTTTTCTAGGTCGCTGGACACCCTGCTCTTATTATTTTTTTTTTTTTTGAAACTCCCCTCAGAGACAAAATGTCTTTTTTGACGGAGGGGGCACGCCATAAATAAAAATAAATAAATTAATCAAATATAATGGGGAGGACGCCCAAGACTCATCCGACGCCGGCCCTAGGGATGAGGGAAGATGAGGAAGTTAGGGGTGGGAGAGAGGGATGAAGGGAAGTGCCTCTATAAAACGACCACCAGTTCAAATATGAGCCGAGCAGGACACGGGTGGTGATACCACGGAGTACGCCTACCGAGATGCCCAACTCGCGCAACTCCGTGGCACTTTTCCCGCACCACACCCCGCGCCATGACAATGTTGCAGCCATCACCCTGATGTTGTTGGGTGCCACTCCTTTTAGCTCCGACACCGCTTGCCGTAAATCATTTCTATCATATTTCCTTATCTTAGCCCGCTAAGTCTGCTCCATGTCCAAGCTGCCATTGACAACTTGGACATCCAGGATAATGCAAGACTGGTCGGGCTTGACGGCAACTGATGTGTCAAAGGAAGGGAAACCTCCCAGAGGGATTTTGCGTTCGGACAGTGGCTCAGAGTTTCCTTGGATAGAGGAGCCAGCACCCACAGTCTCGGAAGAAGCACATCAAAGGTCTCCAGAAGATCCACAAGGAACGTCCAGCGAACACACAGTCACGAGGGAAGATGAATCACAACGATCAGGAGTAAGACGGGTGACATTCCATCCAGACGTACTCCGGCGCTCAACCAGAAGTTGCAGGCCACCAGACCGTTACAGCCCTTAAATGGAAGGGAGGAATGATGTGTCCATGATGACACGTCAATTTATTCTTGTTTGCGTTAGCAACAAATTTTCTGTTGCGAATGAAATGTTGAATTGCAATACACCGCATTGAATTCGGTTTGCATGTTCTTGCTAAAATAGTGTAATATCGCGAAAACACTTTAGCAACGATGTCGGGCTTCTTACCCTGGTCACTTGATAAGTGATACAATCTCTCCCTCTCAACATCCCAGCCGCTAGATGACAAAACACCTGCTATCTGCTTGGCGACCGCATCATGACGTAGAATGCGGCCCCCATGAGTACGAGGACACTGCTGCACTACATGATAAAGATGTTCATTTCCACTCCGACAGGCGCGGCAAAGGGGTAGGGTTGTCCCACGACTACCTCTCAAACACCGTACCGCAGTTGGCAGAGTTGCCATGCGGACAGCGTGAAAGTGTCTGTAGTCACGGGCCCCAATGCCCTCCGAAGCCCAATCTACCCATTGGGATGAGACAAGGCTTTCGGAGCACTGTCGGAGTTCTTTCCCATCCACTGACTCATGCAGCGCAGCAGCAAACTCAGCAGACGAACTGGGTTTTGGAGCAGATGGTGTTGCTCGGTCGCACCATGCTAACTGCCGCCTGACAAAATCAAGATCAGCAGCCGCACGGGCGACCTCCCAGCTCGACCCTTGAAGGGCTAGCAGGCGCTGGCGGCGTAGGGAAGGGATACATGCCGAGAGAGACACAATGCCAAGCCCACCGGATTTGACCGGTGCGTGAACATAGGCACTTGGGACACCAGGTGGGAACCTCAGCCAAGAGCGCACAGCAGAGCGAACTTCTCGATCTAATTCTTGCAGCCTCCCCGCCGTAAGCCTGCCAAAGACTAACCCATTCAAAACTAATCCATTCAAATTGTTACCTCCGCAGCTCCATACTTCACAATTATAACCGTAATGATAGATTTTCACTCACCAATTCAATCTCCGAGAAATAGGGTTTCAGAATCTCCTCGACTTCGGGAGGCAAAACTGGAGGAAATGAATACTTCGTCTGCGATCCAGCTGAAAACAAAACGACCCAAGTTCTTCAAATCAGCTTTAATAAGAAGCACAGATTATAAAATCAGAAAGGTTTCAGACTGTTGTATAGTGATAGATATTTACACAGGAGGATATCTACTTGTTTGGTTCCTACACCCATTTTTTTAGAGTGATGGTTTCGAAGTAAATTGTTTAAACTAATTGATTTTGGTTGATTGATTCGATCAGATATTTAAGGAGGCTCTAGAGGGCTCGGAGTTGGGGATTAAGGTGAATGGGGGGGCTCTAAGCTCGATACGCTATGCCGATGACACCTTCCTTCTCTGCGACAGTTTACACGCACTCCAGGAGCTGTTTCACAAGGTAAGCATCGTTAGCTCTCGGATGGGCTTGAATTTCAACATCAGCAAAACCAAGGTTATGGTATTCAGCTGCCAGCCACGTAACGATGCACGCCTATTTCTTGGACAGTCGCAGATTGAGCGGGTATCGTCCTTCAAGTACCTTGGCAGCTTGCTGACTGAGGATCTTGACCCTGAGCTTGAGATCAAATGAAGAATAGAAATTGCCAAATCAAGCTTCAGGAAGATGAATGCGCTCCTATGCAACAAAAAGTTGAACCTCATACTACGGCAGCGAATGGTAAAATGCTTTGTCTGCTCCATGCTTCTTAATGGAGTCGAGACCTGGACGTTTAAAATGAACACTCAAGCCGCCTTGAGGCTTTTGAGATGTGGATCCTTCGTCGAATGCTTCGGATTCCTTGGATTTCCTTTTCCTAGGATGACGAATGAAGAGGTATTGGGGTCGAGTGCCAACTTCTGACTGCCGTCAAGTGCCGGAAGATTTCGTATCTAGGTCAAGTGCTTCGAGGAGAGAAGTACCGGCTTCAGCAGCTGATAGTGAAGAGGAAAATCGAAGGAAGTCATGGGATCGGACGGCGAAAGATGTCGTGGCTCCGGAACATCCGGGAGTGGACTGGCATCTAGCGAGCAGGGGACCTTTTCCGCATTGTGGGAGATAGAAATGCTTTAGTGATTGCTAATGTTTGGGGAACTGAACAGGGCACTTGAAGAAGAAGCCACCTATCTCAGCAACATCGGGCATACCGCAGGGCAGCCATCTTGGACCTCTTTGTTTTCTTCTGTTGATTAACAGCGTCACAGAGGTGTTCAGTCCCATGGTTGGGTGTCTGCTGTTCGCGGACGACCTCAAGTTATTCTGCCATGTCAGGACTCTGTCTGACTGTGCGGCTCTGCAGATGGCGATTGGTAGGCTGGAGGACTGGTGTGTCGCCAATCACTTGTACCTGAATCCTGGCAAATACACAGTGGTGACCTTCCATCGGCTGACTGGGCCCACAATCTTCCCATACATTCTCTGCGGCTCCCCTCTTCAGCGTTCCACCCAGATCAAAGACCTTGGTATTTGGTGTGATGAGCAGCTCGGCTTCATAGAGCACGTTGAGGTGGTTGCAGGTAGAGCTATGCGCACATTGGGTTTCCTGAAGCGGAACACCGAAGCGCTCATTCTCCCAATTATGGAGTACGCATCTATTGTCTGGTCGCCCCATTATGCCGTGCACAGAAGTCGTTTGGAGAGGGTCCAGCATAAGTTCCTCCGCTACGTTGCCTTCAAATTGGGTATCCAATCTGCGGAGGTCGACTATGTTTCCCTGCTGGAGCGGTGTAAGCTGAGTACTCTTGAAGCCCGTCGTACATCCGCTGATCTCGCCATGCTGTACAGGGTCATAAATGGAACGATAAACTGCCCTTCATTGCTCTCAAGGATTTACTTCCATGTTCCACGCGAAGCTGCCCGCTCATCTCCTCTCTTCTATGTTCCGTTTTCCCCCTACAATTACCAGCGAAATCGCCCTCTCTACCATCTACCACGCAGTGCTAATCTTTTTTTGTCCCTTAACCCAAATTTTGACTTTTTCAACTCCTCCCTCGCAGTATTAAAATCACTAGTATTAAGTCAGCATTAAGTCTCTCGCAGTATTAAAGTCACCTCTCATGTCTTATTTCCTATAATTAACGTTCAACATTTTGTATAGTATTGTATTGAATTGGGCTTGCCCGTACATGATTAAATAAATAAAAGAAGAAGACCTATCTGATTTGTTTGCTTCGAGTTAATGTTAGTTGTCCTCACTGACAAGAGAACATGCCAGGGCTTCATCGTTTCAAGCATTTTGTAATGACTGAGCCTTCCTTCGTGGGAATGCTCATCTTGGATAGAAAAGTTTCAACTCTTTGGACACTCTGGACAAATTATGTGGAATTTTGGAAACAAAACACATTATTTGGAAGAGAACTAACCGTCACTTCTTAAAACAATGCGACTTTTGGTCGTAGGTGTAGACGATATGGTTCTTGCTGAACTGGGAGCGGATGGCGTTGAGAGAGCGTTGGGCGACCTCCAAGTTCCTTGATAAGCATCGGCAGGGGATAAGATGCTGTGAGTAGAAGAGAAATATCTGAAAAACAGATACGGGTGTTTATTAGTACCTTATTTTCTTAACAATCTCCTCGATGGAGGAGAGAGTACACCATTTTAAAAAGTAACGATGGGGAGGTTATCCTAAGCTGGGGAGTTAGTTTCCCAACGCTGGCCCTAGGGATAAGGGATGATGAGGAAGATGGGGATGGAAGAGAGGGTTGAAGGGGAGTGCCTATATAACGACCACTAGTTCAGATGAACCGATCAGGACGCAGTTGGTGATACCACGGACTACACCTGCTGAGATGCCCAACTCGAGTAACTCCTAGTGATGATTCGATACTTTCGATATTTATTGATATCGATATTTCCGATATTTTTCTTGCGATATTATCGAATATCGAAAGTAAAACATTGATATCGAAAGAAACAAATTATCGGTTGTGATGGTTATAATCCACTCAATCCCACTGTAATATATCAATTTCTCCTAATCGATAAATTTATGCAAAAACATATTCGATATCAGTGAAATTGATATTCTTCGTTCGATAATTTATGGTAATCACTGATATTGATGAAAAAAAAGATGAAAAAACATATTCGATATCAGTGAAATCAGTATTTTTCTTTCGATATTCTATCGATATCACTGATATTGATGGAAAAAAAAGATTCATAAAAAAAAAATTCAGTGACAATGTTACGTCAATATTTTTGTTTCAATATTCTATCGATATTTTTCTTCGGATATTTTATCGATATCGATACTGTCGTCCGATATTATTTCGATGTTAAATATCGCATCGAAAGGTACATCGAATTGTCACTGGTAACTCCATGGTATTTTCCCCACATCACACCCCACGCCACGACGTTGGGTGCCGCTCCTTACAGCATTATATAAGCAGTACAGAAATATAATCTAGCAGTTTAGATTTGGCCCTCCAAAAATTAATCCAGGTTTCTCCACTATACATATACAGTGTGTGGTAGCCATGGACCTAGTATCCCATGGACCGGGCCTCCCCCCCTTTCACCACCCATCGCCGTGCTGGTGGAAATTGGTAGTGAGTATGGTGGGGGAACGGTACTGGGAGGTGTGGCTTAAAGTGAGTAGTGGGGGGGGGGGCATGGTCCCAGTACGTCACGAGGAGGCACGAGAGTTGCACTCTGTGCCTTTAGATTAGATGCGTTTGAAGAACCTTGCCCGAACCCGCAAACCGAAAAAAATCGTCCAGTCCACGCTTTCGGCACCGTTTCACTGTACCTATTTTTCCGAGTTCTCTCCTAGTTCTCGAGTTTATTAAATTGGTGTAATAATTTATCCCATTTGCATATCGTTGAAATTTTTCTATTTGGCTGAGAAAAGCACCTATTCTGTCCCTTCTCAATAGCCTCTCCTGATCTCTGTACACCCCCTGAGTTTCGGGGCAGGAGCCGCCACTGAGCTGTAGATATAATTTCATAATATCACAAAATGTGATAATATTAGGACTGCAAGGCGTTCGTAGGACCTTATTTTTGTAATAATTTGCTAATGCCTACTATAAATGTAATAACTTTTTTTGTATTAAGAAGTAACTGCAAAATGTGATATTTTGACAAATAACGTTCGTATATCCTTGTTTTTGTGATAATATATCCTGTCAATAGCAATTTAAATATATTTGTGATACGTGAAAATGTGATATTAATTTGAATGATTATTATGAAACATATGATAGTAATAATTAGATATTTATTATATTATAATTAGTTAAATTACTAGATACAAAGATGTTGCGATTCTTTAATACTATTGTGATAGTTTGTGATTCTGAAAGAATAAAAACGTTTCGTTGAAAGAGTGTTTCATTTGAGGGGCCTTAGAGTAAGATAAATCTCAAAATCAAAATTATTCTCAAATGTTATAACGCAGAATTTTTTTCTAACTTGAAAAAAATTTCCATTTTATAGTAGGGGGAATAATCTGTCCCAAGGTTCAAACATGGGTGTCCCCAGGTACTACATACCATGTTTGAACCAAGAGACAAAATAGACATTTAAAAAAATCAAGTTTTGTGGTAAGTATTTAAACATTTTTAAAAATCATGGTTTGTGCATATTATTAAACCTCAAGAGTAGTAGAGTATACACCCTTCCTTTAATTGCTAAATTACGTTGTAATGGAAAAAATCGTCCCAAGATACAATACTTTCCCTCTAGATACTGATTTAATACATCAGCAGGTTGAAATTCATCACCATACTACAAAAATAACATTAAATTGAAAAAAAAAATCCGCACATGGCCTAGATTCGAACTGCACACCTTGGGTGTCGCAGGCTGACGCTCTAACCAACTGAGCCAAAGTTGCGGAGAGGTGGGGGGGGGGTCTCTACACTATGGTACTTCAGGGGGAATGCCACGCCCCTCGGAACCGCCACACGCCTATTTTCAGATTCCGCACGCATTTTCTGAGCACGGAGTACCGGTCCATTGGATACTAGGTCCATGGTGGTAGCACCTAAAGAAGAAGATAATATGCTTCACTTGTATACAGAGTGAAGAGAGAGGAGAGTCCTGCCAGACCATTCCATAAGGTACAACTAGAGCCTCCTAGTGCCAGGATTGTGAACCTCATTTTTTAACCAAGAAATTACTAGTAAGTACTCATTTGAAAGGTACTGGGAAGAGTTCACAAAGCTGAGGGAGATTGTACCTTTCAGAAATCTCCGGCGAAACCCCCTGAAGATAAGCACCTTTCCAAGATACTACAAACTCAAAGATAATGGTGTAACCTATGATTATAATTATTTCCGACACACTTTGAATACTTCCCTGATCTTTAACAAACAATAGATTAGGACAGATACAATCTCAACATTCATAGGAAACAAATAATTTCGCCAAAAACTGATCTTTTCAAAGTTAAAGAATGCAAATAAAATTATTTTTGTTGCTAACAGACTTTAGCACCAATTATTGAACTATGTGATTGAAATTCACCTCAGTATTCAAGAATTATTCTTGTTGTAAGGGTATCTCCTCCCTTAATGTCCGTCAGTGAAAATAAAGTAAGTTGTAATGGCAAAACGTACTTTTCGATGGCTTCCTGGGCCAAGGATTCTTTTCCCTCGTCATATTCCTCCGGTATGGATTGGGGAGAATTGATATCGGCTGGTTGAATTCGAGAAATTTCATCGATCGACCAGAAGAAATGCTCAGGCTGTTGGAAGTACGTCAAATTTTCGTTAAACATTCAACAAACCGAAGAACTACTCGTAGTTTAAACAATAATAAGCAACAAATTAGGTACGTGGGTTGATATTACCTCTTTGCCAGTAACTAGTATACCAGGAGAGCACGTGTTCCCCTCCAATATAGCCGGATCGGCAGGCTCGAAAGGATTTTTGATTACCTGAAATGCAATGAACAGTCGCAAATGAGAACTTATGAAAATGAGGAATTTCACCATGTCGGAATTTCCTATTTTTGACCCCAAAATCGGATTCAGCACCTCGAAAAACCCCTAAGCCAAACTTTCAGCCCGAACTTCCTAATTTACGAATAAACAGAACAGTGTAGAAAATACGAATGTTTAAAAAAGGCGGGAAAATGACGTCATCCTGGAATAGTTCATTTATGGCCGCTTGAAGCGCTGAGATCGAGAAATCTATAGTCCCCAGATGTAAAATTTCACGAAACAGTAAAGTTCGAAATCGAAAAACTGAAGAAAAAAATAGAAAAAGCAAGATGGGGAAAAATAGGTTTCCCCTGTTTTGGTTTATTATTTTCAATAATGAACCTTTGGAATCGACCAAGAAAAAAAAAATTTAACACCCCCTCAAAATTTGATGGTTTACGTTTCAAGGTACGTAGAATCCAAAAATCGAATAAAAATTTGGCCGTCCGTCCGCTGTACGCGGCACTTTTGCCACTTAGCATTGACCGATTTTGATGAAATTTGGTATGTAGGCTGCATTTGGGGTCTAGTTGTGCCCCGAAGCTTTTGGTTGATGTAGGTCACTTCTAAGGGTTCCAAAATCAATTTTGAAATTTTGAAAACGCCCTAACTCAAAAAATGTCGATATAAAGGTATTGTTTTTCCTTCAATTTAAGATTCTATAGAATTTTTAGAATTTTTTGAGACCACGCGGAGCTCTGTAGGACAAACCGTTCGCTCCCTACGAAAATTTAAGGGTTTATATTGAAATATATATATATATATATATAAATCAAAACACGAGTGTGAATCGCAAAAGAGGCCTAATCTCCGTTCAAATTAGAGCTGACCGAAATGCGATCGATGGTTGGTGTTTTTGATTTTTTTTTTCTTTTTCTCTTCATATTGGATGGTTGGTGATTTTGTAGACGAGTGATCTATATAAAAATAATAAACCGTTGTGTAATAATTTGCAGCGTTTTGTTTGATAACTTTTCTCTTAGAAAACACGATTTCGTCGTCCCAATGGGCAACACTGGGAGGAGACGGCGATCCGAACAGCCCAATCAGCGAGCGTTCCCGCTTCACGTCTGTTTTCCCGGTTAGTTTTGAAATCAAAAATTTTGATTGTCTCCCAAAAATAACAGGAGACTTATTTTCCGAAATCAGCCCGATTTTCATCTATCCCACACTATTAACTATTCAGGAAAAATGCAAACGGAATTCGGTGAAATCCCTCATTATCAAACGTAGGAAATTATACAGCTAGATGATATAAATATAACGCTTATTAGTAACAAAAAAACTAGAACAAGAAGTTTAAATCGTCATTACTATCTATGTATGTTTTTAGCTTACTTTTCTGATGCTTTTGATCTTCTTTTCATAGCTTCTGGCCTGAGCATTGAACAGTAGGGAGGATTTGGGGCTTTCGTGGTAGTTGCCGGTGACTGATTTCCATGGCATTGGGGTCTCTTGCAGTTTCCTACCAAATTAAAAAAAATATATATATCAATCGGTTTTATTTATAATGATGGTGAAACCTGTGATCGATCATAAAACCACTGCCAGCCAGTAAATTATTTATATTTTTTCTGACATGGTCCAAACATAGATGAATCGATTGAACTACTATTTTCTGACCTGCGATGTGAGCCATCAGGAGATTCCATAACGCTGGCTTGTGATGCCCAAGAGTATTAAAAAACGATTTCATCGTGGAGAAGCATTTTACTTCTTCGTCAATCTGGAATAAACGGCATTTGTTTAATGATTGAAGTAGATTTATGAACACAAGACGATGTTGAAATAGACTGAAATCAGGGGCGTCGGGTGAAAATATTCGTCAGGCAAACAGCTAAGCTGCAAATTATTACACAAAGGTTCTTTTTTTTTCTGTATAGGTATATCATGCGCCAGCAAAGAACTCAGCTTTGCCATTGTCACCACCTACCAACCATCAAGTTGATCTTCACAATCAAGTTTATTTGGAAGATCTACTCGCTTCACACTCCATTCGAAGAACTAAAGAATTCCTCGGTTTAGAAATTTTATTACTGGTTGCTAAGGAAGCAAAACCGAGTACAGCCCAAAGAAACGATCGGTGATCTCATTTTGGTTAGCTAAAATTTGAAAGATAATCAGGCCTCTTTTGCGATTCATAATCGTTTTTCTGATTTGTCGTAAGTTCAACCCTGAAGTTCTCGTAGGGAACGAACAGTTTGTCCTCAAAAGCTATGAGTGGTCTCGTTTGATTCTAACTTTAATTTGTGAAAAAACAATACCTTCATATCGAGAGTTTTCGAGATAGGAGGGCGCCTTTGGAAGTTACATCCCTTCCATTTCACCGCTAAGAACTAACTGACATCAACCAAAAGCTTCGGGGCACAACTAGACCCCAAATGGAATCCCATATACCAAATTTCATCAAAATCAGTCCATAATAATTAAGAAAAGTTCCGCGGACGAACGGATTTTTTATATTCGATTTTCAAAATCTACACGTACCTACCTCAAACGTAAACCATCGGATTTTGAGGGTGCTCAAACTTTTTTTCTTGAAAATAATAAACCAAAAAAGAGACTCTGAATTTAGACCTAATAAGACGTGAAACCATCATTCTACAATGTTATGCAATTATTTCCAAGTGTCTAGCAACTAGAAAAACGATTAGGTACAGAGAAATACAATAAAATCGGGAACGAGACACCAGCCAACGTCAAACAGCTACTATTTGCGGCGGCGAAAGAACGAACTGCTTTCATTCCTTGAGATAATGTGGTTGGATGGATATGTTATGTATTGCCATGCGTGGGTTAATTAGTATCCATGCTTCTCTGCTTTCAAGGTCACGAAACAGTTTTCTGACTGTTTGCAACAGCTGATAGCGTGGTAGTGGGGGTATGGCAATACTTGACCCCGTGCTGACCCCCTGCCGATCATCGCCTCTCACTCTAAACGGTCCCGAAAAATTCATTTTTTCAAACTGCTTGCCTTGCATCGCAGAGTACCGGAGACAAGCCTTGCATTGCCCGCGCTAGTTCGCGTATCATCCACAATCCGTCGTAGTTACCGACATTTTCAACACTCTGGTGTGTTGCGGGCTAGTATCCAAGACAAAATACGTACTTTCTTATTCCATTCTCCTATTTAATCTAATTTCCTTGATAATAACGAAATAGTCTCTAAATATTATAAAAGTTTTCCAAAATCGGCTAAATATTACTTGCAAAAATGGAAATATAGAAGAATCTCAACAAAAATTAATTTTTTGATTTGCATATTTGTAGTAAGGCAAACAGTGTTTGCTATGTTTGCCTGGAGGAGGCGCCACTGACTGAAATGAGAAGAATTCGGAGAAATGAATTTAAAAAAATTACGAACTAAACTAACTCAACAGTTGGCAAATGAAGACCAATGATTACCTATGTTTGGGCAACTTGTTTCTGCATGTACGTTAAAAACAACGGACGGCATCTCCTAGTAGATAAGACGCGAAGGTGTCCCCGCTCCCCCCTTTTTTCCAGCAGTTCGCTTACTTACTATACCAGTAGTAAAAGTTTGTGCCCCCCAAAATTAATCAAAAAGTTAATCAAATTCCGCCCTGTCAGTCTCATTTGTACTAGGTAGGGATCTTCCTTTTCCATACTTCCTCACCCTCTCAAACCAATCACATTTTCAAAAAGGTAATCGGAGGAAAATCACAGTTTCCCGATATCACGGCGAGTTACTTTTTTTGTAAGTTGTTCAAATTTCCAATCATCCTTTACAGTCCATTATCAATTTTTCCCCCACCAACCTACTTCACGCCAGTTTCTCTTCTTGGAGCTGGCTACTTTAACCAACATACCTTTCTAATCTTTCTTTACGCGGGTTTCCTCGTCTATTTTCTCAAGTATACAGTGGCGTCTCCTCCAGGCAAACACTGTTTGCCTTACTAAAATTATGCAAAATGAAGAAATTAATTTTTGTTGAGATTCTCCTACATTTCCATTTTTTGCAAGTAAAATTCAGGGTAAAGGCACCAGTAGTAGACATCAATCCAGTAGTAGACACATGGGACTTTAACTTAACACATTCACTGCGGACCATTGATCGGGGAACTTCCAGCCAGCCTGATTTAAGTTCTCGCGTTTAGTCACATCGTTTGGCATTGTAGATGTAGGAAAATGCGTTGTTAGTTGGTGAACATTGAAACTGAGGTTATTTTTACACTTCAGAGACTCTCCAGCCCGCCTACAGATGAAAACAAATTCGATTGAAGCAGTGCGTGAACCTTATACTGGCCGATAACAACAAAATGGTAAGTGGCTCGGATCCGGGACAGACGCATGGCTGGAGGGTAGCTGCCGTCCCGGATCCGGGACGGCCGCACTGAATGTGTTAAGAAAATAAGAGTTAGAACCATCAGAACAATTTGAATTTGGCGCCATTTTAAACTTTAGCTTCTACTGTGCTGCCACTAGAATGGTGAAGCAGATCAAGCCGGCAGTGAAAAGGTTAGAGCAGCTGATAAGTTTGCAGTCTCATCCAAGGCCCTTCCCTTATCGAAACAGCTAAGGAGGTGAGTTTGATTTTCGTCAATTATTCTTTTATTTTTACAAGATCTTTCACAACTTTTGTTTCTAAAGTATATTGTACACAATTAACTCACTAGGTATCGTGTTTTTTCGTGTTAGTTTTGTTTGAATGAGCAAAAAACGAACTGTCTACTACTGGGATACTGATAATAGAGAGTTCCTAGTAGGGTCTATCCGGCGCGCCGGAACCGGATCGTCCACCATGTTTTCAATACGGCGCGCCGGATTGCCTCCTAGTGACGTATTCGACCGTAACAACACGGCGCCGTATCGGATCCGGCGCCAGATTGAGAGCATGGAAGAAGTATATCTTCCATGTTGAGAGTGTGTGTGTAATACGTCACGCCGTATCAAAAACCACTAGGAACTCTCTAATGCCTCTTGTTCCAGTAGTAGACAAAAGTGTCTACTACTAGAAAATTCATCTTCTTTTTTAGTAAAGATTGAATATTATTCATAGTTCAATTCTAAACATGAGGGTTTTCTAATTTTTGCCAGGAAATGTCTTGTTCCAGTAGTATACAGGGGTGTCTACTTGTGGACCTCGAATATGTCTACTACTGGAACAAGAAATTCTTGTGTCTCCCTAAGGCATTTCTTTCATCCAAAGCTTCTCAATAAGGAAAATAATTTTATCAAATTCATTTGTTTATTAGGTAGACCACCATGTCTGTGAAAGGAAAGATGTGGAGTTATTCCCAGGAAGCACTTCGAGCAGCAGAAGCTGATGTGTCCGGTGGAGTCCCAGTTCCTGTTCAAAATTTATTTAGGTTTCTAAGCATTTTAGTGTTTGTAAGCACCAAACAAAGAAGAATGAATGTGAATGAGATAAAAATAAGACTAAAACAGTTTTGTATTCTTTTTACCTATCTAGTTCAAGTTCCTACAAAAAATAAATTGTTTTGTATTTTTGAAGTTTTGCACTTTTTTAAATCTAAGTTCCTTTGTCAAAACCGCGAACATGGGTGCATATTTGATCAGAAATACGTAAAATATATTAATTTAATGAAGTGTCAACTACTGGTGTGTTTCCTTGTCTACTATTGGCACACTAGTGTCTACTGTTGGTGAAAAAACTTGTTCTCCTAAATTATCAAAAAACGACCTAAATGCTAATGATTGAGTTATTTTAGGAAGAATTTAGGTCAAATAGGTTGGACAAGTATAGCAAAAAAAAAAAGGAAATTAGTGAACTACATCTAAAATTACTGGAAGAGTCTCACAATAGTGTCTACAACTGGTGCCTTTACCCTAGCCGATTTTGGAACATTTCAATACAATTTAGGGACTATTTCATGATTACAAAGGAAGTTAAATGAAATAGGAGAATGGAATAAGAACGAATTTTACCTTGAATACTAGCCCGCAACACATCAGAAATTCATAGAGTCAGTAACTACGATTGATTGCAGATGACATGTGAACTAGCGCTGAGCCTGGCGATGCTAGGCGAAAGGTTTAAAAAACGCTGCAAATTATTACACAATGGTTTATTATTTTTCTATATAGATCACTCGTCTACAAAATCACCAACCATACAATATGAAGGAAAAAAAATAAATAAAAACAATTTTAAAAAAAATCAAAATCACCAACCATTGATTGCATATCGGTCAGCTCTAATTTGAACGGAGATTAGGTCTCTTTTGCGATTCACACTCGTGTTTTGATTTATATATTTATATATATATTTCAATATAAACCCTTAAATTTTCGTAGGGAGCGAACGGTTTGTCCTACAGGGCTCCGTGTGGTCTCAAAAAATTCTAAAAATTCTATAGAATCTTAAATTGAAGGAAAAACAATACCTTTATATCAAAATTTTTTGAGTTAGGGCGTTTTCAAAATTTCAAAATTGATTTTGGAACCCTTAGAAGTGACCTACATCAACCAAAAGCTTCGGGGCACAACTAGACCCCAAATGGAGCCTACATACCAAATTTCATCAAAATCGGTCAATGCTAAGTGGCAAAAGTGCCGCGTACGGCGTACGGCGGACGGACGGCCAAATTTTTATTCGATTTTTGGATTCTACGTACCTTGAAACGTAAACCATCAAATTTTGAGGGGGTGTTAAAAATTTTTTTTTTTCTTGGTCGATTCCAAAGGTTCATTATTGAAAATAATAAACCAAAATGTACTTGGCAGGACTGTTTTGGATGACAGGCGACAATCAGCAGGTAGGCGTGGGGTCTTTTGCCATACCCACTACCACAGCATCAGCCAAGGCAAACAATCGAGGAACTATTTCGTAACCTTGAAAGCTGAGAAACTTGGAAGATGAGCCATAGATACTAATAAACCCCCGCATGGCAAGACATGAAATATCCATTCAACCACCATATCGTCGCTCCTCCGCCAAAACCACGAATCTTCAGAACCATCCTCCGCCAAAACCGCGAATCGACAAAAAATCGAAAATTGAGCTGAGCATCACAATAAGCCACTTTGGTGAGTGGGTACCTACCCAAGTAATTTCATTCCTCTAACCCCAGTGGAAGGTGTTTTCCCACATGGCTCATTTTTCGCGAATCAGCTAAATTACGATTTTCTCCTCCGCGTCTCCACGAATCTGCCAATTTGCGTGTTTGGCGGTGTAACTATGGAAAGAATTCATTGTTTCGTGAAATCATAAAAACCTACACTTATTGACCCATGCAATAATTTTATCTACCTAATAGTTGTTCTCATCCAATTGCCTCGTTTTTATCAATTTAGTCTAATCGCTTGCTCACTGCATTATAAGAATGAAGGTTTTTAAATCCTCGAAAAGATAACCTCCGTTCGGATGATGTCCGACTCATGTGGAGGGCAGAACAAAAATACGCTAAAATAGAAAAAAATCCAAACACGTCCCTGTTTACGTACCTGAAGAGTAGGCCCAAATTATAAGAGGTGCCAGAATCAACCCTCAACTACTCACTATCAACAAAATGACCTTTCAAGATTTTATGGATTTTAAACCTCTTGCAGAAACCCTCAAAAACACGTGCCCTTGGAGGCAGCTCTGTTCGATCGAATTCAGTAGTCGATTCAAATGATGGACCCCTGATCACCGGACGTTACAAGCATCGTGGCGACTACATTGAAGTGGCACTGACGTCACCAAATTCAGGGCCCAGAGCAAAGAGATCAACCTCGAAGACCCTTCCAGCACGGCAGCGCCGGACCAACTCACCTCAACATGCTTACAAGCAGGAGCTTCCTAAGTCAAAGTCAAAGTCAAAATATTTTTTATTGCAGAACCAAATTAGATGGCATTACAATAGTCGGAGTACTAAATTAAGAATAATATAAAACACAAATGTCATATAAATAATTACAAAAACAAATACGAGTAGAATCAAAATTAGAATCAAAGTAGAATCGTAAGTAGAATCAAAATTCCAACTTAAAAAAATCCAAAACAGTGTACAACTCTGCGTCGATCAATACTTCCTTCACTTTCTTTCCAAATTGATCAGCCGGTAATGCCCGAATCCGATCAGGTAGTCTATTATACAGGCGAACTCCCTGCTGAAGAGGATTTGTACGAAGGGAGGTAGAGAGATGAGCCAGCGGAGGTCGTATGGCATAACGCGATCTGGTTGCATGGTCGTGAAGATCGCATCCTCGTCGTAGGCCTTCTAGATTATTCTTCGTGAGAACCAACACGTGAAATACATAGAGCCCAGCAATGGTAAGACTCTGCAGACGCCTAAAATATCCACGGCACGACTGCCTATAACTCAGGCCGAATATGATACGAATAGCAGCCGTCTGCAGACGAAACACAGCTCCACAATGGACGGAGTTTCCCCATAAGGGAACACCATAGCATGCTCTGCTCATAAAGTAAGCAAAATAAACGGTCCTCAGGATGTCGAACGAGACAGCTCTTGATAACCGTAACAAGACAGAGTTACACCTCGCCAACTGGGGAGCCAGGCCGTCAATATGAACCCGCCAGGACAACCGGCTATCCACCTGAATGCCCAGGAAGTTTACCGAACCCATCAAAGGACCACTCAGGTTGAACTGCAGGTTTTGTGTCTTTTCTTTATTTAGGATTAGGGAGTTCGCAGAACACCAATCACTTATCAAGCTGTCAGTGGCAGCCAGGTGACTTGCCAGCGATGGAGCATCAGGACCCGAAGCGCAGGAAGTTATGTCATCAGCATAAAGGAAGAAGCCGTCGTCGAACTGGTACAAAAGGTCATTGACATAAGTACAATAAAAAGAAAGTGGGGCCGAGAACGCTGCCCTGCATAACTCCGCAAGGCACAGGAGCTGCCTCGGATCTCTCCCCGTTGTAGAAAACACATTGGGACCAGCCTCTGAGGAGACTCTCACAGAAAGCCACAGCTATGTCACTGAACCCATAATGACGAAGCTTAGCAACAAGAATATCATGAGATACCAGATTAAACGCCTTGGTCAGATCATACAATCTTATGGCCGTCAGATTGCCCTGCTCAAGGGATTCAAGGACATCCACCACCAGGGAGCATGCTGTAGACGACGTGCTTTTTCCACGCTGAAAGCCAAACTGTCGAGGATGGACAATAGATTGGGTATCAATGTAATTTTTTATCTGCTCTTGGGCAATTAATTCAACAATCTTAACCAGCAGAGGGAGCTTGGATATTGGTCGAAAGTCATCAAAGGTTTGGTATTTACCTTGCGTCAATAGGTACCTCCTATTGCGTCAAACAAATACAGAGACCTCTTAAAGATGTGTACAGATCTGACCATCCCCCAACAGTACCACGATTTTTATAGGAACTTGAAACAAACGTCGACGACCAGAGATGCGCTCCCACAGCCCGACGAGGAAGAGTGTGATGGCTCAGACTGATGGCTAATTTCTACGATTTTATCATTTTCAACCACTTCGACATGATGTATTTCATTTTGCTTCCTCACTACCGAAGGTAGGGAAGCTTTGTATTCGTGAAAGAAGTGAAAAAAAATGTCCTCCAAAATCAAAATTTCCACTTGCTTTTTGCGTTTTAGAGCTTCCCGAACAATTTTGGTTCCGTGTCTGTCTGTCGGTCTGTCTGTGGTCAATCCTTGTCCCGGGCAAAACTATACTAACCTGTGGTCCGATTTTGATGAAATTTTCAGGGATTGTGCGGGTTAGGTCCTAGACGGTCCCCTATAAATTTCAGCACCTTCGGACCAATAGGAGCGAGTGCGCATGCGCAAACGTGAATTTCCTGGAACCTCGGTTTCTTGGTTTCTAATGAACCGATTTTGCTCAAATTTGGAGGTTAGTTAGGGACTAACTTCTAAGAGACACCCTATAAGTTTCAATCAAATTGGTCAAGCAATAGCCGCTGCGCATGCAATGGAGAATGCTGAAGGCGCCTGAGTGATCACTGATCAGCTGAGTGAGCTCCAAGGCCATTTTCTCTCCTGTTGAACGCAGGAAGCTGAAATTTGAGAGGCAGGGTCAATGGAGAATGCTGAAGGTGCCTGAGTGGTCACTGATCAGCTGAGTGAGCTCCAAGGCCATTTCCTCTCCTGTTGAACGCAGGAACCTGAAATTTGAGAGGGCGGGTCAATGGAGAATGCTGAAGGTGCCTGAGTGGTCACTGATCAGCTGAGTGAGCTTAAATATTACAGTGGAAGAAAGATAAAGAGGGAGAGGGAGCAAAAACCTTTTCAAGGTATGTCACATTTTAGCCATTAGGCTCTAAGCGGAAATCATCCGGGGGTGCAGAGGGCGAAGCCCCCGCCGAGGCGCGCAGCGCAGAGTTTTCGCCAACTGATTCTATACGTCCATGTTACAATGAGTGAGGAAGCTATACTGCCCACCCAACTTGGCAGACGTTTTTTTCTGTGTTCTCTGTTTCTGTGGTTCCTTTGCCTATTAAAAAATTTAAATGAGCAATTTTAATTGTGAGTGTGGGTCCCTGATACCGAATAACGATGGCATCACAATGTCATGATAACCTCGTATCTCACCCACCTGTAATTAAATTTTAGCGATAAGAAACCATGGTTATCAGTGACGCTCAGCCCTCTTGATCAAAACCGAGGTTATCATTTAGGGCGTTAGAGAGCAGAAAATGCAATTCCCGCTAAAAATTGAATTACAGGTGGGTGGGACACCAGGTTTTCATTCAGAGAATCCAAAAAAAACCATTTGGCCAAAAATTGAGATACGAGGTTATCATATGATGCCATCGATAACTCATTTAGGAACTTACTACGCCAAAATCACGAATCTGACTTTCTGTACTAAGAGGTTCCATAAGTAGATCGTACTTGTTTTCATACCAATCCACCTATTTCTCAGTTAATCTGCAGTACCTTTAGGTCGTTGAAACACCACAATAACAGAAAATTCTTCAACCAAGGACCACAAAATTTTATCGTGAACTTTGAAAAGCTTCTAGCTCAAAACTAGGTTTTTTACGATTCGCGGTTTTGGCGGAGGATGGTTCTGAAGATTCGTGGTTTTGGTGGAGGAGCGACGATATCTTCACGAAGGAATTCCTAATTTCGTCGAATGGAGTGTGAAGCGTTCATTTCATGTAAATAAACTCGATTATGAAGCAAAAACATGGTTGGTAGGTAGTGGCAATGACAAAGCTGTGTTCTTTGCTGGCGCTTGATCTATACAGAATAGTGAACCTTTGTGTAATAATTCGTGGTGTGTTTATTCCTAGACTGGCCAAGCTGTTTGCCTGACAAATATTCTCACCTGACGCCCCTGCAAGTATACCAAAACATACGAATAAGCACGAACAAAAATAAGGTAGCCAGAGATACGTAGTCCTTACCTCAAACAAATACCTTTCGATTCTTCCAAGTTTCAACAATATTTCACAAGCAGTAACTACCGCAGGAAATGAAGTCTAAATTACTTTAAAAACTAATAACATCGGTTCGATCTAAAAATCTAAAACAAAATAAAATAAATTGTATAAATTCGCGTTAACGAAATTTCCGTTACAACACGTTGATATGAAAACTGATTTCTCCTTTGATTTCAAGACGAGAGTTTCTATAAACGGTCGTCAGAGCGCAGTCAACGCAGTGTGTGTGTGATACTTTCTAATGAAATGGCTCCGTTTCTCGTACCATGCCATTGACCTAGGAATGGATAGGGAGGAAATAATGGACTCAAGAAAATTTAAAAACTTTTTATAAAACTACCCTATTAAACATTCTACGTAGAGAGGTAACTAAATATTCCTAAAGTTGAGGAACTTATTTTAAAATCGAATTTCTAGGTTGGACTTCCTCCATGCAAGGTAACGAACGCACCAAAATACACAACAAATTGGATTTTTAGAGAGATTCGGGTTGAATTTGAGATTCATCGGGGGTTTTTTCTTGTGGATATTCTTCTCTTATGAAAAAAACCAAACAGTGAAACAAGAATTATCCTATAATTTATATTTCTCTCTCTTTCATCAATTTGTCCTAGCTTTATTTAGTGTGAGCAGGTTGGCGGCTTGTCATCGAGAAGCAAGTATCGTCAAGGAAGGGGAAAACAAGCCGAACGCCAACGCCAATTCGATCTCGATCACCTGTTTTGTTTGGTTGTCAGTGCTGTTTGTTGTTCGCTCATCGTCCAACTTTCGAGTTTCGTCCGTGATTTTCAAAAATCATCCTCATGTAGCTAAATAACTGTTTCGTTCGAATTCTCGACTCGCGATAGGAAATTTATTATTTAATAATGTCGGCGAGCAATATTCAGTGTCAGATCGGGCACATGGCCGGTAGTAAACCCATCAGTGACACTATGCCGAAAAGGGGAAAGGTGACAGAGAGTGAGTATTCCGATGTAACTACCTAACTAGAATTTATTCAAACAAATAGTTTTACATTATTCTTTCATGATAAGGCAAACTCCAAATTCGCCTGTGTTTTGTACGAAGTAGGTAAGTATATCAACTAGGTTGGTCGCCTGAAATTAATGTCTCGTTTTCTAGCTAGAAACAACAACCTTCTTTTTGAAATGTCAGGTTGGTAAGTGACCTGAATGCTTAGCGTAACTAACAATTTTATATCAACTGTTATATTAGCGTAAATAACAATTTTATATTAACTGTTATATCGTCGCCTTAGAAGCATGACACAACTAATTTAACCTCAGTTTCCAGGACGCACGAAAAACTGTTTATTCTTCTTCTTTTTATACTTACATGATTTTTGGCGTGAGTTAGTTACCCTAAATTCACTTTTCTTTGTATGGATCGTCTAAAATTGCTGAAAAATGGATTGCCGGCAAAAAGCATGAGTTGTGTCATGCTGCCCTGATATTCAGCTGAGATGTGTCAAGCTGCAATGGATGGGGGAACACAAATACGTTCTTCATTGAGCATGCGTTTATTATTTTTTATTAATTTGTATGTTACCATATCACATTGAAAATTACATAAGTACTTACTTAATTTTTCATACACTCAACTTTTTAATGACCAGAACAATAAAAAAACCATTATCAATATTAAAATAACGCCAAAGCAATAGTTGTGTAGGTTTTCATTACTTTAAAAATAATAATGCAAAACGCTCGAAAATAACCTTCCCAGATAATATTTTTTGTGGTAACAATATTACATTGTATGCTATCACAGACTGGAAACTATAGGTACTAAGATCAGCCGGAAACTTTTTAATGACCAGAATGATATTGAAAAATCACAAACAATATTAAACAAACGCATAAACTAACTAATAAATGTAATAATAATTACATTTCATGCTATCACAGAATCAAAAGTAGGTTCTAAGATCAGTCTGAAACTTAATAAACTAATCGAAAATAGTTGAATTCCTTCACTGAGTCACATTGAACTGAATCCTTCAAAAAAATCTTAAAAGATCAGCCTACAGTTTAAATGACTCTTTAGCCTACCATAGTTACAGCCATGATACAACGTATCGAAAATTAAAATTAAAACAGCTCAAATGTTTGGTTTTCAGTCAAATAAGCTAAATCCTCCTATCTTCAATCTTTCCTTTGGGGTTTTTTGCTCTCTCTTTTGGCTTTGCGGATGCTTTCACTTTGATGGGGTAGGTTGTCGTATAAGTTCCAAGATTCTTTTGGCAGACAAGGTTTCAGAGATTGGAGATCATCCCATTTGTCTTTGGGGATGGCAAGAGGACCATTATGGAGTTGTGGGTAAACGTCAACTTGGCTGGCTCGTGGTCTGCGTGGTAGATCCTGGAAACCGTCGTCAAATTTGAGTTTGTACCTGATTATTCCTGCAGGATCATACTGCAGCCATCTGATGTCAGTTACGACTGGGTCGTGTACTACCTAGTTAGGAAAACAACATAAATAAATATTAAGTATACTTTTATTGTAGAGCAATAATAATAATTATTAATATTTTGTATACACTATTAGATCGAGGATATTAGATCAAGGAAAACAACGTGGTGTTATCGTTTTCCATTAGAGAACCTACTGTGCAGCTTGGCACAACTAATATTGAAACTGAGAGCAGCATAGCACAACTCAAGAAAGAAACCCACGCTATTTTCAATGGGTCATCACTGATCTCTCCCACTTTATTCACCTAAACTATTATGTTTATTGCAAACAGATGTATTGCTATTTTAGTTGGAGCATGAGTAAAAGAAGAAAACAAAATTAAAACAATGAGAAACTTACCTTTTTTTCGTCTTCGCTTGACAGGTTATCTCTTTGTAACGGGAAATTCTGAGTTATGTCATGCTGCTTGATGAAATCAGATGTGCTGTGCTGACTAAATCGACGATAGTGGCGGTTCCGAGTGTTCAATCGCTAAAACTAAACCCACCAGTCGATTTGGCGCGTTTTTTTTACATTTAAAACGGTTAAAACCTCAATATCGCCAAAAATGAGATGTGTCATGCTGCTTCTAAGGCGACGATATATACCTATGTTAATATTCTGTTATATATGTTAATTATATATTATATAATTATGAGGGATACTTTCATATAGTAGGACTGGTTGAAGAACGACTGATGCCAAAAAAATTATGCACCAAGTGCAATCCTTGATAAGTTGCCAGGATATCATCTGGAATTTCCTACAATATTACTTTTGGACTTAGGTAGTTATGTATAAAATACAATTTATTTAATATCATATCTATTAATATCATATCATATTTAATATGAGAAAGGTTTAATTTGGTAATTTCCCCTTTAAGTGAAACAAGATGATGTTGATTGTTTTCTGAATGAAGTCGACAGTGTTAAAATTTTTGTCGATTGTTCAAAAATAAAAAGCAAAATTTTCCATTCGATAAATTTTGCGTCCATTTCATTAATTTACTGATAAAATTCGTCAACACTTCCCTGACGAATATCACCGATCCTCAGGAAAATGTTAGCTCATGTTGCTGACATAATAATTATGTGAGATGTTGTCAGCTCATGTTGCTGACATAATAATAATGAGATTCTCAAAAACACCAGATTTGTCAAAATTATTTTGACAAATCTGGTGTTTTTGAGAATCTCGAGTCTGGACTGGTGTTTTTTTTTGGGGGGTTCCTTAAATAAATGATGAAGACACTCAAAATCGACAAATATTTCGATATCTCCTTGAATATCGAAATATTTGTCGATTTGTCGAAATATGAGTCGATTTTTTTGGGGGGGGGGGGGGTTCCTTAAATGAATGATGAAGACTCTCAATTTTTTTTTGGGTTCCTTAAATGAATGATGAAGACACTCAAAATCGACTCAAAATCGACAAATATTTCGATATCTCCTTGAATATCGAAATATTTGTCGAAATATGAGTCGATTTTTTTTTGGGGGGGGGGTTCCTTAAATGAATGATGAAGACTCTCAATTTTTTTTGGGTTCCTTAAATGAATGATGAAGACACTCAAAATCGACAAATATTTCGATATCTCTCGGAATATCGAAATATTTGTCGATTTGTCGAAATATGAGTCGATTTTTTTTGGGGGGGTTCCTTAAATGAATGATGAAGACTCAATTTTTTTTGGGTTCCTTAAATGAATGATGAAGACACTCAAAATCGACAAATATTTCGATATCTCTCGGAATATCGAAATATTTGTCGATTTGTCGAAATATGAGTCGATTTTTTTGGGGGGGGTTCCTTAAATGAATGATGAAGACTCTCAATTTTTTTTGGGTTCCTTAAATGAATGATGAAGACACTCAAAATCGACAAATATTTCGATATCTCTCGGAATATCGAAATATTTGTCGATTTGTCGAAATATGAGTCGATTTTTTTGGGGGGGTTCCTTAAATGAATGATGAAGACTCTCAATTTTTTTTGGGTTCCTTGAATGAATGATGAAGACACTCAAAATCGACAAATATTTCGATATCTCTCGGAATATCGAAATATTTGTCGATTTGTCGAAATATTAGTCGATTTTTTTGGGGGGGGGGGGGGGGGTTCCTTAAATGAATGATGAAGACTCTCAATTTTTTTTGGGTTCCTTAAATGAATGATGAAGACACTCAAAATCGACAAATATTTCGATATCTCTCGGAATATCGAAATATTTGTCGATTTTGAGTGTCTTCATCATTCATTTAAGGAGCTTCATTGATTTTCAAGCGCTAATAATTTTCATCTCAAACTGTGCTAGGGGTCCTAAACCCCTATTTTGTTTCAAAACGGGCAGTTTTTGTTTAGAAGTTGGCTCAGTTATGCTTCAAACAGTTGGGGTCATTGAGCGATTGAGGTAAAAGTAATGTTAGTTGATTTTGTCGACAAATTCGTTCTGAATATTAGGAATCTACCGGATCGCAGGAGCTTTAGCTAGAAAGGGGGAAAAAGAAACAAACCTGTGAGAACGAGAAGGGAAAAGGTGAGAAAGTTGGCAACTCATGCAAGAAAATGGTTCAGAACTCATTTGCATAGGTAGTTGGTATGGGCTGTGATGTGGAGGAAGGCGCCGATTCCCACAGTGAAAGTGCATTCTGCATCTCAATTAGATCCCAATTATAAAATACCATATCTTTTCAAGATTTTCCCAGTGTAAATTCGACATTAAGCTGTCAGTATATCGAGAAAATATGAATTTAACTAGGTACCCTACTCATGATTTTTGGGCAAGTCAAATGTACTGGCAGTGTGCCACTTACTTGGCCCAACTCGATACGTTGATTTCGCCTATCGTCTTCAAGAAAATTGAATTGAATTCTACGAACGAGGCTTGGGACCTTTTGCGACAGCTATCCCAAAACGTCGATTCTAACTTCTTTCTCGAGTATTTCATTCATTTCAACGAAGAAACTAGGTTTTGAATGGGACTTCCTACTCGAGAGAACCAACTCAAAACGTCGATTTTAACTTCTTTCTCGAGTATTTCATTCATTTCAACTAAGAAACTTGGCTTGGAATGAGACTTCCTTCTCGAGAAAACCAACTCAAAACGTCGATTTCGACTGTCTTTCTCGAGTATTTCATTCATTTCAACGAAGAAACTTGGTTTGGAATGGGACTTCCTACTCGAGAGAACCAACTCAAAACGTCGATTTTAACTTCTTTCTCGAGTATTTCATTCATTTCAACGAAGAAACTAGGTTTGGAATGGGACTTCCTACTCGAGAAAACCAACTCAAAACGTCCATTTTAACTTATTTCTCGAGTATTTCATTCATTTCAACGAAGAAACTTGGCTTGGAATGGGACTTCCTTCTCAAGAGAACCAACTCAAAACGTCGATTTTAACTTCTTTCTCGAGTATTTCATTCATTTCAACGAAGAAACTAGGTTTGGAATGGGACTTCCTACTCGAGAAAACCAACTCAAAACGTCCATTTTAACTTATTTCTCGAGTATTTCATTCATTTCAACGAAGAAACTTGGCTTGGAATGGGACTTCCTTCTCGAGAGAACCAACTCAAAACGGCGATTTTAACTTCTTTCTCGAGTATTTCATTCATTTCAACGAAGAAACTTGGCTTGGAATGGGACTTCCTTCTCGAGAGAACCAACTCAAAACGTCGAT
This sequence comes from Apolygus lucorum, assembly GCA_009739505.2. Lineage (NCBI taxonomy): Eukaryota > Metazoa > Arthropoda > Insecta > Hemiptera > Miridae > Apolygus > Apolygus lucorum. Next base: position 30,004,041 of record CM019174.2, on the reverse strand, counting down.
TTTAACTTCTTTCTCGAGTATTTCATTCATTTCAACGAAGAAACTTGGCTTGGAATGGGACTTCCTTCTCGAGAAAACCAACTCAAAACGTCGATTTTAACTTCTTTCTCGAGTATTTCATTCATTTCAACGAAGAAACTTGGCTTGGAATGGGACTTCCTTCTCGAGAAAACCAACTCAAAACGTCGATTTTAACTTCTTTCTCGAGTATTTCATTCATTTCAACGAAGAAACTTGGCTTGGAATGGGACTTCCTTCTCGAGAAAACCAACTCAAAACGTCGATTTTAACTTCTTTCTCGAGTATTTCATTCATTTCAACGAAGAAACTTGGCTTGGAATGGGACTTCCTTCTCGAGAAAACCAACTCAAAACGTCGATTTTAACTTCTTTCTCGAGTATTTCATTCATTTCAACGAAGAAACTTGGCTTGGAATGGGACTTCCTTCTCGAGAGAACCAACTCAAAACGTCTATTTCAACTATCTTCCTCGAGTAATTGATTCATTTTAACGGAGAAACTAGGTTTGGAATGGGACTTCCCTCTCGATAAAACCAACTAAAACGTTGATTATAATATTTCATTCATTCATTTCAACGAAGAAACTTGGCTTGGAATGGGACTTCCTTCTCGAGAGATTCAACTCAAAACGGCGATTTTAACTTCTTTCTTGAGTATTTCATTCATTTCAACGAAGAAACTTGGCTTGGAATGGGACTTCCTTCTCGAGAGAACCAACTCAAAACGTCGATTTTAACTTCTTTCTCGAGTATTTCATTCATTTCAACGAAGAAACTTGGCTTGGAATGGGACTTCCTTCTCGAGAAAACCAACTCAAAACGTCGATTTTAACTTCTTTCTCGAGTATTTCATTCATTTCAACGAAGAAACTTGGCTTGGAATGGGACTTCCTTCTCGAGAAAACCAACTCAAAACGTCGATTTTAACTTCTTTCTCGAGTATTTCATTCATTTCAACGAAGAAACTTGGCTTGGAATGGGACTTCCTTCTCGAGAGAACCAACTCAAAACGTCTATTTCAACTATCTTCCTCGAGTAATTGATTCATTTTAACGGAGAAACTAGGTTTGGAATGGGACTTCACTCTCGATAAAACCAACTAAAACGTTGATTATAATATTTCATTCATTCATTTCGTCGAAGAAACTTGGCTTGGAATGGGACTTCCTTCTCGAGAGAACCAACTCAAAACGTCGATTTTAACTTCTTTCTCGAGTATTTCATTCATTTCAACGAAGAAACTTGGCTTGGAATGGGACTTCCTTCTCGAGAAAACCAACTCAAAACGTCGATTTTAACTTCTTTCTCGAGTATTTCATTCATTTCAACGAAGAAACTTGGCTTGGAATGGGACTTCCTTCTCGAGAGAACCAACTCAAAACGTCGATTTTAACTTCTTTCTCGAGTATTTCATTCATTTCAACGAAGAAACTTGGCTTGGAATGGGACTTCCTTCTCGAGAGAACCAACTCAAAACGTCTATTTCAACTATCTTCCCCGAGTAATTGATTCATTTTAACGGAGAAACTAGGTTTGGAATGGGACTTCCCTCTCGATAAAACCAACTAAAACGTTGATTATAATATTTCATTCATTCATTTCGTCGAAGAAACTTGGCTTGGAATGGGACTTCCTTCTCGAGAGAACCAACTCAAAACGTCGATTTTAACTTCTTTCTCGAGTATTTCATTCATTTCAACGAAGAAACTTGGCTTGGAATGGGACTTCCTTCTCGAGAAAACCAACTCAAAACGTCGATTTTAACTTCTTTCTCGAGTATTTCATTCATTTCAACGAAGAAACTTGGCTTGGAATGGGACTTCCTTCTCGAGAGAACCAACTCAAAACGTCGATTTTAACTTCTTTCTCGAGTATTTCATTCATTTCAACGAAGAAACTTGGCTTGGAATGGGACTTCCTTCTCGAGAGAACCAACTCAAAACGTCGATTTTAACTTCTTTCTCGAGTATTTCATTCATTTCAACGAAGAAACTAGGTTTGGAATGGGACTTCCTACTCGAGAAAACCAACTCAAAACGTCGATTTTAACTTCTTTCTCGAGTATTTCATTCATTTCAACGAAGAAACTAGGTTTTGAATGGGACTTCCTACTCGTGAAAACCAACTCAAAACGTCGATTTCGACTGTCTTTCTCGAGTATTTCATTCATTTCAACTAAGAAACTAGGTTTGGAATGGGACTTCCTTCTCGAGAAAACCAACTCAAAACGTCGATTTCGACTGTCTTTCTCGAGTATTTCATTCATTTCAACTAAGAAACTTGGCTTGGAATAGGACTTCCTTCTCGAGAAAACCAACTCAAAACGTCGATTTCAACTATCTTTCTCGAGTATTTCATTCATTTCAACTAAGAAACTTGGCTTGGAATGGGACTTCCTTCTCGAGAAAACCAACTCAAAACGTCGATTTTAACTATCTTTCTCGAGTATTTCATTCATTTCAACTAAGAAACTTGGCTTGGAATGGGACTTCCTTCTCGAGAGAACCAACTCAAAACGTCGATTTCGACTGTCTTTCTCGAGTATTTCATTCATTTCAACTAAGAAACTTGGCTTGGAATGGGACTTCCTTCTCGAGAAAACCAACTCAAAACGTCGATTTCGACTGTCTTTCTCGAGTATTTCATTCATTTCAACTAAGAAACTTGGCTTGGAATAGGACTTCCTTCTCGAGAAAACCAACTCAAAACGTCGATTTTAACTATCTTTCTCGAGTATTTCATTCATTTCAACTAAGAAACTAGGTTTTGAATGGGACTTCCTACTCGAGAAAACCAACTCAAAACGTCGATTTCGACTGTCTTTCTCGAGTATTTCATTCATTTCAACTAAGAAACTTGGCTTGGAATAGGACTTCCTTCTCGAGAAAACCAACTCAAAACGTCGATTTCAACTATCTTTCTCGAGTAATTGATTCATTTTAACGGAGAAACTAGGTTTGGAATGGGTCTTCCCTCTCGATAAACCAACTAAAACGTTGATTATAGTATTTCAAACCATCCCATTGGTCTGGAAGTTCATTTTGGCTAAGTTGAATGATACTAGGCTTGATTTTGCGCCCAAGTTCCGGATGATCTCACAATTCAATTACGTCACTTTGATTACTCAATTATCTCATAACCTGAAATAGACAGCCGGGAAGTCCCTTCTGAACCCTATCTGACCCGGGCGGAAGGTATACTTTCTATTCTACTCAGAAAGGTCTTGAAGTTGACGGGGGAACTTGCGTGATCAGTGACGAATAATCTCCTTCGAGTATTCTAGATTTATTTTTGTCTCCCTAATCTCGGTTTCTCACCACCAAAAAGACGTTTGAAATGCGGTAAGAGGTTTTTATACCGTTCCAGAGGGTTTTTTGTGAGAAGAGAAACGTTTGGATGACCCGAAAGAATCCGGACTCCAAGGAGGTTGGGAGCTGCAGCCGCATTCCTTCAACTGATAACGGCGGAAAACAATAAAACTTCTGGTAAAGTGTAATCCGTAGATTAGGGTCTGTTTATCAGCCACAAAAGTTACCGGAGGTTTATGTTACCCTCCAGTAACTTTGACGATGGGATAAATTATGGATACTATGGCGGATCTTCCGTGACACCATGGTTTCCAATGCTAGAGTGTCAAGTTGATGATACAGCAGCTTTCAGATGGTCAATCTCTTTATCATGTTATTGGTACGTCTGCATTCCAGACTACTGTTCATAGAAATATTATAGGTTTCTCATGATGATCTTCAAGATCTTGTAGGTATGATATTGATCAGTTTTTAGTGTGTTCCTTCCACGTCTTACATCGCTAAATGGGTCATTTCAAAATTTGGGGTTATTTCTTGTCACGCAGCTTTTGTGAACACTCTATTTGTCTTGGAAATTCAGAATTTTTTCAGGGAGATACAGCAGGTTGGTGTCTACAAAGATCACATAGAATGAATTTCACTAATCAATTAACTCAGATAATTAAAAATCATTAATGATCCCAATTCTCTCTCCCTACACCTGTCACAGAGGGTAGGTTGGGAACTTTGAAAATTTTTGGAGAACTCTATATTCATATTTTAATTTAAGTAAAAAACGTTATTGGTCCAGGATACTCTCCTCTTCAGGAATAAATTAGAAACGAACGAAAATTTCATGAATTGGAAGGGTTTTTGCTATGTTTTGATGCTGTCACAAGGTTTTATTCTCTCTCCCTACAATTTTTTTGAAATGCCTGCCCACTCCTGGAAAACGATTATTTTGTGTCATGAAAAACAAAAGTGAACACTGCTGCAAGATGGCTTCCGAAGCTACTGAAGTTTGTTGAATTTCCAAGCTCCCAGTTGTGTGGGTTATGTTGTGAAGTGTTGAAGCTTTGAGAGTAGGTAAATACTTTCTCTCTCCCTACAACCACCTCACTCATCAGGGTAAGTGTTCAACTAAGTTTAATTAAACTCAAATTACAATTATGAATGCCATAGTGTTATGTATTTTTTCTAACGTTCAGAATCAATCATGGTTAGGCCAGTAGAGAGTGATAACCTCACAAATCTCTCTCCCTACAACCTCTCTCCCTACAACCTCTCTCCCTACAACCTCTCTACCTACAACTTCTGGGAAGAGGCTGGTTTGTAGGAAGAGAGATGGAATTGCAGGGAGAGAAGTTTTTTTTTTTTCAAAGCCGTTTACATTTTTAAGAGTTACCTGAACTATTTACACCGCTGGGTCATATAATTTTGACTTTTCCTTAACCCACATTTTACGAAAGATTAGACTGATTGAAAGACTTGATGAATCTGATAATTCTGATGTACCTAGATTATAGCTTCGGACTGTGATTGCGATAAGTAAAAGAGACTCCTAAACTAAGATTCTCGTATTTTGAAGGAATAAAAAGGTTTCATGAGTTCAACTCACACTTGGTTTTCTCTCTCCCTACAAAGTCGAAATTATGGAAAAAAATTCAAAATTCTATAAATTTGAAACTACTTGATGAAGTGTGCGCCCACTTCAGGATCTGCCTCAGTGGCCAAAACAAAGGACGTTTACGGGAGAAAAAACATAAAAACTTCAACAATAATTTATGGAAAAGTTCGAGGACAAAATAACCCCAAATTTTGAAATGACCCAAATACCACTTTTGAAGAGGAAGAAGATTGTTGTGGTTTGTTTGTTTTTGTTTTTAATGTATCTGGCTGTGATCCATTACATTATACTCGTAAGTCTGTGAATCATTGCTCTGAAGGAGGCTAATTTTTAGTTTCAAGGATAGTTGATGCTCTAGGTGTTACATAATCACTGCAAGAATGTTTTCGGAAAAATTGTGAAATGTAGAGGTGTGTCGGTCATTTGTTTATTAAAGTATGGAGGATCTGACACAAAGAAGTAACCCTTGTTGGATTATTTGTGACGACCCTACATTTTATACGGGACAAACCAATTGGTTTGTTCCCGATTTGTTGGAGCTACGCCTTTAGAGATATCCGATTCATAGAGATATGAATCGATATCCTCTTCTGGCCGGCTGATTAATCTAATCACTGGTTTGAAGGGTAGGGTCGTCACCCTCCTCTGACTAATTATGAACAATAAGGTGAATTTCAATCTGAAATTCATCCTATATTGTTACATGGAAGCAGAGCGTGGTTTGGTGGAAATGCACTTAATTTATTTCATCAATTTCCCTCCCCTTTTTCTTGGGTATTCCAGAAGGAATTACCCAAAGAGAATTCCAGAAGGAATCTCTATATTATTAAATTATATTAAATTCATTCCCTTATTATACTTCGCCAATCCGGCAATTAAATTCATTCATTTCGCCAATCCGGCAATTAAACTCATTCCCTTGTTAGGCTTTGCCAATCTGGCATTTTATTAATTTCAATTACGTTTTTCTTTTATATAAGCCTTTTCTGCATTTGCCTTTTCAATCATTACACTTGAATGTTTCGCCGTTCGTATTCTTTGTTTAGTTTGCTTTCTCCTCAGTTCCATTGATTTATTCTTTTATGTATAAATGGCCCATTCGTGGCATAAATGACCCATTCGTTGCATTCTTCTTCTTCTTCTTCTTTTTGAATAGTACCATTACGATGGAGGAATTCCCTTGAAGCTTCCAGACGTCCTTTCCTGGGCTTCATGCTATTTTCAGTCCCTTTGACTTTTTTCAAACATACTTCTGTTTGAAACCCAGAAGTATGTTTTAGGGAGAGGAGTGTGACGACCCTACATTTTATACGGGACAAACCAGTTGGTTTGTTCCCGATTTGTTGGAGCTACGCCTTTAGAGATATCCGATTCATAGAGATATGAATCGATATCCTCTTCGGGCCGGCTGATTAATCTAATCACTGGTTTGAAGGGGTAGGGTCGTCACACCCTCCTCTGACTAATTATGAACAATAAGGTGAATTTCAATCTGAAATTCATCCTATATTGTTACATATTAGAATGTTGTTCAAACGTAACAGATTCCCAAGAGTCTGTCATAGGCCGAGGAAGTTCAGCCAGTCATCGGGAGGATGAGCAGACAATCAAATTTTATTCATAGATTTTGCAACGTGAATTGCGAGTAACAATTTGGATTTTGGAAGACAGGATTATTTTCAACTCCTCGCAGGCCTAAGGTGGTTTGGAAGCGAAAACGACTTGGAATTGATGAAGGCTGCCTTCTTAAATAGGCTCTAATTGGCTGAAAACTGAGTGAATGTAAAAGTCGTTTAGCGGATGCCCAGACACGATATGAGTCGTTTAGCGAGTGACGAATAGAACTTGAAATCGAGGACGGGAGGAGCTCCCTAGTCACACCCACATTTTTCCAACTCTAATCATTACCGTCTCTTTTTCACCAAAGAACTGTCCCCCAAATAACATGAAGACTTCTTTCCCAATTTTTGGCTACCCTTCAGTGTCGTTTATAATCTTCGTCAAAAAGTTACTCATCTGTTATGGAAGAACTCATCGTGTAGTTCACAAATATCACTTCCAGATTCAATGAGTATCTTTACTGCTTCCAGAGGCATACTTGATTGGCATACTGGACTAGATAGGTACCTCTATGTTGAAAACAGAATACCTGATAAGTTGGCCCCGAATAGCAATTTATTTATTGTCGAGGATTTATTTTGGTGATTTTTTGACGGGCTTCTGTGAAATCTCTTGTATTACCAAGTAAAACTCCGTTATAGAAAAACGATGAACTGTATAATTACAGAAAATATTTTTACGATATTATTACGGGACAAGTTCAAAACCTTGAATGGGAATTTTTGGGACGACAATCATTTTGCTTGTCTTCATCATATGATTGTCCGTATGACCGTAATCAATAATGTTCGAAGTGAATCTTCTATACTCCCCCTCACGAGAGCTCTTCTAATCCAAGGTTCTTCGCCAAGAGCATATGACGAGGTTGAGGCAAAGCTTTGGTGAGTAGATCCGCAGTCATTTCTTCTGAGGATATATACATCAGCTCAATGTTCCCACGTTCAGCTACTTCGCGAATGAAGTGGCACTGAATAGCAATTTATGTATTGTCGAGGATTTATTTTGGTGATTTTTTGACGGGCTTCTGTGAAATCCTCATTCAAGAAAGTCAAATTGGTGTAAATTGAGTGGATATTCTCAATATTACAACACAAATTGACACTTAGCTGTCTCGCACTGGTTTCCAAAACTGAACCCAATGTGATTAATCTTCTGCATTTTGTTGACATGAACCATCAGTATTATCTATAGGTACTCATCAGACCAACACGGAGCTGACTTGTGAGAATTCCTCATTCAAAAAACGCTGCAAATCATTGCTCAAAGGTTTATTATTTTCTGTATTGATCACCCTTCTGTATAGATCACTGGTTCTCCATCAATAGCACCTACCACCATCGTATTCTCCCTTGACCTTCCCTCTCAAATTTCAGCTTCCTGCGTTCAACAGGATTGAAAATGGCTTCGGAGCTCACTCAGCTGATCAGTGATCTGAGGAGTGAAGAAGATCTCCTCGAATGCTGGAGACGCCTGGAAGAGCACTTCCATTCAATTGGATTGAAAATGGCTATGGAGCTCACTCAGCTGATCAGTGATCTGAAGAGTGAAGAAGCCTTTGAGCAATGATTTGCAGCGTTTTTTACCCACCAACATTTTTTTTACCTACCAACTTTTTTTTACCTACCAGCTAGGTACTACCTACCACACCATACTGGCTTCACACCTTCACAATCAAGTTTATTAGAAAGAACTAAACGCTTCACACTCGATTGGAAAAATAGAAAGCTTCATATGGAAATTTGATTACTGGTTACGCAGAAGGCAAAACTGTATACAAATCGAAGAAATGAACAGCGATCGCATTTTAGTCCGATAAAATTTGAATGGAGATTAGACCTCTTTTGCGATTCACACTCATGATTCTGTTTTATCGAAGGAAAACCTTCAAGTACTCGTAGGGACCGAACGGTTTGTCCTTCAGAGCTCCGGGTGGTCTCAAAAATGTTTAAAATTTTCAATACTATTTAAAATTGGTGAAAAAATACCTTTATTTCGAGAGTCTTCGAGCTAGGGCACTCTTGAAGATTTCAACCCTTAATTTTCACCCCTTAGAAGTGACCTACATCAACCAAAAGCTTCGCGGCACAACTAGACCCCAAATGGAGCCCATATACCAAATTTGAACCAAATCGGTCCAGTGTTGCTAAGAAAAGTGCCGCGTACGGCGGACGGACGGAAATTTTTTTATTCGATTTTCGGATTCTATGTACCTTGAAACGTAAAACATCAAATTTTGAGGGGGGGTTAAATTTTTTTTTCTTGCTCGATTCCAAAGGCTTATTATTGAAAATAATAAACCAAAAGTAGAATTAATATGTCCTCCCAAATTGAGAAAATTATCTCGCATGTGAAGAAACTAAGGTTGGGAACCAACAAGGCAGACTTTTTCCCTCTAATCGCCCTTTGTTTGTCGACTATCTTTTTCTATCTTTCCACTGTTATTCCCACTGTTCCTACCTTAATGTCCCTAGCCCACAGAAATCCACCTATTTTAATTGCTTTCAACGATGTGATTCTACCTAAAAAACACCTTCGTATTCTTACAGTGGTCAACAATAAAATTCACGATTCCTCAAAGAAATCTTCGCTCGAAAAGTGATAACGTCATTTCCTTCACTTTCTCTCGAACGGTGTTTGTTGGACATTTTTCTTTCTTTCTTTTTTGCCATTAACAATTCCAATTCATAACGGGAAATCTCGCGTTAGTTGTGTTAATTTGTGTACGAAAACACTCCTCCTTTCACTTCGTAGAAGTTTCTCTTTTATTTTCCATCAGCTACAACTTCCTTGTTCTTCGATAAAACTTGTGGAATCCCTTCCTCTTAAGTTTGAACATCTAGAGGATTCATATTTGAGAACAAAATTTGCCAAATTGGGTGGATTAGTATCATTCTTTGTCCCATGACATTTCAAGGTTGCTATAGGTTTGGCTCGAGACGGTTTCCTAGGAATTTCGTGAGTGCGAACGAAATTTTGCTTGAATTAACTCTAATTTAGACGGCAGTTGGGGCAGTAGTTTTCAGTGAAACATGGAAAAAACATCAACAAATGTTTTGACGATCGAAGCTAGGCTTAACTCCCAAAATGGTATACTTTTTTCGTACCTAAAAATGCTGTAGATACAATCAACTACTTTCCATCCAAACCATTGTGAGTAAACAGCAGGAACAGAAAACTTTGAAGATGTAAGGTAGTTCCAAGCAAACTTTTTGGGTTGAATTTTGAGCACGCTTGGAACAAGTAGGTATTATAATTAAAACAGAATTACACCTACTTTGCCATTGACTTGTACAGAGATTCATGACCTTGGTGTTCAGATGTTTTTCGCGTACTCGACCCATTTTCTATGGCAACGTCATTGTTGAACTATTATTATTATTGTTATTATTGATGATTATTGTAATTATTGAACTATTAATATTATTATTTTTATTATTTAACTACTATTATTCTCTATTTCGTGGTGTTTCGAAGTCTTCTTGACCACGCCTCTGGCACTAGGAGGCTCTGGGTTCACCTGGAGCCTATAGGCAACTTACCGAGGTCGATCTCTCTCCTCATACTTAACTAAGAGCTGTGCAGCTGTCGTGGCAACGTGTTTTTGCCTTTGATACGTCTCTGAGAGCTATTAAAGCAATCATCGAGCTCGTGTCCCAACTTCCAAGGCCTCTCGACCAGGCGAGACAGGTGGGAAGCGCACCGGAAACGCGGCTTTTCGTCCCTGATGAGTTCCTTCAACAAAGTTCAGGTAGCTACGCAGTAAACTAAAATAAATTATCAACGAACTGGTATTTTACATATACCACACACGAGAAAACATACGGTTACACTCGAGAAACGGCAAGTCTCACCATTCCAATAATGAGAAAAAACCTATATTCCTATATTTTATGTGGAGCAAGTCTGATTAACCCAAAGTTGGGGTAAGCAAAATATCCCTGACTTTAATTTTTTTCACGATTTTGAGATCATCTTTGAGATTTATCGTCTTTCCTCATTTATTGTACCGATTTTCATTAAACTTGGTTGTAGTTGATATCTGCTATTTGAAAAAATAGGAAAAAAATCGTGGTACAATGAAGAAAAACATTGGTGTACCTACTCAAAAGAAACTGTGATAGTTACCTTTTTATTCTTGTAAAGGTAATAATATGATTAACTTTAATATCTAGCACTATAGAAATTTCTGGATTACAAGTTGCTACATCCATCTGTGCCAAGTACGGTCTTCTGCTATTGTCTGTCAACAGAGAGAATGATCTCTAACTTCTTCTCCCTCTTCTTTGAGATCATTATTTTCTTGACTTTCCAATTGTATTGAATATCCGCACAGTCGAGGTGCATTCCAAACAGCCCAAATTTACTCGATTTTTTTCTCGAAGGTGAAGAAGCAAAGGAAAATTATTCTTGTTGTGTCTTTCTGGGTCAACAGCAGACAATTTTTGGTTTCTCCATTTCAGATTCTGAAATCGAATCGATGAGACTTGAGAGATTACTAGGGACAGTACCAGCAGCTATAACCTGTCATCTTCCTCTACTATCTACTCCATAACTGATAAGCCACGGTAACTTACGACTACAATTAGTGGATTATTACCGCGTTTTTCTGAGTCCCACGATGAGTCTCATCCTCTTTCACCCGACCGACTTTCTACTTGATAACTTCAAGCGTCGTCATCACTGGGTGCACATCACCGGTGAGGTTTGTAATTTTCCCTCAAGTCGAGAGAACCACCACTACGAACAATATACTTAATAGATCGTGTTGAAATTCGTCTGGGTTTGATTTCTTTAACGTTTCCGAGTAAACCGAAAGTATGATTGGTTCTTCAGAAAATGGTCTTTTGGGTGCAGTTTCCTCTGGTCCAGTTATCCCTTATTTATTGTTACTTAACGTACCTAATCCACGACCTAGATGAAGTATTCCTCGTATTGTGTCTGTAGCACAAGCAACTGATTTGGCACAACTTGTCTTCCTGGTCAGCTTTGTTTCGTACAATATTCATCTTCATAAATGAGTTTTGATGCCAACCGTCCAAATCGTGATTTCGTGCTCCAAACAGCCATTTCCTTCTACGAAACAACCTCAGCTTGCGACCCAAATTACCTGACATCACGTCCCGTTTTCGTGACCGTCTTTCGGTCCACTCGCGAACTCTCTTTGTTTTTTGAAATGCCTTTGGGGAACTTTCCTGTAACCTGAAACAGCCTTTAACATTTTTTGAAGTATGGATATATTCAATTAGCCAGACATTCCTTGGAGGGCTCACGCACATACATATTGATAAAAATTTACAATTTTTTTTTAAATCCCAGTTTTCAGCAATGCACTTTAGGTAACTGGTGTTAACGACGTGTACATCGCAAATCTCCAAAGTGGTCAATTTTGAGCCATGGTATTTTAAAAATTGTCTGCCAAGTGGGTGTGGCACATAGCTTCCTCGTATCCATAACCCGATTATATAGATAATCCGATGCATAGTTGTTTATCTCAAAACACCAATCTCTAAGTACCTTCCACTACCCTCATAGGGGACCATCTACACGCTAATATGGACAATCCTAGAATATTTCATCAAATTCGGATCAAAAATTAAGTGAGTAGGTGTATGTGATTGGATAAAAAAATACTTAGCCTCGGCTGGGATTCGAACCCGCGACCCCTGGGGGACAGTTGAAGTTACAGCTGTTACAAGTAATTCACGTTTGCGCATGCGCAGTCGCTTCTATCTATCCGGGGATGATGATTTTCATAGGGGACTATCTACAACCTAATCCACATAATCCCTGAAAATTTCATCGAAATCGGGTGGAAAATGTGGAAGTTATGGCCGTTTTTTTTTTTTTTTTTTGAAATCTCCCCTCAAAGACCAAAGGTCTATCTGACGGAGGGGGCACGCCATATAACAAAATAAATAAATAAATCAAATATAATGGGGAGGACGCCCAGGACTCACCCAACGCCGGCCCTAGGGATGAGGGAAGATGAGGAAGGTGGGGGTGGGAGAGAGGGATGAAGGGAAGTGCCTCTATAAAACGACCACCAGTTCAGATATGAGCCGAGCAGGACGTGGGTGGTGATACCACGGAGTACGCCCACCGAGATGCCCAACTCACGCAACTCCGTGGCACTTTTCCCGCACCACACTCCGCGCCACGACAAGGTCGCAGCCATCACCCTGATGTTGTTGGGTGCCACTCCTTTTAGCTCTGACACTGCTTGCCGTAAATCATCTCTATCATACTTTCTTATCTTAGCCCGCCAGGTCTGCTCCATGTCCATGCTGCCATTAACAACCTGGACATCCAGGATAATGCAAGACCTGTCGGGCTTGACGGCAACAATGTCAGGCTTCTTGCCCTGGTCACTTGGCTTGTGGTATAATCTCTCCCTTTCAACATCCCAGCTGCTGGATGACAAGGCTTCTGCTATCTTCTTGGCGACTGCATCATGATGTAGGATGCGGCCCCCATGAGTTCGTGGACACTGCTGCACTACATGATACAGGTGTTCATTTCCACTTCGACAGGCACGGCAAAGGGTATCTGTCATCCCACGACTACCCCTAGAACACCGTACCGCTGTTGGCAGTGTTGCCACGCGGACGGCGTGGAAGTTCCGGTAGTCGCGGGCCCCAATGCCCTCCGAAGCCCAATCCACCCATTGGGATGAGATAAGGCTTTCGGAGCACTGTCGGAGTTCTTTACCATCTACTGACTCATGCAGGGCAGCAGCGAACTCAGCAGACGAACTGGGTTTTGGAGCAGATGGTGTTGCTCGGTCGCACCATGCTAACTGCTGCCTGACAAAATCAAGACCAGCAGCAACACGGGCGACCTCCCAGCTCGACCCCTGAAGGGCTAGCAGGCGCTGACGGCGCAGAGAAGGGATACATGCGGAGAGAGACACAATGCCAAGCCCACCGGATTTGACCGGTGCATGGATATAGGCACTTGGGACACCAGGTGGGAACCTCAGCCAAGAGCGCACAGCAGAGCGGACTTCTCGATCTAATTCCTGCAGCCTCCCCGCCGTAAGCCTACCAAAGACTAACCCGTAGGTTAGCTTCGGCAGTAAGTACGTGCGGAGGAGGCGCAGCCTCTGCTGTGGCTTCAATGGAGGAAATTCACGTTTGCGCATGCGTAGTGGCTACTATCGGTCCGAAGGTGGTGATTTTCATAGGGGACCATCTAAATACTAGTCTGTAACATCCCTGAAAATTTCATTGAACTCGGATGGAAAATGTAGATGTTATGGCCGTTACAAGGAATTCACGTTTGCGCATGCGCAGTCGCTTCTATCAGTCCGGGGATAATGATTTTCATAGGGGACCGTCTACACACCAACCCGCACAATCCCTGAAAATTTCATAGAAATCGGACAATAACTTCGTATAGTTATGCGCGTTACAAGGAATTCATGACAGACAGACAGACAGACACACAGACAGACAGACACGGAACCAAAATTGTTCAGAAAGGTCTGAAACGCAAAACGCGAGTGGAAATTTTGATTTTGGAGAACTTTTTTTTTTCGTCCTTGAAAAGTGAAAACAAAGCTTCCGCTACCTTGGTAGACTCGGAAGCAATACAGGGTGGGGCAACATAACCCCCCGATTTTGTAACGCAATAAATAAAAAAGTATTAGAGATATTTGTTTACTTTTTTAAATTATGTGTAGGAAATATCTTAAAGTTTTTTTTCACATAGTTTTGAAAATCATATCGGCCAAGTGACGCCCTCCATTATCGATGCACTGAACGAACCGATTTCCCGTGTTTCGCATCACCCTCTCCAACATGTCGACCGGTATGTTCGCCACTTCCTCGCGGATGTTGGTCTTAAGGTCATCAAGAGTCCGTGGACGGTTATTGAAGACCCGGGACTTGAGGTAACCCCACAAAAAGAAGTCGCACGGGGTTAAATCAGGCGAGGAGTTCGATGGCTTTGTTGAGGGAGCACTTCCCTGGACGCCTCATCTCTCTCAGAGGCGATTTGGAGTGGCCACCACGATCGCCTGATTTAACCCCGTGCGACTTCTTTTTGTGGGGTTACCTCAAGTCCCGGGTCTTCAATAACCGTCCACGGACTCTTGATGACCTTAAGACCAACATCCGCGAGGAAGTGGCGAACATACCGGTCGACATGTTGGAGAGGGTGATGCGAAACACGCGAAATCGGTTCGTTCAGTGCATCGATAATGGAGGGCGTCACTTGGCCGATATGATTTTCAAAACTATGTGAAAAAAACTTTAAGATAGTTCCTACACATAATTTAAAAAAGTAAACAAATATCTCTAATACTTTTTTATTTATTGCGTTACAAAATCGGGGGGTTATGTTGCCCCACCCTGTATGATCTACCTATATTAATGATCTACCTAATTTACCAAATGGCAGCTCCACAACGCGTTGACACTTCTTCAAAAAGCCTAGGAAACTCACGCTTAAGTACCAGAAGACATAAAGAAGGTTGAAGAAACTCATAGGGAAACGTCACGGTTGAGTGTGGACTTCGATTTCTTACGTCCTCTCGTCTATTCATGCCGAGAAGAGACTCCTTTGATAATGTTAGCAACGGCATCGAGAGTCCTTGGAGGCAGTTTTTGTTCGGAAACGTTTTCTTTTAAAAGCTCCTTTTAACCATTTAAACGCAGGAAACATGGGTGTTTTACCGTCTTATTTTTCGAGTTGGTGGAGAAAAAGGTGAAACCTACCAACAATAGTTGAGGGGAGATTTTGCCAATCGCTCGGACTTCTGCTTGAATTGCTTCTTTCAGTTACTGTGAGCTTATGGTGTAATTTGTTAAGTTACGTTGTGTGGTAGTTAAGGCGTGACGCAACTCTATGTGAATAAATTGAAGATAGCTAGGCATAGTTCAAATTTTAACACCCCCTCAAATTTTAAATGTTGAAATCAATTTCTCCCTTGCGAGGGAAAAACATTAAATCATGTTTAATGTTTTCCCCTCGCAAGGGAGAAATTAGATGTAGTTTTTTAAGGTCAAGAAAAAAGAAAAGATTCTAATTAACCAAAACAATTTAGGCGCCTTCAGCATTCTCCATTGACCCTGCCTCTCAAATTTCAGCTTCCTGCGTTCAACAGGAGAGAAAATGGCCTTGGAGCTCACTCAGCTGATCAGTGACCACTCAGGCGCCTTCAGCATTCTCCATTGACCCTGCTTCTCAAATTTCAGCTTCCTGCGTTCAACAGGAGAGAAAATGGCCTTGGAGCTCACTCAGCTGATCAGTGACCACTCAGGCGCCTTCAGCATTCTCCATTGACCCTGCCTCTCAAATTTCATCTTCCTGCGATGAATAGGAGAGAAAATGGCTTTGGAGCTCACTCAGCTGATCAGTCACCCTTCAGGTGCCTTCAGCATTCTCCATTGACCCTGCCTCTCAAATTTCAGCTTCCTGCGTTCAACAGGAGAGAAAATGGCCTTGGAGGTCACTCAGCTGATCAGTGACCACTCAGGCGCCTTCAGCATTCTCCATTGACCCTCCCTCTCAAATTTCAGCTTCCTGCGTTCAACCGAAGAGAAAATGGCCTTGGAGCTCACTCAGCTGATCAGTGACCACTCAGGCGCCTTCAGCATTCTCCATTGACCCTGCCTCTCAAATTTCAGCTTCCTGCGTTCAACAGGAGAGAAAATGGCCTTGGAGCTCACTCAGCTGATCAGTGACCACTCAGGCGCCTTCAGCATTCTCCATTGACCCTGCTTCTCAAATTTCAGCTTCCTGCGTTCAACCGAAGAGAAAATGGCCTTGGAGCTCACTCAGCTGATCAGTGACCACTCAGGCGCCTTCAGCATTCTCCATTGACCCTGCTTCTCAAATTTTAGCTTCCTGCGTTCAACTGGAGAGAAAATGGCCTTGGAGCTCACTCAGCTGATCAGTGACCACTCAGGCGCCTTCAGCATTCTCCATTGACCCTCCCTCTCAAATTTCAGCTTCCTGCGATGAATAGGAGAGAAAATGGCTTTGGAACTCATTCATCTGATCAGTGATCTGTCAGGTGCCTTCATTACTGTCCTTTGACCCACCATCTCGAATTTCACCTTCCTGCGTTGAATAGGAGAGAAAATTGTTTCTATACAATGAACATTAATTTGTGATTCACACTCATATTTCTGATTTATCACTAGTCCAAACTGAAGGACCTCCGAGGGAGCGATCTGTTGGTCCTACGGAGCTCCGTGTAGTCTCATTCGATTCTAAAAATTCCAGTCTATTTTAAATTGATGAAAAAACAATACCTTTATATTTAAAGTTTTCGAGCTAGGACGTTTTGAAAATTTCATCCCCTAGTTTTCACCCCTTAGAAGTGACTGACAATAACCAAAAGCATCTTGGTACAACTAGACCCCAAATGGAGCCGATATAACGTGGTAACTAAGAAATCGGTCCGTGGTAACTAAGAAAAAAAACGTTGCAGATTTGCGTGTCGGAATTCACGGAACGACCCCCAGCCCTAAAACATTAAACATGTTAAAATAAAGTATCCTAAACTTGAATCTACTGTGCCCAAAGCAAAACCTACTTGTTCGTGGCAGTACAGCCCCATGGAAGTTCAAATTAAAATTAACACAACCCAAATTGAAAAAAAAACACGAGTGTTGACACCAGAAAACTGAAATTCAATAAAACACAAGATTTGTTAACAATGTGTCTGTTATAAGATATAGAAACAAAGTAGTACCTTAAATTTTAAACTATTCCTAGTTTAAACAACAAGAAATGTACCAATGTACTCCAGATCGTGATGGCTTAACATTATAATGTATATTAGGGACTATATTAATGTAATATTGGTGTGAATATAATGTACATAATTTTTTTTATCAAACATACAATATTTATTATAAGAGACTGTATTATTTATTTGTTGCAGTGTGCAAAGAGTGGCTAGTTCACGAAGATGGCGCCTTGGCTTACCAATTGCAGCAAGAAGAAGGTAAAACTCAAGCTTCTTCAGTTACATGTACAAAAATCCTCAACTTTTGAATTATTCGAAAGCGCAGTTTTCTGAGCAAATAGGTTTGCACTTCGACTCCAGATTTCCAATACTTTGGTAATTCCGATACTTTGGGTAATCGAAACTTCAATTTCCAACTATCTGTCAAAACCCTCCAAATTTGAGGTCAGACGATGATGACATTCATAGGGAACCATCCTAAGTCCCAACCACACACAAATCAGAAAATTCAATAGAAATCAATTCGGATTGAAAATGCGAAAGTTATGCTAGGTGCGTCCGTAGCAACCAGTGTTTTACGAAAAGGTTACATCCCCTTCATTTCCCCAAAATACATCGTAAAAAATCGGGACCAACGCTATTCTTTATGATTTTTTGTGAGGAATTCAGGAAAAGTACTTTCGCAAATAATACTTGCGCGCGATTGACACTAACTTCATTTTTTAAAACGAAACCCCCTTTTGTTATCAAGGATTTGGAATCTACGTCAAATTTCATGAAAAATTCATACCCGAACCGATTTTTTTATAGCGCGCAACCTGGCTTTTTGAACGCTCTAAGTTGCGCAACTCCACACAAAAATTAGGTTTTGGAGAACCAAAAGCAAATTAGTTGTAGAATCGATCCCTGAAGTTATACATCCATATAATATACCCATACAGTTACACCCTGTATAAACTTCCCAGCTATGCGAAAATCCACTCGTTTAGCTCGCACAATTATTTAGGTACTCAGAATTTTCATATTTATATTATTTAAATGAAACATTCATTCTTCTGTGCAACGTTAGAAAAATGAATAGATATATACAAAGGTAAGTATTCAAAAATATCAAGTATGAACATATTTTTTTTTTTAAAGTTGATTAGTTAGTCTTTTTATTCAATATTATTATTAAAATAAGGTTTTTTCAATTATGATTGGATAACATAAATATCCCACTTGAGTAACTATGTAATGAAAATTCATTTATCAATCAATTCATTTTCATAATATATGATGAATATCACTCAATGAAATTGCTTATTCAGCATAACTTGGTAGGTAGATGTGGAAGTGAAATTGCAAGCAATGTTACTGATCTATTCCGTGGGGGTCAAGGAGGGTCGCTAGGCAACCAACCTCGTACTCCATTTGCTAGCAACCAATGAGCGTGCGTTATTTTTCATTTACCCTTTCCGTCTCCAACTGTCCAAGAATCGGATTTCTAACCAATCATTCATCAATTATCAATGACAATGAATATGCAAGCTATCTCATTTTTTACTCAACACCTTTAATAACCCAAATTCTGCGATTTCATGATAAAAATAATTAAAGTATGGTAAAAATTCAATGGTGGAAACCGAGATCTATTTATTCTGGATACATTCCCGTATTATAATTGAAAAAATCTTTCGTGGAGGATGAGAAACTTTGGGAAAACTTTTCAATGCGACGCTAGCGCCATCTCCTAAAAGAGAATCAAACTAGAGGGCTGTCCCCTTTAGCCTTAAACCTGATGCATCGGTGTTGATTCAACTCCAGTATTTGAACTCATTTATAATACATACCTACTGATTTGGATCGTACATTTATAATGCGTATGATGTCACGTTCATAATAATACTTACCTAGGAATAATTCGATTGGGTCTTCAAACCCTTCAACATTAATATAAATAAACCAGGAGTCGAACTAAGAATTTCAAACTTTAATTTTTGAATAAATTAATCCGATCGACCTACGCCAGAATGTTATAGGCGCTTTTTTGACCGAGTGGGAAGAGCATTTGATTCTTTGTGACATAAATCGTGTTTCCTACGCAAAAATCCCTGCGTGTGAAGTTAAAACGAAAATAACACAATACACGTGGGTGTTTAAGTGAATTAGATTGGTAAATGATCGATTCTGGAATAAACTACCAGAGTTTTTAAGGATAAAAACGGTATTGTAAAAATGTGATGTTAAACTTTCATAATATTGCGTCTTAGTAATTTCGCTTCTTCATTATCGCTAAAGAATCTTTGTATTTGTGGTTAAAACGTCCAAAATCAAAATTTTTACTATCACGTAGCATTTTAGGGTTTTCTATACAACTCTGCTTGCGTGCCTGTCTGTGATTTCTATGAATAATTTCCAATGTTTTTCTCGCCAAAAATGTAACGAGCGTCTAAACCACGGACCTAGGGCAGGTGCCCCCCGTGGCAACTGCCCTCCTGGCAAACTGCCCTCCTGCGGGAGGGTAGTTTCAACCCGAAACACAAATGTGCGCCCCATGGCAACTGCCCTCCCGGTAAACTGGCCTCCTAGCCCTTACAAGCCCGACTAGATATTATACCTGCAGAACACGAAACATAATGTTGGCATTACAACAAGCTAATGTAGATTACACGGGCATTGCTTGCCTACATTTTGACCCATTGATTATGCCCACCTCTGATTATTGAAAATGATAAACAAAATTGGGTAAAACTAGACTGAAAATCTGCCTAGTAGAACGCCACCAACCAAACCTTTATATCTCAATCCGTTCCCAAGATATGATATTTTAATTTTTTTTTGCTCAGCAAACTACGTTTTGGCCATAAAAAACCCACGTTTCTTCACTTTGAAACGATTTCTTCTATTTTTGACCTCATTATCGAATTTACGCCTGAAGCTCATTCATAATCAAGAACAGATCGCAATTGCAGTTTAGACATTGAAAATTTTCTAAACATTTTTCTAAAAAGTTCCTAAAACAACTTGTACGTAGGTACGTTAACTACATTTCCAATAAAAACTTGCTGAAAACTGTCTAATCTCAGGAAAACTTGCTGAAAACTGTTTAATCTCAGGAAAACTTGCAAATTTAATCAACTTTCTAATGGTATGGTCAATTTTGCGATTCCTTGTCGATTTCAGCGAAATCACCGTCTCGGAGGCAACAGCCCACCCCCTTCCAGCCATCTGCCCACCATCCAACCCTCAAGTCTCATGCCAATTTAATGGAAAAAACTCCGATTTTCGCGTAAATACTCAATTTTTCCATGAAGTTGACATTCAAATTATTTTATTCCTAATATATACTGATGATCGTGACTGAAGATCCATTATCATTGGCAGCTCATTATACTTTTGAGAGACCCATGTCCCAGAAATGAGAACTCGCACAGGTAGAGGAGATCTGTTCTGAGCAGGAGGGCAGTTTACCGGGAGGGCAGTTGCTCGAGGAGGGCAGTTTAAAACCGGGGTTCGAAACTGACCTCCTAAAACGGGAGGGCAGTTGCTCGAGATGGCCTAGGAGGGCAGTTTCAAACCGGGGTTTTAAACTGACCTAAAGAGGTAGGAGGCCAGTTTGCCGGGAGGGCAGTTGCCAAGTTCCCTAAACCACTCCTACAGCATTAGTTCATGTATCCTCCGCTTGGGATTATATATCGTTTTTCCTTTGAATCGTATGAGATAAGCTTAGTTACCTATTTTGGTAAAGCTTGACTAATGCGATGCAGGTGATTCAAGGGAAAAATGCTTTACTATCCCTAGCGGAGGATACATGAACTAATGCTGTAGGTGTGATTTAGACGTTTGTAAAAAAACGACTCCCTAGGTGTTCGGTGCAAGTATTAGATACTTGTGCTGAACAAGTTTTTCAGATAGGGAGACAAACTTCTATCTGAAGCGCTGCTTCGTTTGGATGTACTATAAGGATGGTTTGAGCAAAATGGACTGTATAAGGGAAATCAGCACGATTCAAATTTGAAACTGAAGATAAAACGGAGACCCACCAGTACTTAATAAAGCGAGAAATGCAGAAGTTGTGGCGAAGCTCGTAGGATTCAATTTGGATCGTACCTACGGGGTCTTTACTATTTTGAAAATTAATTATATTGAACGAAAAACGCCGGAAAAACCAGGTCGTTTTCGACAAGATGCGAGACGCAAGGCTGAGAGGCATGAGCGAACTAAATATTGAGGTGAGATTGGTTGGACAGGAATCAATCTGTCATTGTTTATGTCGTAGGTAGGCCCGTACACTAGGGCTTAAATTGTGGTCCCAATTTTGAACAATATATATTTTTGGGAGGACGTGATTTTCTAAAGTCGGGGCGCTCAAGTCTCCTTTGGGGTATTTAGTTGTGTGGAAATCACGTGCTGTTTTGAATGAGCGTTCGATTGCACCCTCCACGCCTCTTCAGGACTCTGGTTCTGTCTCGGATATGAGAAGATAATCTCCTGTAAAGCTTCAAGCGGGTACTGCTATGAAAGTTCTCTGTGGCTGCACTCGGAAATGGAACGGAACATTGTAAACGCTCGAGCAGCTCTTGGTACGCCCTTACGACTCGCCTAACGGCCCCAACTCCTCTGATAGCTGATAAACTGAAATGATCTTGTAGTTACTAATGAGGTTTAAAACGTGGCTTCCCCTACAAAAACTTCAGCATTCATCTATCTTTTACTTACCACATAGGTATAAAACTTGAAGAGGAACCAAAATTTCGTTCCACGTAGCACGAACATGGTGTTCTACACTTGCCAACTTCTCTCGTCCATCTTGGAGGGCCGAAAGTTTATACCAGATCAGCTGATGATAAAATGAAGAGGTCATGTAGATGTTATTGGTGACTTTTGTGTAATTTTACATCAAATAACATCTAAATTAACCTATTTTAGAACCTTAGAATTTGGAATTTGAAACCTCTAATGTGATAATTTGAGTTTTTTTGGTAGTTCGACGTTACCAGACGTGTATCGGATAGACCAGGTAGTCTGAACCAGGACCAGGTCAGTGTGACGCAACTCGGTTTGGAAGCTGTAGGAAACGCTTCCCGTCCACATCCGATCGAACCCGTTTCCTGAACTCGCTGAAGAGGAAACGCGAAGCCCATTAGGTAATCGGAATCGACCGACCTCCCGATTGTTGAAACTTCCATAGGAATTATACTCCTACTAAAGTCAACTTACGAGAAAAACATCGTAGGTATGCCGTGTCAGTAGATACGTTTGAACATTATCGTATGCCTTCTCGTTCCCACCCGATCTCGATTTCTCTCATATTTAGTGGGGTATCTTTACGTAGTAAAGTTGAGCTTCAAATGAGAAAAATTAAAAATCCCGGCGACTTATTGCGTTACTAGATTTCCATGTCGAACTAAAAAAGTCGTGTTGTTGGACTCTTGAGGGTTGGTCAATTTTTTTTTCGTTTCGTATAATTTATTATCCTTCTTCAGGGCTACAAAGAGGGAGGGACAGACAGCAATTTAGTGTAGGTAGATACAAACAGTCAAACTTATGCTAGGTACAAAAGTGTTGGAGTGGTTACCTTGGAATTTTCGGTTATCTATTCTACATTGTAGGTAGTTGGGGTCCTGTGCCATGGTGGTATTGGCTATATATCAACATTTGAGGCGATATGCAGTAACTTTTCTCATACATTTTCACAGTGAACTTGTGGAGAACTTAGAGAACACGTGGAGAACTTAGAGAACACGTGTTGACTCGACTGTTACAGTTCAATGAATGATGAGAGAGACTGATAAGTTGGTTGGTTCTCTACTTTTTGTGTGGTGGTGTGGCAGACACACAAACTCTAATCTATGGTGAACATACCAATCACAAAATATTCTTATCTAAGCTTATCATCTACACAAAATAATATATCTCATTTACATTATCAGCTACTATTTACATAAGTTCTAAATCTGATTAAAGAGCCCCTATAAATAGTTGCAATTATTGCACAAGACAGAAGGTAACAAATCAGGTACTTGTACAGATAGGAAAATAGTTGTGGGGTGCTACAAAAATCATGGTAGCAGCAAAATATATACATCACTTTCTCAATCTACTAGAATATTATTATACTATTGGAAGACTTCACTATAGACCAAGAACCTATCTCCTTCTCCTTTGACTAGTAGCCCAGGCTATATGAGTTAGGCCATATGGATGAGGTTGGTATAGAGCCTACTGAGATTCTCAGTATCCCTCCTGAAATTGCACGTATCTGGGGTTTTTGAAATATATACCATTTCTTTAATTTTACGTTTAGAATAATTTGGTTCAGTATCTACAATTTTTGCCTCTTGAAAATTGAACATGTGTCCCTCTGAGATTGAGTGTTGGGCTAATGCACAGTGTTCTTTCAGGGTGGTAATGTCAGATCTATGTTTTGAAAATCGGTTCTTTAGATATTGTTTCGTTTGGCCTACGTACTGCTGAGGGCAGTCGGAGCATGGGACGGAATAAACAATGTTACTCTTCTCTTCTTTGGGAATAGGAGATTTCAATTTGGAAAAAACGAGATCATTTAGTGCTCTTTTGTTCTTAAAGGCCAATTTGCAATCTATTTTATTTTTTACAGACTTGGAAAGTTGCTCTGATAGCCCTTTCACGTATATCATGCTCCTATATCTGAATGGCTGGTCTGACTGAGACGAATTACCTGGACTAGTTGGAGGGTCTGCAATTTGAATGGTGCCATTAGGTGGGTTGGAAGCAGGCTGTGCTAAATTGACCAACCCTCAAGAGTCCAACAACACGATTATATACCCAGTGGTCGAGAAACTGAACCTTATTGAACTAAAAAAGAACCACGCTATCCGGTTGAAAACTAAGGCCTGTGCTGAGTACACGAGTTTTGTCACTCATA
Organism: Apolygus lucorum; assembly: GCA_009739505.2. NCBI lineage: Eukaryota > Metazoa > Arthropoda > Insecta > Hemiptera > Miridae > Apolygus > Apolygus lucorum. The sequence goes on along the minus strand of CM019174.2, from coordinate 29,979,900 downwards.
CACCTTTGGTTTTTTCGCGGATTTCGATTCAGAATGGTCTAAATGTTTTTGTTTTTTTCCACCGTTGAGTGTTGTCCTCCTTCACCTTCAGATTAATCTCAAAAGGGTGCCCAAGTCTTACTGTGGAACCTCCTAAAAAATTGGTTATCTATTATATGCAAGGTGGTTGATGAAAGTACGAATAGCTGTTTTTTTAGCTGGTTTCTAATGTTTTGTGACAATTTATATTCCCGTTCTCAGGATCATGTGGATAGATCGGTTCCCAAACCTAAGAATTCGAATAATTTTGCGAGTGATGAGCCATGAAGCAATGAATAAGAAAATAGTTTGAGTCGCTATCAGTTGGTGGAAGTGAGTGGTCTGCGTATCCTCTTTCGTCGATAAGGAGCGTCAACTATCAACAAACTCGCCCAACGAATGCAAGTTTCAAGTGCTGACGGTCCAGTAGATTAGCTGCTGATGAATGTGTGACTGCTGAGTCAATCCTTCCAGATGCTTCAACATCTTAGAAATATTTCACGTACTATTTGAGTCCTACGTTCATAATTTTACAGGATTCGGTAATTCAGAATATTCTAAACTAGGAGACAAATTTGATGACTTTCCCCTAAACTTTTTGTGCCAGCTCGGTTGGGATGGTCCAATCCGAGAAGCTGCCATCTTTAGCTCAGTGAGTTCAGAACATAACGAAAAAAATCGATAGTACTGCATAAGACCGAAAGACTGAAAGGCCTTTCATGATGGTCCAAGTAGTATCATATTTCCTCTTGTAACTCCCGCCTCCACCCTTTGTTGTGAAGTCTACAATGGCATCTGAATATCCAGTATCCGAACGCCTGCCTTGAAGTAACCGTCTAGTGGGTAGAGAAAACGAGTTAGTGAGCTCTTATTTAATGTTATTGAAGGTTCCAATTGTGCTATAGACAGGTAGGTAGGTACGCGTTTCTCCAATGAAAAAATTTTGCAAGAATAATTGAGCGATTTTCAACATAGGCTGATTTAGGATTCTTCAAGATTTCAAAATTCGAAAATATTTTAACATGTTGGACTCGTTGTAGATGTTCTTCACTTCTTTGGGCTGTAATGTTTCAAAACATTTTAGTTCTTTGTTATTTATCTTATATGTTCGGTGTCTCAAATGGCTTTCCTTATTCCTGGGAGTAAATTCATACTCGAAATCAGTAATCGATGTACGTGACTTGAGCTCTGATGTACTACGTTCACCCACCACCTTGTCCAAATTTGAGTTGTAATCCATAACTCGCTCTTGTAATAATTGAAAAGTTGTTCTTGAGGAACATAACTACCATTAGGAGATTTATTCGGATCGAGCGATTATAAATTATGGTGCCGGTGCATCTGTACGGGTTGGAAGTCAGACTCGCCAAAGTGGAAGCTGAACTTCGAAAACTCCACATCACTCTGACGAATCAAATCCATTCACTGAAATCCAACGGGTTCTCTGGAGGTCAGTATTCTGTTTTTTAATCGATGAAATCTTCGAGTGAGCTTAATAATTTTGGTACATAATAATAAGTAATGTTTTTATCGACCCAAGAACTTGGTAGTTATGTGGATTTTTACAATAGGACCTTCTCGTGCTGTTTTGATAGTCTTTCAAATTTAAGGTCTTATGGAAAGCTTTCCAAAAGTTGCATGCTATGATGGTTTTTACAGAAGTGAGATGAGCGATAATAATGGGGAATTTGCCTCACATTTTTTTTTTTTCGAATGAGGGTTTATTTTTATGGAATAAAACCATAGTGAGCTGCTCGAAAACGCATCCAAAAAATTTAGAGAATTTAAGGAAGATGGAAATGTTAAATGTGGTGGCAATGAGTAAGAGGCAGCCATGTTTGAAACGTAACGGATATTCTACCAATCTGACTTCAAAGGAGGTTCTGTGGCGCTTACCACAGAAGCGGAACATACACGAACTTTTAGCTTCCGAGTAGTGCGCACAAGAGTGCGCCGCGAACTGGCAGGAAGAACCCAGACACAAAAGTGACCAAAAGAAACAATATTACTCACTTTTTGCTTCCGAGTCTACCAAGGTAGCGGAAGCTTTGTTTTCACTTTTCAAGGACGAAAAAAAAAAATTCTCCAAAATCAAAATTTTCACTCGCGTTGAACAATTTTGGTTCCGTGTCTGTGTGTCTGTCTGTCTGTCCGTCTGTCTGTCTGTCTGTCTGTCTGTCTGTCATGAATTCCTTGTAACGCGCATAACTATACGAAGTTATTGTCCGATTTCAATGAAATTTTCAGGGATTGTGCGGGTTGGTGTGTACACGGTCCCCTATGAAATTCATCATCCCCGGACTGATAGAAGCGACTGCGCATGCGCAAACGTGAATTCCTTGTAACGGCCATAACTTCTACATTTTCCATCCGATTTCAATGAAATTTTCAGGGATATCACAGATTTGTATTCAGATGGTCCCCTATGAAAATCACCACCTTCGGACTGATAGTAGCCACTGCGCATGCGCAAACGTGAATTTCCTTGTAACGTCCATAATTTCTACATTTTCTACCCGATTTCAATGAAATTTTCAGGGATGTTACAGATTAGTATTTAGATGGTCCCCTATGAAAATCACTACCTTTGGACTGATAGTAGCCACTGCGCATGCGCAAACGTGAATTCCTTATAACGGCCATAACTTCTACATTTTCCATCCGATTTCAATGAAATTTTCAGGGATGTTACAGAATAACTTGTTTTGATGTTTTGAGATTAACTACTATGCATCGGATCATCTATACAATCGGGTTATGGATACGAGGAAGCTATGTGCCACACCCACTTGGCAGACGTTTTACAATACGATTCTACCTACTAGTTTATCAAGCATTATTAGTCTTCATCTTCTCTTATTTAGTTTCAAGATTTGAATCACATTATTCCAGTAGCCATTTCACTGGATCGTTTTGTGTGGCGGTGCTAGAACTCTGTCTGTTGTCGGAGTGGTTTTCGCGTCGTTTTTTTTCTTTTTCGTATGACGTCAACAATATTCCTCGATTTTCGCGGTGTTTTGTAACAGAGGTTCACTTGTTTAGTCATTTTCTCCTACGGTAATTTTTTCCCCTTGGTTATTCCTAGTGTTAAACGTTATTCTAGGGCCCTATTATAGGATTTGACTTGAAATTCCAGAATCTAAAATTGAGGCAAATTCCCCATTATCATGGTTTCTGCTTCCCGATGCGGGCTATGGAGCCGTACAAAGTAAAAATTGATCCAAGTCAAAATTTGTCTCCAAGTTTGGAAAAAATGTTTTCCATAAACAAAATTTCCACTCGCGTTTCGCTTTTTAGGCCTTCCTGAACAATTTTGGTTCCGTGTCTGTCTGTCTGTGTGGCTGTCATGATACCTATCCTTGTGACGGGCAAAACTATACGAAGTAATTGTCTAATTTCGATGAAATTTTCGGGGATTGCGCGGGTTGGCGTGTAGATGCAGATGGTCGGACCATCATGGTCCCTTATGAAAATCATGGCTCCCGTGCTGATGGATGGTTGGCACTGCGCATGCGCAACGTGTATTTTCTTGTAACAACCATAACTATTACATTAAATGTAATGAAAATGATAAATTATTAAAATAAATAAATAAATTAAATAATAAATAATAAATTATTATAAATTAAATGATAAATTTTATCATCAGAGAATGAGAGAATGAAAGACCGACCCTTGTGAAGCGAAACTGACTACCTATGTGAGGGCGGCTTGTTTTGCTTCCATACATTGCAACCGTGTTAGTAACATTTTTGTTTGTACGAGTAAATTTAGCTCATTCTTTCTGAATGCAGATCTGGGTAGTCTGAATGGGGGATGCGCCAGATTTTCTTTAAATTTTAGTCGAAAGTAGACCTCATTCTGAGAATTTGACACCAGCCGTTCTCTTTTTGGATGAGTGGATTTGTCTATGATTTTTTAGTTTCGAATGTTTATGACGTCACGCGGCCCTCCCACCTGGGCGGGAAACCCCAGCCCAATGTGACGTCATAAACATTCGAAACTTTGAAAAATCATAGAAAAAGGTCTCCTCACGCTATAAGGTCGCGGTTGGTGTCAAAATTCTTAAAATGAGGTCTAGTTTTGATTACAAATAACAATAAACAGTTTTTCATATCCATGCGCACATCCCATTACTCATAGACCAGGAGTAGAAGTCGATTTCTAATAAAAGTTCTCGAATGTGAATAAAGAAGTATCTCTGCCACTCCAAGGCCCTCTCTTTCAAAATTGGCGGCAGTTTGACATTGACAAATTTAGAGAAATTATGACTTACGTAGTTGATAATACAGGAAAAAATTAATTCACTTGCTAGAACTAGGTAATTAATTATTTTCACCATAGTGGTTCTTGTGAGCCCCTATGTTCTATTGTTATATTATTATTATTGTTCAAAGGTTCGTTCGTTAGGATAACATTTCGTAAAACGCTGCAAATTATTACACAATGGTTTATTATTTTTCTTTCACAGATCACTCGTCTACAAAATCACCAACCATCCAATTTGAAGGGAAAAAAATCAAAATCACCAACGATGGATCGCATTTTGGTCAGCTCTAATTTTAACGGAGATTAGGCCTCTTTTGCGATTCACATGTTTTGATTTATATATATATTTCGAAATAAACCCTTAAATTTTCGTAGGGAGCGAACGGTTTGTCCTACAGAGCTCCGCGTGGTTTCAAAAAATTCTATAGAATCTTAAATTGAAGGAAAAACAATACCTTTACATCGAAATTTTTTGAGTTAAGGCGTTTTCAAAATTTCAAAATTGATTTTGGAACCCTTAGAAGTGACCTACATCAACCAAAAGCTTCGGGGCACAACTAGACCCCAAATGGAGCCTACATACCAAATTTCATCAAAATCGGTCAATGCTAAGTGGCAAAAGTACGGCGTACGGCGTAAAAATTTGGCCGCGGCGTACGGCGGACGGACGGCCAAATTTTTATTCGATTTTTGGATTCTACGTACCTTGAAACGTAAACCATCAAATTTTGAGGGGGTGTTAGAATTTTTTTTTTCTTGGTCGATTCCAAAGGTTCATTATTGAAAATAATAAACCAAAATTGTGACCATTTTTGACTTATTAGTTGGCGGCTGAAATTTTCGATATATCTGTTAAGATGGGTGTACTATAAGCCTGTCTGGCCCTCGCCACCTACTTAGCAGGGTTTGGGACGCAAGTACTGGAGACAAGGTTTGGGAAAAGCCGAGGTTCTGTACTGGGCTTCGTATTTTGTTGGGAATGGAGTAAAAAACGTCTGCCAAGTGGGTGTGGCACATAGCTTCCTCGTATCCATAACCCGATTATATATAGCTTTTCCAAATTGAAATAAACATTTTTCAAATTGAATAAATATTTTCCAAATTGAATGAAACATATTCCAAATTGAATGAAACATTTTCCAAATTGAATGAAACATTTTACAGATTGAATGAAACATTTTACAAATAGAAATAAACATTTTACAAATAGAAATAAACATTTTACAAATAGAAATAAACATTCGTATAGCGGCATCTCACGCTCGATTATGTCCATGACAGACTGAAGGATTTGGTCTGCAATCCTCCTCCCATCCGACGGACGGCTTCCCCGCCGTTTGAAAAACTACTGAATGGTGACACTCTTTAGCTTGTCTTACGGAATCTCTTCTCAATGCCGTGTAGTCAACAATGTTCTGTTCGCCTGTTCATTAGTTGTCGCCGTTGGATTTTCAATATCTTTGTGCCGGTTCGTAACGATATTATCCTAGCTTTCATTGCATATCCAAAATAGTCCTCATCAACCTATTTACTGTCAGTGCTCATTTTCAACAACTCACTACGAGAATAATTACCAAAATGATTGACAATTCGGCTACCGACTCATCTTCAGGAGCACCAGTGAGAAGGATTGGGTATGTACGACGAAGTAATGTTCTTTTCAGTTCTTCTGATGAGGATAACCATGTGATGCTGAGTACCCAGTTTTGGATTCGATTGTACGTTATTTTTTCTTTATTTCATATTTACTGTTTCATTTCTATTAAAATTTCATGTTTAATATTTCTATTAGTAATAAAATGTTTATTTCTATTTGTAGAATGTTTATTTCTATTTGTAAAATGTTTCATTCAATTTGTAAAATGTTTAATTCAATTTGGAAAATGTTTCATTCAATTTGGAAAATGTTTCATTCAATTTGGAAAATGTTTATTTTAATTTGGAAAAGCTATAGATGATCCGATGCATAGTAGTTAATCTCGAAACACCAATCTTTAAGTACCTTTCACTACCCTCATAGGGGACCATCTACACGCTAATCTGGACAATCCTAGAAAATTTCATCAAATTCGGATGAAAAATGTAAATGTTATGGCTGTTACAAGGATTTTACGTTTGCGCATGCGCAGTGGCTACTGTAAATTTTAAGGCCTTGATTTTCATTGGGGACCATCTACAACCTAATCCGCGTAATCCCTGAAAATGTCATTGAAATCGGGTAGAAAATGAGGAAGTTATGGCCGTTACAAGGAAATTCACGTTTGCGCATGCGCAGTGGCTACTATCAGTTCGAAGGTGGTGATTTTCATAGGGGACCATCTACAACGTAATCCGCATAATCCCTGAAAATTTCATCGAAATCGGGTGGAAAATGTGGAAGTTATGGCTGTTACAAGGATATTTACGTTTGCGCATGCGCAGTGGCTACTATCAGTCCGAAGGTGGTGATTTTCATAGGGGACCATCTAGATACTAGTCTGTAATTTCCCTGAAAATTTCATTGAAATCGGATTGAAAATGTAGAAGTTATGGCCGTTACAAGGAATTCACGTTTGCGCATGCGCAGTCGCTTCTATCAGTCCGGGGATGATGATTTTCATAGGGGACCGTCTACACACCAACCCGCACAATCCCTGAAAATTTCATCGAAATCGGACAATAACTTCGTATAGTTATGCGCGTTACAAGGAATTCATGACAGACACACAGACAGACAGACACGGAATCAAAATTGTTCAGAAAGGTCTAAAACGCAAAACGCGAGTGAAAATTTTGATTTTGGAGAACTTTTTTTTTCATCCTTGAAAAGTGAAAACAAAGCTTCCGCTACCTTGGTAGACTCGGAAGCAAAAAAATTTCCCTAGCAGAGCGTGGTTTCGATCCACGGACCTCTGGGTTATGGGCCCAGCACGCTTCCACTGCGCCACTCTGCTTAGTTGGTCACTGAGGAAGTAATTCGGCTCACTGGGTTCATCGTGTGCATCGAGTTGTGAGAGGGGAAACTACATAAGGAAAATGTAGCTCCGACAGCTCGTAAAATCTATATTTTTTCTGGCAGTGAATCGTCCTTTGTACGTATCGTTAGAAGCGACACCTGGTTCCTTCGTAAATACGAAGCGAATACCGCAGGAATGCACACCTGCTCCGCACGACCTCCAGAAAGGCTGGTGTTCCTCTGAGTCACCTTTATTGTAGTCACTTGTGCAGGTATGGTATAGGTCGAGGTCGTTAGGGGAAGGAGACAGTCTCAATGAGAAATCACGGGATTAGTCCTTAGTGCTGGAAATTAAACGAAACTTCCTCCAAACTTTAACGTGAATACAATGAAAAATCCAATCTACTCTCCAAATTTCGCTCATATCCTAGAAGAGGGGTACAAGTCCAAAAATGTCATTTTCGGGAAATCGCTTTCAAAGTTTTACACTCAAACAAATAGCTATATCTCCATGACAACACGTTTAATGTTAATGATATTTGGGGGAAAATGTTCCCGTACTAATGCTTCTACAGCTCATGGACTGAAATGAGGAATTTCACCATGTCGGAATTTCCTATTTTTGACCCCAAAATCGGATTCAGCACGTCTAAAAACCCCCTAAGGCAAACTTTCAGCCCGAACTTCCAAATTTATGAATAAACAAAACAGTGTAGAAAATACGAATGTTTAAAAAAACCGGGAAAATGACGTCATGCTGGAATAGTTCATTTATGGCCGCTTGAAGCGCTGAGATCGAGAAATCCATAGTCCCCAGATGCAAAATTTCATGAAACAGTAAAGTTCGAAATCGAAAAACTGAAGACGAAAAATAGAAAAAGCGAGATGGGGAAAATTAGGTTTCCTCTGTTTTTGTTTGATAACTTTTCTCTTAGAAAACACGATTTCGTCGTCCCAATGGGCAACACTGGGAGGAGACGGCGATCCGAACAGCCCAATCAGCGAGCGTTCCCGCTTCACGTCTGTTTTCCCGGTTAGTTTTGAAATTGAAAATTTTGATTGTCTCCCAAAAATAACAGGAGACTTATTTTCCGAAATCAGCCCGATATTCATCTATCCCACACCATTAACTATTCAGGAAAAATGCAAACAGAAATCGGTGAAATTCCTCATTATTCTTTTCGCTAGTGTGGAAGGAGTGGGGGGAATATTTTTGTCGAATTTCCTCGATTTTTGGTGTTGTTTCCTTTTTTCGTGGACAATATTAAATATTTTAAAGAAATTTTCTTTATTTCAGAGATGTCACTTTTTTTTCATGGACGATTTTTATTCTTTCCCAAATGATTAATTTGGTTTTAAATGAGAATAATCATAACTTGAGGTGTATAAAACGAGAATTTATTAGATTGGGAGTTGTCGGAAAAATAAAACAGATTGAAAACGGAAGATATTTATAATTCTGTCTCCAAAAATATTCTTAAGTAATTGAAACAGCTTCTTAAAATCTATAAGCAAAGATAACCAACGTGTGATTTTGAGTTCAATCCCCCAACCCTTACACCATTCCTTCTTCAACGGTTTCAGTACAACCAGTACAACTTTCATCGGTAGTTTCGGTAGGTAGTCCGTAGGAGTAGACATTCAAGGTGAAACACACCAGTGGCACCACTAATTTGATCTATGGTATCAAAATTTATAGTTCATGAAAATACAAAGGTTTATTCATAAAGATTCAAAGCTTGGGTACTATTAATAGGCCATAAATGAACCAAAATATCGAAAAATCGCAATTTTGTGAATATTATCCCTCCACTTGCTTCTTCCTAATGAGAATTTCAGTACTCTGGTGACTTAATGTTAGTCAGTTATCTGAGTCGAAAAAAAAAGAAACACGCGAATCGGTTGAAATTGAGGAGTAGGTAGCGCGCTCAACGTGCTGTCATAATGAGCCTTACTTTCACTAAATAACCCCTCGTTCATCCTCCGTTTACTCTAATCTCAAAATTCCAGCAATGTAGTGCAAAACTAGATAGATTTCCACGTCGAACAAAAAAGAAACACTCAAATCAGTGGGAAATTGAGGTTTGGGCGAAATACACAAGATTATGCTTTAAAAAAAACAAATTTTAATAGTTTCTACTCCCCCTCTCCTTCAAGGCAAAATTTAATGTGGATGACGTAGTCCACAGCGCTAGATAAATTTTAGCGTTGAACAATGGAGGAACCACGCGAATCGGTTGGGGAATAATGCCTGGACAATCACAAGAGACATAGACTGATGGATTTTCTTCCGTGGATTTGGGTTTTGAAGGGACTAAAACGGATTAGTATCTGGTTATTTTGTTTTCCGTTGAGTGTTGTCCACCTTTAACCCAGATTAATAGCATATTCAAGGATGCCCAAGTCTTACAACGTCCTAGAAACACAAGTAGGTAACCATCTACCTACCTGCTGTAAAATAACCACAGCATGATGGATGAAATAATTAGGAAACCGTGTAAATTATTATAATTGTGATTATTATTGCAATTGTTATTTTTCTGTAAAGATCACCAGTCAACTACCTTCTTGGGACAAGGTCAGGATGGGGGTCCATTGGGCTAGGCTCGAGGGAACGAAGTGTTCTGATAAATTGCACAATAAACATGCATTTATCATTGTTGATCGTCTTGATTGTGATAGTAGTTACCAAAAAATTAACACTAGGTTTCTTTAATTGAGGAAATCACTTAATAGAGGCGATACGTCCACTTTAGGGGGTAGCAGCTTTAGAGGGTGCCTGTCTTCTGCAAACGTAGGTGGCTCGCCCCGTCCATCGAACAAAGAACTTTCAGCATTCAGGCGGAGGGGGGATGAGCTAGGCTTAAAGGGGTTCGGTAGTCGAAAATTTTCAAAAATTTAATTTTTCAGATTTTTAAAAAATATTATTCTACACATTATCCCCGACATTTTGGTATATAAAACTTTCATGTTTGAGTCAGGAAATGTCCTGCAATCGTTGCCTGAAGTTGAGTATCTCCGTACCGCTTTTCGGTACCAGTGGAGTTACTCTGCTATTGCTTGTTCAACATTTGCACAAGCCATTTTTTCCACTTTTTTATGCTTATGGAAGTTACTGTGAAGCACATTATTCATTTAGCAATAAAAAAAATTCTAAACCCTAAAATTTTGTATTTTAGACTTTTTGCAAGGCTTACGAGTTTAGAAAAGAGAAACAAGTTGGCACGCATCGTGACGTAATCGTCGTAATAGGTTCCTTTTCAGTTTATTGCGTTTTTCTCAAAACTATGTTTTTCAATGCGTTTGACCCATTATCTCTGGAACTACGCATGATATCGAGATGATTCTTTTTTTGTGTTATGAAAGAATAATAGTTCTACACATTAGTATATGCTTTTTGTAAACAAAATACTTGGAAGCCGAGAATTTTTTTTTTTGTTTGACTCAAAAAAGGGTTATCTAAAATAGCTGTACAAAAAAATTTTAAAGATATTTTTGGAAAGCAATATGCTTATTTGTTGTCCCTGAGTAGCTGAACAACATGAAAAAAAAAAAAATCATGCAGATCGAACTTACCGTTGTCTAGATAATGGGTCACGAAAAAGGTTATTTTTACCCTATGACTACCGAACCCCCTTAAGTTTGTCTTCTAGGGATGAAAAGCAGCACTTCCACTACCCAAAACTGTTCCTAACTCAAAAATGACATTTTTGGACTTGTACCCCTCTTCTAGGATATGAGCGATTTGAGTAAAATACGCTCTATGAACTTAAGGTTTAAAATCATTCTTGATGAAATTACAAGTGTTGCAAGAATTTTACGTTTGCGCACCCAAAGTATTCCCCAATGATTATATTGTTATGACGTTATGAGATTCATAATTGATCATCAAAACGTCAGTTGGCAACTACCCTGCAAGTCCGTGCGAAATCTGACTTCTTTACGAAGTGACAAAGTTATGTTTTGGTATTGTTAGCGTTAGCAAATAATGCATAATCCATCAAGCCGGTAAATCGACGGTAAGTAAAGCCATATCCAGCGTGGATCAAAATATGTTTGAATACCTAAGGTAAAAGCACCAATAGTGGACACTTGAAGGAAATTTTTGCATTGAATTCTCAATAGATATGAAGGATTTTGTTTGAGAACGATAAACCTTCATATTTTACATTCTCCGACTCTTCTTCTTTTGATTGCACACCATAAATCTCTAAATACTTCACTTTAAATATTTATATAATAATAATTACAAAAAGCCTATTATGTGGGCAAAGTGGACACCAAAATTTCCTTTCGTTTCTAAAGTGGACACTTGCTGCATGTATAGTGGTCATCACTCGTGTACCGCCTTTTTCGAAGGATTTATGCTTCAAATGGGGTCTGTAGGCTAGGATATTGAAAAAAAAAATTGTTAAATTATAAAAAGTAATAGATTATTATCACCCACTGTTGGACTTGCGATAAATCAGAAACACGAGTGTGAATCTTAAAAGAGAGGCCTAATCTCCGTTCAAATTTTAGCTGACCGAAACGCGATCGATATTTTTCTTCATGTTTGTTGGAGGTAGCAATGGCGAAGCTGTGTTCTTTGCAGGTCTATATAGAAAAATAATAAACCCTTGTATAAAAATTTGCAGCGTTTTGCAGCTGTAGCCAATGGGGTGCCATTTTTGACCTCCTGAGCAGCTCTATACATATCCTTCTCATCATACTGCCAGAAACTATTACCTGGAGCCGTTTTCCTTAAAGAAACATACAAAAAAAGATAGTAATACGAACTAGAAAATGCACGACCCACCTGTATAATCACAATTAGACTTGTTGTTTCAATAGTGGACATTTGTGATTCAAAAGATGACACCCCCTGTCCACTATTGGTCCCCATGAACAGAATGATCCCAAATTAACGTAGCATATACAGAAGTATATTGAGAACAGTCTGAACGCAAAAAAAAATTCAGAATAAAAAATCATTCATGTTTCAAAAGTGGACACCCAGTGTCCACTTAATGAACATTGGTTGTTTAGTGTTTGTTAAGTGAACACAGGACCTAAATGCTCACTCAGGATAATTTGCAAGAAATCCTTCATGGAAACTAATCTATACTATCTACTTGAACGTCACAAAAAACCAGAAGTCGCTCAAGCTATTATAAATTCCAAAAATACTGTTGCAACATACCTGTCTCCTAACGAGGTTCAGCAGCAAGCACTACTTGCTAGCGACAGACCTCAACTACGCCATTTGCAAATGGTTATAATTCTTTCCCATGATGATCTGGAGTATCGGTAGTTCTACAGTAGCTTCATAGATGGCATAAGCTACAAATTCTATGCATTTCAAAGTAGTTTGGCGCCTATTACTCTTATTTTTCACATTTATGCAAGGAAGTGTCCACTATTGGAACAGTGTCCACTATACCCCCATTTACCTTAGCTAACTAAAAACCGCAAAAAATCTTTATTGGTCTTTTGGATCTTTATGGCTTGACCGTCGAAATTTGTCTTTCAAAGATTAACTTGTGTTATTTTTATCATTCGTCGATAGAAAAGGCTTTTAGTCCCAAAGATCGCCTGATTCACACGAAGGCTTGGCTCTTAGTAGTTAGCGACACAGTTATGTATATATTATGCGCGTGGGGACTGCGCAGAAAGTATGCGGGTTGACATCATCGCATCGCTCGGTTCCTCCGGAAGTGGGATCATCTCTCCATCTGGGAGGCGAGGTAAATAAACCCATTATATCGGCATACAGGTACGGTGGCCGGTTTTTTCTTCCCTCAACCCATCTAAAAGATAGAAAGGAAAGTAACTAACATAAGTGATACAAGTATTGGAATCTTAAGGAAACCTGTCCTCTTTTCTGGAACTCCTCATAGGTAGGCAAAACTGATCAATATTCAGGATTCAATGAAAAATGTTGGTCCGAATCTAGGTAACAATCCCTGTTTTTGGTATCATGATCAGCAATGTATTAAACCGTTGGAATCGAACACGATTTAACTTCGGAAATCGAGTAGGCGGAAATAATTTTGGAAGAATAATTCGTGACTTCATATGTCAGGACATGCCCTTTTCATTCGTTTTTTTGTGTTTTTGCTAGTCGTAGGCATGAAAGAAAGAAAACTGTCGCATGTTCTGTTTTCTCCATTTGTAGGTTCGTACTAGAAATGATTGTTAGGTTTGATTATCTCTCTTCTGTCTTTCTAATTTTACAAAATCCTATAAGACCACTTATATATTGAACTGAACGAGGTGGAAATTGACATGAAAATAGAAAAAACTCTAGCTCACAAAATGTTGATATAAAGGTATTGTTTTTCCATCAATTTACGATAGTATTGCATTTTTAGAATCGAATGAGACCACCCGAAGCTCTGTAGGACCAACCGTTCGCTCCCTATGAGAACAAAAGTCCCTTTGAAGCAAAAGAGGCCTTATCCCGTTCGAATTTTAGCTGACCGAAATGCGATCGCTGTAGGTACGTGGTAGGTAGGTAGGTAGTATGGTGGTGACAATGGCAAAGCCGAGTTCTTTGCAGATGAGTGATCTATATATAGCATTATCAAACTGAATTAAACCTTTAGCAAACTCAATTAATCCTTTCGCAAACTGAATTAAACTTTTCGCAATTTGATTTAAACTTTTTGCAAACTGAATTAAACCTTTCACAATTAGAATTAAACTTTTCTCTAACTGAATTAAACCTTTCCCAATTACAAGTGAACCTTTCATAAAATTAATCCTCTGCACCAAACATGATCAGAGGACATAAGAGTGAGTGAAGTCCCCAAAACAATACCTCATCTGTGGACGGTCAATATCTTCCCTGTGGATGGTCAATTACTCCCCTATGGACTGGCAAACTTTCATTGACCTTCACTGTGTAGAATCACCCTTCCCTTCCCGTCAACATTCTCGTCATAAAAGTGTTCGACGGTTTTTTCTATATATATATTTTTTGGTTTTGTGAGGAATATTGTTGTGGTGATGAGAGATAGCGATTGAAATATTAGTTCAGTGAGTATTGCTGAAGATTGCTGAGTATTTTGAGTATGGCTGAACGCTCGAAGGAGAGAGGTCGAATTCCTTGAAAATCCCGTTGAAAATGGACATGTATCTCGTACTTCCTGCTGCAGCTACAGGCCAACCCCTCCACTGACCTTCCCCTTTTTTGAAAAATCGGACTATTCATGTGATAGTTTACTTTAGAACATTGACTTATATATGGATAGTTTAACGTGTTTATTTATTAGTAGGTATTTTTGTTTATTAAAAATTTATTAATTTGTTTGTTTATTGCGAAAAGTTTGATTCAGTATGTGAAAGGTTTAATTCTATTTGTGAAAGGGTTAATTCTAATTGGGAAAGGTTTAATTCAGTTTGCGAAGAGTTTAAATCAAATTGTAAAAAGTTTAATCCAGTTTGCGAAAGGATTAATTCATTTTGTGGAAAGATTAATTCAGTTTGCTAAAGGTTTAATTCAGTTTGCTAATGCTATAGAAAAATAAAAAACCTTCGTGTAATAATGTGCAGCGTTCTTCTGTTTTGGTTCACCGTACCTAACTTTGCGGTTAAATGCGTATCCTTACAGCAACAACGTTTCAAGTGAGAGTCGTTGGATTGGTGTCAAAATTTCTTGGAGACAATGCTGTAGATCATTCGTTCAAAAATGATCATGCTGTCATAATATTATTTCTCACTTTTCTTCATGCGTATTTGCTTGTTAACTTACGATAGTACGATTGCGACGGATTTCTTAGGGAGTCATCTGGCGGCTATCTGCCAACTTCCTTTCATAAAAGCTTGGTTATTGGGAGATTTTGAGATAAATAGGCCAGCTGATGATAAGTTCCACTTTGGTTTAGCAGGTTTGATACTTGCTTTACCAACCCTACCTGTACATGAAGGAGCCTTCTTAGGTATCTTAACCGTGGAAGGACTTGGAAAAACTAGCTTTTTAAAACTTGGGCAAAACGTTTAAGTAGGTTCGCTAGAAACTCGTTCTTGAAGTAAATAATTAGCTCTTCAAGAGAGAAAATGCGGTGAGGACGGGCGAGTCAATTACGTAGGCGGGGTGACTGTTCCCAGAGGAATGTGCACAGGAAACCGCGAGTTCCTACGGGCCCGAGATAGGCCCTTCACATTCCCTTTGTTGCTTTGTTCGACTCTCTTTAAGTTTTCTCGTCTTCTTTTTAAGTGGACGAGGTACGTTAACCTCGAGATTTATCGTCGGAAAAACTTAGAAACGGAAAACAAAAACATTAGACTAATTTGCCTAACGTCAAAACAACTACATTATAAAGACTTTTTGTTTATAAAGTCAACAAACTCGAAGAAACTACATAAGTAATTTGAGACGACTTGGAATTTTAGCTTTCTACAGGGGTAGGTTATATTGTAGTCAAGTTATTCGGAACAATAGAATTTCATCAAAGTTAGTGGTACCACTTCATGTAGGTACTTCTTAGTTGCTTCTTCACGTAAGGAACTACCGATATTTGGGAGGATCTGGAAATCGCCAGTGTGATCAGTGTCAGTGGTTTGGATTTCTTCATTGTGGTGGTTGTTATGACCCACATTTAAAATTCATTATTAGTTCTTAAATAAAGAAGTACGAGAGGATCCCTGAGTGAGCCACCACCCGCAAGGGAGGGACGAGGTACAGGGAGTAAACCCTGCATGACGTCACCCTTCCACCTCTCTCTCCCTCAACCAATTACACTAGTATATAAGCTCACTCGAGGATGCCAATCTAGTCCAGTTCTCGCCTTGTTCATTTCGCTCTCCAACTTCTCCTTCATCAAGGTATCTCCTCGAAGTTGTAGGCTCAACAAGTAAATATGCCGTCTTCCCGCCGGTAGGTTTCCCTGAAACGCCGGGGTCGACGGGCTAGCCCGATTCTCCCAGTACTCCGCATGTCGGTATGGGTCTGACCCGCCGATGCGACAGTACTGCATGATAGGATAGGGACAGTCTCTCTTAGGTTGAGTAGGGGTTAAAGAAAAGTCAAATCGCCACAGAGAGAAGGTTGTCTCCTTCACTCGCCGACACGCCGGACACAACAGTGGATCACGTCAGGGTCACCAATGTTGTGTTCGGCGTGTCGGCGAGTGAAGGAGATGACCTTCTCGCTGCGGCGATTTGACTTTTCTTTAACCCCTACTCAACCTAAGAGAGACTGTCCCTATCCTATCATGCAGTACTGTCGCATCGGCGGGTCAGACCCATACCGACATGCGGAGTACTGGGAGAATTGGGCTAGCCCGTCGACCCCAGCGTTTCAGGGAAACCTACCGGCGGGAAGACGGGATATTTACTTGTTGAGCCTACAACTTCGAGGAGATACCTTGATGAAGGAGAAGTTGGAGAGTGAAATGAACAAGGGGAGAACTGGACTAGATTGGCATCCTCGAGTGAGCTTATATACTAGTGTACAGTCGGACCCCCACATTCGCGGGGGGTCGGGACCGTGAAAATGCCGCGAATGTTGAATCCGCGGATGTTGAGTCTATTAACCTGTGTTGAAAAGGCGGTTCGGGACCACAGAAACCGAAGAATACGAAGAAGCAACGTGTAATAAAGTAAACTCTTTAAATGTAATAAAGTAAACTCTTTGTAAATACATAAAAAACCTCAATCAATAAAACTCTTCAATTTATTTTGGAAAAGTAAGAGGTAATTCTTTTCTGTTGGGCTCCAACCGTCAAAGTTGTTTGGAGATCGCGGTATTGAAGGGAGGCCAAGCGAATTTGGTCGCGAAACTGAACGGCTCTGTCCAGATCTGGGTCTTCGTCAATGGCTATGTTAATAGCCTCTTCTAAATTTGATAGCAAGTTGTTCACCGTCTGTAGAAAGAAAGACGAAAAAATTTAGAAGGAAATTTAAAAAAAAAGATTAAGTTTCCTGACAAATTTGCATAAAATTAAATTTCTTGGAACGATTGCAAAAAGAAGAAATTCTTACCTGGAGGTTCATTTTCTTTTTCGGCTCCTCTTCATCCAATTCCGCATGCTCATCTTGATCAATCAGCTCGATAAGCTGCTCCTCAGTCAGTCCCTCAGTAGGGTCATCCGTCATTTCTTGAATGTCTTCTGCGGTCAAGTCAAAGAAACCCTCCTTCCCAATGGCATGGGCAACGTTTATAGCTGCATCTATCGCTTCTGTTGTAGAATGACAATCTTCTACGTCAGCAAGGAGGTGGGGTAGCAACTTCTTCCAACAAGCGCTAAGGGTAGGTTTCCGGATTTCGCCAACGGATGCTGCTATGTCATAAACACACTTAAGCATGTCGTACTCTTTCCAGCATGCTGCGACAGCGGTTTCAGGGTTTTTTCTGATATTGGTGGGAAATCCCGCGAATGTTGGGACCCTACCCCGCGAATGTGGAAGCCAGGTAGCTATTTTTTCACCCGCGAATGTTGAATCCGCGGATGTCGGAACCGCGAATGTGGGGGTCCGACTGTAATTGGTTGAGGGAGAGAGAGGTGGAAGGGTGACGTCATGCAGGGTTTACTCCCTGTACCTCGTCCCTCCCTTGCGGGTGGTGGCTCACTCAGGGATCCTCTCGTACTTCTTTATTTAAGAACTAATAATGAATTTTAAATGTGGGTCATAACAGTGGTAATTAATCGACGCCTCTTCTCAGAGAATCCCTTCTCAGTGCTAATATGACGCATGTTAGTGGGTTTGATAATTATATGAGTAGAATTAAAGGTGCCACACATCGCTAAAGGCAACAGTTTTCGACTTACAGCAAGATATTAATTTACTAAAAAAGTGATATTTTCTGGAATAGTCACGTTTTTTGTGACAAATTTCTTTATAGATTCAACATTAGTGTCCCGGTTTTAGTTCTCAAATCCGCCGTCAAGTAGCGTCTTAAAACCACACTCACACACATCACATCACATCGAACACACACCACACACACACACACACACACACACACACACACACACACACACACATCGATCACATTTCGAATTACCATTTTCTCATTACTGGAAATTTGGATTTGAAATCTGTGAAGGCCGTTCTGTAGGTTTTGATAGATAATGTTTGGAAATTTTTAAAATTAATTTGGAGTAACTAATTAATCAAAATTAACAGGGTTCTAGGCAAAATTTCGGAAAACCCCGCAAATGGGGAATTTAAGAAGGGTCATACAATCATAATCCGCTCATCAGAATTCAAAATTGAGTTACTGCCTCATCGGCATTAGTAAAATGGGCGTAAAATTAATGATGCAGTAAAGCCTGGTCCACACGCTCCGTTTTGCACAACGTTTTAATTTGCGCAGTTTTAAGACGGAATGAAAACGTTGCAACTGTGAGCGTCCAGACGGTACGGTCTTTTTTTGTACGTGCAGTATTTTTCGCTCAGTTTTGTGTGATATCGCCATGGAGGAGGTTCTCCTTTGGTCAATTTTTGCTTACTGTGTTGTTAAAAAGAAAAAAAAAAAAAAAAAAAAAACGATTGGATGGTGTCAGAAGAACCGGGCGTTTATGGTCACGGAAATGGCTTTTGAAAAGGCGGGAGTTTTTCCATATTAGGTTATTGCGGGAATTACGTGATGAACCTAGTGACTGGCGGAACTACTTGAGAATGGACATCGACACGTATACTTACTTACTGGAATTAGTGTCACCGCATATCAAAAAAGAAGACACTTGCATGAGTGCAGCAATATCACCGCATGAAAGGCTAACAGCAACTCTAAGGTTTTTGGCAACTGGCAGAAGTTACAGCCAGTTCTTTGCGATATACACTCCCCATAGGGTTTAGTTTCTTTACAATTGTTTCCCTGTTTGCGGTAGCGTCAATTTCTTTAAATTTCTCCACCAATCTTCCATATGCTTCTCCCTTTTTGTTCCTGTCACTGTACTCCTTTGATTTGACGCGCCAAAGGCATGGTAAACTTTCATGTAGCGAAATGAAATCAGTCAAAAACTCGCGAGAACATTGGCGAAGGTCGGCCATCGTCGGGCGATGAAGGAAAACTGAGGAACAAAACGAATCAGAAAACGGAGCAAGTGTCTACACGCAACGACATGTCTGTGCAGGTCACGGTTTTCAGAGCTCATCAGCTCAGTTATCGCTGCAACTGCGCAGTCTTCCCCAGGGACTCAAAATTGCACAGTTTTCCGGTCCATACGCAACGTTTTGTCTGCAACGTCTTGGACTGCGCAGGCAAGAGGTTGTGGAAAACGTAGCGTGTGGACCAGGCTTAAGGAAGGCCAGAATGTCGACTAGAGGTCTCGGGAGAACGTGAAATAGAAGGCATGGCCTGCAGTCGGTAGGAAAAAGGTTTCGAGTAAATATGAGTCACCTCACCTGCTGCTAGTTTCATTTTTACATTTTGGCCCAAGGAGGACCAAGCTCTCTGGAAACACGTATTGCATAGATCCACGGTTGGTCTACCGACCAGGACGGTAGCCAAAATCCGGAAAATCGCAGGACGCGGAATAGTTTTTAGGCTCTCCTGAAAATTTTCGAATTTTGAGTTGCAAGAAGTGACGGTTACTCCTTCGATATACACCTGTAGGAGTAGTTAATTCAGAGTGAAGATTTTGCAGAACGGTACCATGTCTGGCTCATTTCAAGTGATTTTGTAATCACTTATAATTGAATCGATGAGAATAAAAACAGTACAAGTCCATTTTTGACGATTGTTGAAAAATGGCTTTTTGTAGGTTGTAACCAGTAGGTAGAACTACGCATTGGGCACAAGAGCAGTATGCTAACCACACTCGGTAAGCTTGAACAGAGCCTAAATGAAAATGATTGAGGGAAAAAATAGTAGGAGTCCATGGACTTATACCACCTGACACCTGATATCTCGATAAGCTGATTGGGGACATGTACTGTTGTCATTCTCTCTGATTCAATTATAGTTGTCGTGATGTGCGTTAAGTTTGAAGCACAGTATCAAGCAAACTTGTTTGGTAAACAGGAAGGGGTTGGTAACCTGATGCTGATAATTAACGGGCCACCAAGCATGAAGAAGACTTTCGTCCTTCGCTGAGGGCATTGCGTCGTGGGTGGCAGAGGAACTGGAGTAATCATTTTTATCATAATGATAGTGGAAGGTGAGATAAAGTCAGGATAGAGTTTCAGAAATCAAAAGCTACTCTAGGATGACGGAGAAATAATGAAAACCAGAGTGGTTTTTCGAATTGTGTGTCTGCCTAAGAACGCATACATATGTAAAAAGTGTCATTATAAATAGAGGCATTCTGCAGGTATGTTGATCCACACATCTGTTAAATAGCTATGTAAAATAATTGTTTCAGTAGCAAAATTCATATTTTAGGGCGTAGTTAACAGAAGTGTAATACTGAAACAAGCTGAAACCCTGAAGAAAATCATGAAATTATTTATCAGATGAATCAGCACAAACTTTTCTGTGGAAAACTTGTTCAATATGCTCAATAAGCTTTTCTAGCGTATGTTTTTCTGTTCTTTGTAGGAGATTCTTCGTTCAAAACTATTAGTTATGGCGAAAGCGTGCCACCTACATAGTTGCCTTACAAATGACCCACACAAGAGCATGGGGGGGGGGGGGGGGGGCTGTACCTGCACAACTAACACTCCTACACACCAGAGAGGATGTTTTGGTCTTTTGACTCGTTTCCCGTTCGAAGAGGTCGAGAGAAAGGGAAACGGCCGAAGAATGACTTCCTCTCTCTTTTTTACCTACCAGAAACACACCGGCGTGGAAGTCAGCGTGAATACAAGCTCTCACACGAGGCAAGGGAAGGTGCAGGAGAAGCCAAGGAGAAATGACCCAACAGGCCGGGAATCGGGTCAGCCTTTCGCAAGGTAGGCCGACAAGCCCCCGAAGTTCATTCAGAATCTACGACCTCGGTTATCCCACGATTCAAGTTGCTTACCATTCCGTGAGAGATAGGTGCCGTACATTATGGGTTATTGCTTTAGCATAATCTCGTTATCCACCTACCGAATGGAAAAGCAGTAGATGTGCAGTTCGTAGATACCAGGAAGCCTCTTGGCTGATAGTGATCGGGAGAAAGTATGATCAGCTACACGAGAGATTCTGCTGTCTGATCAGCTCCTCTGTGCAAACATAGTGTACAACATCTTGGAGACCACTATAGGTGATAAGGAGAAAGTCAATTTAGCTCCACCTATCTTGTAATTTTTACCTACGGTGTGCAAGGTTGCACCATCAGTATACACCAGGAAATAAGAAATTTACTTCCATTGACAAATTTTAGTAAATAATAATAATAATAATAATAATAATAATAATAATAATGAAAGTATGCACGATTTCCATTGTCCAATATTGCTGATAATGCTCAGAACTTTATTTGGAAGAGATGAAATGAATTTGCTCGTAGATCCTAAATGAAGATAGGTACCATTATAGAAGTGTGGTCCACCTGGAAGCTACTTGAAAGTTCATTACAGTTCATTTGATCTAAACGTTGATGGAAGAAAAATTCAGATCAGGTAAATGAGTGATGGAGGTAACTTCTCCTGCTACCTGTGTCTATACCCTCGATCCACATGTATACGTACCTACGTACTACATGTACTATATACGTATATATATGTAAATGTACTGTATACGTACATTGTTTGTAGCTCGCATATAACAAAACGCTGCAAATCATTGCTCAAAGGTTTATTATTTTCTGTATAGATCACCCTTCTGTATAGATCACTGGTTCTCCATCAATAGCACCTACCACCATCTGTATTCTCCCTTGACCTTCCCTCTCAAATTTCAGCTTCCTGCGTTCAATAGGATTGAAAATGACTTCGGAGCTCACTCAGCTGATCAGTGATCTGAAGAGTGAAGAAGATCTCCTCGAATGCTGGAGACGCCTGGAAGAGCACTTCCATTCAATAGGATTGAAAATGGCTTCGGAGCTCACTCAGCTGAACAGTGATCTGAAGAGTGAAGAAGCCTTTGAGCAATGATTTGCAGCGTTTTTTACCCACCAACATTTTTCTTACCTACCAACTTTTTTTTACCTACCAGCTAGGTACTACCTACCACACCATACTGGCTTCACACCTTCACAATCAAGTTTATTAGAAAGAACTAAACGCTTCACACTCGATTGGAAAAATAGAAAGCTTCATATGGAAATTTGATTACTGGTTACGCAGAAGGCAAAACTGTATACAAATCGAAGAAATGATCAGCGATCGCATTTTAGTCCGATAAAATTTGAATGGAGTTTAGACCTCTTTTGCGATTCACACTCATGATTCTGTTTTATCGAAGGAAAACCTTCAAGTACTCGTAGGGACCGAACGATTTGTCCTACAGAGCTCCGGGTGGTCTCAAATTTTTTTAAAAATTCAATACTATTTAAAATTGGTGAAAAAACGATACCTTTATTTCGAGAGTTTTCGAGCTAGGGCACTCTTGGAAATTTCAACCCTTAATTTTCACCCCTTAGAAGTGACCTACATCAACCAAAAGCTTCGCGGCACAACTAGACCCCAAATGGAGCCCATACACCAAATTTGAACCAAATCGGTCCAGTGTTGCTAAGAAAAGTGCCGCGTACGGCGGACGGACGGAAATTTTTTTATTCGATTTTCGTATTCTACGTATCTTGAAACGTAAAACATCAAATTTTGAGGGGGGGTTAAAATTTTTTTTTTCTTGCTCGATTCCAAAGGCTTATTATTGAAAATAATAAACCAAAAATCGGCCTCCGAAGTAGAATTTTTCCTGTAGGCGGCATATTGCACTAATTTCCGTAGTCCAGTATTGTATTTGTGCGGAAGATGCTTACAATCCGCCCAAACTTGAATGGGAAAAACTGGAATGGACTTGCTGGTGGATCCATCCGTCTCGAAGGAATCCTTTTGAGCTTCAACAATAGACCCCGAAATGATGAAAAGACCCTTCGAATGAAAAGACTATAAAAGCGGAGTTCGTACCTGAAGAAGGCAGAGCCTAGGAAGACCTAACAACAGCTACGAACTTAGAAAAGGCTTTGTAGAACAATAACTCGAGATGGAAGGTTCAAGCTCATCACAAAAGACGATAAAAGAAGATTCCATCGGAATGAGGCGAGTCGGGACAATGGAGAAAGGAGTTGAAACTCGATCAATCAAAGGGCGCTATCGCACCACCTCATCTAGATATGAACTGAATACGTCATGTGATATTCAATTACATTGATAATCTAACACTGCAGGCCTGGATATTGATAAAATATTACAATTTTTGTCAACAGAGAGCTATTTTCACTACTAATTCTTATTTCAACAGAATCCGTTTCTTTATTCTGTTCCTAATTATTAAATAAATAAATATATAAAAATAGATAAATTCTATGGGATCTACATTCTACAACTACTGAATTCTGTGCTACTTCATGAATTTCAGTTTTCCTCAAATCACTTCAAATTTTGGTTTATTATTTTCAATAATGAACCTTTGGAATCGACCAAGAAAATTTTTTTAACACCTCAAAATTTGTTGGTTTACGTTTCAAGGTACGTAGAATCCAAAAATCGAATAAATATTCGGCCGTCCGTCCGCCGCACAGTGGGCAAAATGACCAATCTAGGTGGACAAAATTATTTTTTGGTCGGTTTTTTTTTTCAAAATTGAATAAAAAGACCCTGATTACGGGAAAAATAATGAAAAGCTTTCTTGACTTCAATGAAAGTAGGCAAACGGTGTATCATGATATTGTTGTTCATGTTTTATCTTAAATTCTTGACATTATAATTAGGTAGGTCCTACTGATTAATTACTTTGAGATTAATGACATTATTACAGTGTTAGACGAATATAACTCTGAAAAATTGAATTTGAAAATATTATAGTCATGTTCTTATTCGACATCGTAGAAGATTCAACTGTTGATGTGCTTGAAGTTGCTTCTTTCAAGATACGGCTTGTGGACCTGTCTTCTGCTGAGTAGAGAGCAGTGAGCGCCGCAAAGCATAACTTTTCGGGACCAGCAGTCAACAATTCTTTCTCTTTTCTTCTTTTTGTTTTATCGCTTGAGTCCTCAAACGGTTTTTCGGGAAGCACAGTTGGTTGGTTCATGATTCCTTGAGTAATTTTGTAAGAAATGACAACTTCAAACTCTTTCCCACTCAGCCATGTCGAATATTTGTTGGAAAAAATGTCTTCTTTCCCATGGCTATTTTCTCACCTCTCTTCGATTTTTTTGAAAAGTCTATCACAGCATTTTTGATCATTTTTAAATTTAATATTTTTGAAGAATCGTCGAGATTACCTAACCCGATCACATACCTAGTGAGGTTTTCGCGGCCATCTTTCTTTGGTAGCAAATTGATGGCGAGGAATCGTGATATTTATACCTGAAAATCAACCATCTTATTAAGTAACTCAGAAAACGCATAAAATCGCAAAAAAAAGGTGGTTGAATACCAAAACTAGAACACTTAAATAAACGAAAAAAAATTGGATTTCCTTGGCAACTCTTGGCCGTGTGCTACTTTAACTCCAAGATGTAAATTATCATTTTTAGAAATACGGTATGGCATATACTCATGAACACACAGTATCAGACACTATTTTTACAATTTTAGCAGGAAAAAATAGTACTTACTCCTTTCAATGGTTTCTATTATTGCCGAAACCAAGCCTGGAACGATTCTGCCTACAACTAACTGCAGCGTAGACGGGAAAAGTTGGGGGTTCATAGTAGCTGATAATACGATCTTATTCGAACAGGAAACAGCGACACTTTTGATCGAAGTTTTTACAGCAATAGAAGGTTTTGATAATGTAAAAATTAACGGTTTGGGGACTGCAAACTCATAATGAACAATGACTAATATTAGAGATTCCCATGTTTTGACTTGACTTTTGTCCACCTAGATTGGCCATTTTGCCCACTGTGCGCCGTACGCGGCACTTTCCCCACTTAGCATTGACCGATTTTGATGAAATTTGGTGTGCAGGATCCATTTGGGGTCTAGTTGTGCCCCGAAGATTTTGGTTTATGTAGGTCACTTCTAAGGGTCAAAAAATGAATTTTGAAAACGACCTAACTCGAAAAATTTTGATATAAAGGTATTGTTTTTCCATCAATTTAAGATGGTATAGAATTTTTTGAGACCACGCGGAGCTTTGTAGGACAGACCGTTCGCTCCCTACGAGAATTTAAGGGTTGGACGTACGATAAATCAGAAACACAAGTGTGAATCGCGAAAGAGGCCTAATCGACGTTCAAATTTTAGCTGACCGAAATGCGATCGATGTTTTTCTCCATGTTGGATGGTTGGTGGCTTTGCAGACGAGTGATCTATATAGAAAAATAAAAATAATAAACCATTGTGTAACAATTTGCAGCGTTTCTCAACTGGAGCCGAAATACCATATTTCATCAAAATCAGACCATGGAAACTGGGCAAAGTACCGCAGATTGTCGGAGATTAAATCTCCGAATTAAATGAAAAATTTTCATTCGATTTTCGGATTCTACATACTTTGAAACGTAAACCATAAACTTTTGAGGGATTTTGTTTTTGTTGCTCGATTCAAAAGGTTCATTAATTACTTGAAAAATAATGAACCAACGTCATAGTTCAACCTTCTGCACGACTACAAAACTTCTGTAGTGGGGGAAATAATTCAAAAATCGTTATTAACACCAACATTTTGGTCAATCTTGGTTTCCTGTCTGTCTGTGTTTGAGACTACGTTCACAATGAATTCATCAGTGGTTGTATGGTTCAGGAAAATGGTACATATGTTCCTAATTTCAAAATAATCGATGTTATGGATGATTGTATTCTGAATCGCCGAGCAGAGGTGGACCTCGAATATGATAGTTGTCGAAGGAGCAGTAAAACAGCCATGAAAACCACTCAGTCATCAAAATGACGGTAGAAAATGGTTCGGAGAACTCCGAAAATGGATCGGTGCTCGTAACAAATGCGCATAATCAGCTTTAATGTGCCCAGCGCCGTTTCAGAACTCGTCGAACAATCAACCGTGCTAAATCTTTAATTTTCTGCGTACTTCAATACCAGATGGCGCACGATGAAAATTCCTTTAGACAGCTCAATATTTTCTAATGTTTCTGCCTCGAACAACTCTGAACTGCATTATTAACCCCCTCAAACTTTCACGGTTTACGTTTCAAGGCATGTAAAATCCAAAAATCTAATAAAAAAAAAGTCAATTGCTCACCCAACTTTGCTGTGGTTTTTTTTCCTATTCCAACCCAAAACTGAAATAACTCGTCCACTCTATCGCTAGATTTCCATGCCAACGCCCTTGGACATTGTCATCATCGGCAAGGTATCTTTGGTACAGTTTTTGCCATTTTTTTCAAAATTCAGGATTTTGACGCTTTTAAAAATCAATAATTTTAAATTTAATTTTTTTATATTTAATGCATATTTTAATGTAAACACCTACCTGTACATTTACGGTAAGTAAAACAAGGGTTGTTCACATAGTTTTCACCCTTTTTACCATTGAAATGTACATGTTCTGGTTTTGTGTAACGTCAAGACACGTTACTGGTTGTGTCGTTCTCTTCATCTTCGGACAGCCCTGCTTCTTTTCTTTTGTTTCGTGTTGTCGTTCCCCCTGTAGACAATGGCCGTTCTCAGGACTCTGACAGACTTCCAACCGGTGTGACAGCTTCGCATATTAATGAAGGCGAAGAGATCCCCTCTTCAATGTAACATTCTAAAATCGTTCGGGAAAAATAAACACATCGTGAACAGAATGGTTCCTGCCGTAAATCAGAGTGAAAATATTCGATATTCTTCATTTCCTCAAAATAATGAAACGGGTAGGAATAGGTAGTATATCGTCGCTTAAGATGCATCATGGCACATCTAACTTTTGCCTACTTTTCAGGAGAGCAAAAAAACCGATTTGGTCGATAAATTTTATAGTTTTTTCAAATTTCATTCATCGGTCTACGTTTCTTTACAGTCTGCTAACTTGAATTGCATTTAATAGTACAGTAAATATCATATGTCAAAAAATCTGGTAGATGTGCCATGCTGTTGAAATTTTTCCTCTAACTTGTGCTATGATGTACCACATTTTCTCTGTTGTTTCAGGGTGAAACGGCAATACTCTGTAGCTGGCACTGATGTAGTTTACTGAAAAATTATGAAATTTATCCTTCTCCAAGTAAAAGCACGAATACGAGTATTGAAAAAGAGAAATCATTGCAATCCTGCAACTCCCCACAATCTCTGAAAATATTATCCAAATCGGACAATAACTTCGATAGTTTTATGTCAGACAGACACGGAACCAAAATTGTTCAGGAAGGCTAGAAACGTAAAACACGTGTAGAAATTCTGATTTTGGAGAACTTTTTTTCAACCATTAAAGGTAAAAACAATGCTTCTGCTACCTTGGTAGACTTGGAAGCAAAATGTAATAGGTATAATATTATAGAGAAGTCACAATTTTAATGCAACTTTATCTTCAGAAGAGAGTTGAGAAGTTTCAAGGTTTCATTTGTGAAATCGTATACCACCAATAAAATCACGTTTTTAGTTTTCCCAAGACACAATCTCAAGTCAAGAACCAAGATTGCCTCATATCACATTAGTAGTAGGTACTAACACGGGTATTGAAATTTTTCTATTTTTAGATTTTTCTCTATCATTAGGCACAAAGCACAGCGAGCACTTAAATTTTCGACCTATGATAGGTAGTTTAGTTTTAGCTAATTTCCAATTTGTAAATAGAGAGATTTTAAAGTGATGGAGACACTTACTGGTGCCTTACTTTCTGGCTTACAACTTGGGACTATAAGAATTTAAATCTTAGCTGTAAGGTCCCAGAAACTTTAAAAGAGAAGTTTTTGGAGAGAGTCTCTTTTTGGTCGGTAAATAAAATAGAATGGCAGAATTGGGCCCATTTTGGCCTTTTATACGGAAGGTCATGAGTGAAAGGCGTGTCCGCAGTGTGGTTAGGGCCTTCCTCCTAACAATTTGTCATATATCGTGAATAAAAATCAGTTTTTGTTTGGTATTTTCGAGACAGTTTTTCCCCCTTGAAATTGGCAATGACTTCTCTATAGGAACGCTGCTAGAAAAACATGAAACATCATGGCACATCAAACTTTCTCAGAACATAGCATCATAGCACAAGTAAATCTGCTACTTTCAACGAAGAATCAGTTGTCATTCCAGATAGCTTGGGACATGGTATTTTGTTTTTATTGAAGTTTATTTAGTGGAGAATAGATTACAAAATAATTTTTCAGGAAACACTCCCTAATCATTAACGTAGTCAAACAAAACCCAGCTCATCTTCTGAGCTGTAGCCTTCCGCCATGTTGAAGATTGTAGATGTGCCAAGATGTCAGATGATTTTAGTTGTGCTATGATAACTAAATCAGAAATTACAGCGTTTGAAGTGGAGCTATCAAAAAACTAAGTCCACCAATCACTCAGGCGCGAAAATTCCTATAAGAAACCGTTCTAACCTCATTTTCGACAAAATGTTAGATGTGCCATGATGCGACGATATTGTGCTAAGATAATTCGATCACATATCAGGTTACATCACATTTTTGCTGAATTGAAGAATTCCTGTAAAAATCATAACTTTTTTATGATTTTCAGTGGAAATTGTAAAAAAAATACGATTTTCATTGTAAATTGCGTCTTAGTTTCTATAAGGTTGGTCTTAGCAACCTGGGGATGGTCTCATTCGATTCTGCATGAAAAATCCTATAAGAATTTGTGAACGTTTCGAATTTTGATTGATTATTATTACATTGTTAAGTTATAAATATGTCCAGAGTTCGGGAGAAAATCGTTAAAAAAAGTATGATTTTCAGGGAAAATCGTAAAAAAATCGATATTTAGGAAAATCATAGAAAAAATCATAAAATCGTATTCATAATACGAATAAGGGGGAAAATCGTATTCAAATTGTGAATACGATTGTATTCATATTCATATTCATACCTTTATTCGTATTCATAATCATAAAATCGCAGATATGATTTGTATTCTTAATCGTATTTATGAATAAGAATCCGCCCATCTCTGGTTATGATTGCTGGGAAATTTGAGTATGTACCTGCCTTCTATCGAATTACCTTTGTACCTACCTACTTCTAGGATCTTTACCGTAGGGTTGGTGGCATTGGTATCCTCCCTACGGTAAATTCGCGGGCTTACATTGGCAGCCCTGACCCCCCACCCCGTCTTTCTTCAAGGACGTACTCGATTTCCTCGATCTCCCTCTCTCTTCCGCTCAACATGGCCGCAGCAACAAGTGGTCCCTCCCGCCGCCACATTTTCACTTCAAAACCTCTTTGTAAACTCAAAAATTTCCTTCAAAATGCACTTTACAGCCAATTGTACTCGTAATGTAAAATCACCTAGTGGTAAATACCATGTTTTAATGCTCGAATTTCGATTAAAAAGTGACGGCTTTGTGGTTGGCCGCCCGAATCGAAAACACCGTTCTGCGCGATGTGACCGCTTTGAAGGCGTCGCTTTGCCTCGTAAGAGCTTCGCTTCTTCAACTCTGCTGTAAGTATATTTCTGACCTCGTGGCACTTCCAAAAGTTGACAATTTAGCGCCGAATGTCGTCTAAGTAGTTCCCCAACCCGCATTTCGCTCACAATTTGTAGATTTTGTCGTAGTTTTCGAATTGTATTTTAGTGTCTTTTGTTCGCATTGGCGTCACGACCGAACGCATTTCCCCTATTCCGAGGTCCTTTCACATCTGACCTTGTACGTCATATTCTTCCTATTTCGACCGAAATTAGCTGTTGAACGCCCTCCTAGGGGTTTTTATATTTACAATTTTAAATTACCCCCTGCACGTTGCACTTATCTAATCTTGAATCGTTGATTTATCGACTGCCTTATTGAACGTGGCACCAGTAGGTACCTCAGAATAGTCTCAGTTCTTGCATTTTTCTCGAGATTTTACCGTATTTTAGCTCCTCAGTTTCGTCCCCTAGACATTAGTCCATCCGTTGCATGTTTCATCTGACCTTGTGTACGTCATATCTTTATAATTTTGTCTCGATGTTTGTGAACGCGTCTAAAAATTCCCACATTCTCCACCTGTTGGACGTGGCATCCTATTGTGATACTTTTTCTCATTTTTCACCTTACCTCATTCAAATCACCTTTAGATTCGATATTTTATATTTATACATCGAATCTGTATGTCTATGTTGGTAAAATTAAGGTAATGAAGGAACCGTAACAAACTAGGTAATATTAAAAACAATCTCGGAATTGAATCGTTTCAAAATTTGCACAGATAAATGGGTAGTTAGGCCTTTGCATTGGTATCTACTGCTGTTATATTTGTTTTGATCTTTTTTTTCTTGAATGAGTAGTTCTTATTTTATGATATTGGCTGACACTGGTGACGTCAATTTTCAAAGCAATAGAATTTAAATCACTCAGGGGAAGTGTGGTTAGTGTCACCATTCTCAGAATGGAATCTAACTATAGTGACGATTCGATACTTTTGATATTTATTGATATCGATATTTTGTTTCGATATTTCCGATATTTGTATCGATATTTTTCTTGCGATATTATCGAATATCGAAAGAAAAAATTATCGGTTGCGATGGTTATATTCCTTCCCACTGTAATTTATCAATTTCTCCTAAAATATAAAAATAATAAAAAACCAAAATGCATAGAAATGGAAGATGAATGTAAGTATTATGTTACGTATTGATTAACGAGTAAAATATGAACTGGAATTAAATCGAAAAAAAAAACGATCCAACCACATACATTCGATATCAGTGAAATCAATATTTTTCTTACGATATTCTATCTTTATCACAGATATTGATTTAAAAAAAAAGATGCAAAAACATATTCGATATCAGTAAAATTAGTATTTTTCTTTCGATATTCTATCGTTATCACAGATATTGATAAAAAAAAAGATGCAAAAACGTATTCGATATCAATGAAATCAGTATTTTTCTTTCGATATTCTATC
Organism: Apolygus lucorum; assembly: GCA_009739505.2. NCBI lineage: Eukaryota > Metazoa > Arthropoda > Insecta > Hemiptera > Miridae > Apolygus > Apolygus lucorum. Next base: position 29,948,721 of record CM019174.2, on the reverse strand, counting down.
GTTATCACAGATATTGATAAAAAAAGATGCAAAAACGTATTCGATATCAATGAAATCAGTATTTTTCTTTCGATATTCTATCGTTATCACAGATATTGATAAAAAAAGATGCAAAAACGTATTCGATATCAATGAAATCAGTATTTTTCTTTCGATATTCTATCGTTATCACAGATATTGATAAAAAAAGATGCAAAAACGTATTCGATATCAATGAAATCAGTATTTTTCTTTCGATATTCTATCGTTATCACAGATATTGATAAAAAAAAGCTGCTAAAACGTATTCGATATCAATGAAATCAGTATTTTTCTTTCGATATTCTATCGTTATCACAGATATTGATAAAAAAAGATGCAAAAACGTATTCGATATCAATGAAATCAGTATTTTTCTTTCGATATTCTATCGTTATCACAGATATTGATAAAAAAAAGATGCAAAAACTTATTCGATATCAATGAAATCAGTATTTTTCTTTCGATATTCTATCGTTATCACAGATATTGATAAAAAAAAAAGCTGCTAAAACGTATTCGATATCAATGAAATCAGTATTTTTCTTTCGATATTCTATCGTTATCACAGATATTGATGAAAAAACGTCTGCCAAGTTGGGTGGGCAGTATAGCTTCCTCACTCATTGTAACATGGACGTATAGAACTATTTGTATTTTCAACGTAGAATTTTATTTAGCGGTCCACCGTCTAGGACCTAACCCACACAATCCCTGAAAATTTCAACGAAATTGGTTGAATAGTTGCGGAGTTTTGGTTGTAACAATAAATTTAAAGTTCGCGCATGCGCAGCGGCTATCGCTTGACCAATTTGATTGAAACTTATAGGGTGTCTCTTAGACGTTATTCCCTAACTAACCTCCAAATTTGAGCAAAATCGGTTCATGAGAAACCGAGGTTCCAGGAAATTCACGTTTGCGCATGCGCACTCGCTCCTATTGGTCCGAAGGTGCTGAAATTGATAGGGGACCGTCTAGGACCTAACCCGCACAATCCCTGAAAATTTCATCAAAATCGGACCACAGGTTAGTATAGTTTTGCCCGGGATAAGGATTGACCACAGACAGACCGACAGACAGACAGACACGGAACCAAAATTGTTCGGGAAGCTCTAAAACGCAAAAAGCAAGACATTTTTTTTCACTTCTTCCACGAATACAAAGCTTCCCTACCTTCGGTAGTGAGGAAGCAAAAAGATGCAAAAACATATTCGATATCAGTGACAATGTCACATCAATACTATTATTATTATTTTTCTTTCGATATTCTATCAATACTAGTGAAATCGATATTTTTCTTCCGATATTGTATCGTTATCGATACTGCCTTCCGATATTATTTCGTTATCAAATATCGCATCGAAAGGTACATCGAATCGTCACTAAATCTAACTGCATTTACCCTGGAATGGTCCCACTAAAAGTTTCTTTAGTAGGTAAGTGCTAGGCAGGGCCATCCATCTTGTAATTTTCCCTCTTAGAATTCTTCTGAAATTACCGGAATAATTTCTGTCCAGCTGATACAGGCTTTCGGTGTAACATTAGAGGCGGTGATATTTATCTACCCAGGAAAAGTCTTGAGTGTAAAATTACATTTGAGGGTTTCGATCACTGTTCCTGTTCTGAACCCGGTCAGCTACAAAGATGACTCCTTCATCTTCGAATTAGAGTGAATCATTGTTCGATGGTTAAAACTGGAAGTTAGGTAGAAAATAGCGTTGCAAATTAATCTAGCACTCTCCGGGGTTAAAGGAGTGTGTTGGCTATTATTGTGGTATTCTCCATGGCTTGTCAAGTACCAGGGAAAACGCGAGTTTCGGGAAGTCATGTTGTGTCTTGACTACTGGAGGCAATCATATTCATGCGTGCCAGCACTCCTCACGAATATGAAGTAGAATTAAACAACAATCACTGTGAAAAACCATGAAGTACGGTACTCAAGACACGGGTAACAACGTTGAGAAATCTACCAGCAGACATGATTATTAGAAAGTTTCTTATATTAGGGAATTCATCTTTAGTAATGCTTAAAATGAAATGTTATAGTTTCTCATCTAACTAATAATTTATATTCCAAAAGTTCAAGATTTGAACAACAAACTAAGCTTCTGAAATTGGTGGGTTGATCGACCGGATTTTGGCGGTTGAATGTAATTTTGATCCAAATTCCTGCTTTTATTTTAATTTTCTTTGTTTTGGCCTTATGGTCATATGTACACGTTCAGTTAGCACCAACAATAATTTTATTCAATCAATTAAAACGTTTATTTATAGGCCGTTGTCTCGGTTCTATTCACATGAATCACTGTAACGTTGAACGTATCCAGACACCTCTAAATTGAACAGTTCTTAAACACTCGAACGGTTAACGGTGGGTTGAGAGCAATCTTAATGATTTATTTTTTTGTTTGTTACAGTGGAGAAACACTACAGCGGCAACAAAGTGAGAAATGCCATCGTCAGAGAAGATTTCCCCATGGCCAAAGATGCCCAGCAGAGGGCGCAGGACGAGGCTATGGCTGAGTACTACAGACAGACCAAACTCCTGTAAGTAGATGAATGTTTTGCAACTGTTTTAGAGCTTTCCATCGATATTGTGTAATTGATGAATTTGCGAACTTCATTCACTTAGTTCTTTAGCTCTTTGACTTATAGCTCTTTTGACCAGGAACTCATTGCAGTCTATTGATTGCCAACCGAACCCAAGATATCAAATGTACGATTGCCACCCGAAAGGTCCGGACTTGAAGGGGCGATCATCAACTGTAAATTTTATCAGAATAATTTCACAGCTATTTTTTCCAGTCAATATTCGATGGATGACCTTTGAAACGGTTCCTTTGAAATGCATACAAGTTTGCAATATCATGGATATCTTGCTTTGTTGGTGTTCAACCTTTCATTGTTGATTTGGTAGTTATATGACGACCATAACATTTGACTATTTTCAAAACGTCATGTGACGCTCTCATCAACCCACCCTTATTTATAAAATCATTTAATCTTGGATAACGGCGTAACTTTTCATTTCCCAATAAAATGAGGAAACGGCATTCTTTGCTTCGTATTTTTCTCTTTTTGGTTTATTATTTTCAATAATGAACCTTTGGAATCGACCAAGAAAAAAAAATTTTAACACCCCCTCAAAATTTGATGGTTTACGTTTCAAGGTATAGAATCCAAAAATCGAATAAAAATTTGGCCGCCGTACGCGGCACTTTTGCCACTTAGCATTGACCGATTTTGATGAAATTTGGTATGTAGGCTCCATTTGGGGTCTAGTTGTGCCCCGAAGCTTTTGGTTTATGTAGGTCACTTCTAAGGGTTCCAAAATCAATTTTGAAAACGCCCTAACTCAAAACAGTTTGATTTAAAGGTATTGTTTTTCCTTCAATTTAAAATTCTATAGAATTTTTAGAATTTTTTGAGACCTCGCGGAGCTCTGAAGGACAAACCGTTCGCTCCCTACGAAAATTTAAGGGTTTACATTGAAATATATATATATATAAATCAAAACACGAGTGTGAATTGCAAAAGAGGCCTAATCTCCGTTAAAATTAGAGCTGACCGAAATGCGATCGATGGTTGGTAATTTTGAATTTTTTATTTTTTTTTTTTTTTATTATTTTTTTTTTTTTGAATTTTTTTTTCTCTTCATATTGGATGGTTGGTGATTTTGTAGACGAGTGATCTATATAGAAAAATAATAAACCATTGTGTAATAATTTGCAGCGTTTTTACAATAAATCCAGAAATGTAATACGATACATTATTTCTGTAGTGTGTGTTAACATTGTCTAATATCATTTAAGATAACATTGGAATATTATATATCTATATTATCTCCTTCCATTTCATTTGAATCTATGTCATCACTTAAGTTACTTCATTGAAGGGGTAAGAAAATCGCTATTGTATTGCAGCGGCCAAAATCAAAAAGATTGCCATTATCATTTGGTCTAATGCTGTTACGAAACACGTTTTCTAACAGTCCATCTAAATTTCCGAACGTTAGGGTTGACATTTCTCTCATTAGCACTTATTACGTGAAAATTATTTCGACTTACGTAGCTAATAAATCATGCAAATGCAACGAAACATTTTCAAACGAATGGTGGACTTTTTACCTCTTTCACGGAAAAAAAATCATGACATGAATATGTCTCTAAGTATTGCTCTCTATATAGCTTAACCTGGTACCCTAGAAACTTGACATCTCTACTGCTAACCCCGAGATAAAACTTTTTGTTGTACTATTTTCTACTGGTCGGAAGGCAACCGATAAAGGCAGCGGGAAATATTTCCTTTTCTGGGTGGCAATCGTACATTTTCATTTCTCTCGACCGACCAATACGGGGGGCGATCGTACAATGGGGAATTTGCCTCTTTTTTTTTTCGAATGAGGGTTTATTTTTATGGAATAAAACCATAGTGAGCTGCTCGAAAACGCATCCAAAAAATTTAGAGAATTTAAGGAAGATGGAAATTTTAAATGTGGTGGCAATGTGTAAGAGGCAGCCATGTTTGAAACGTAATGGATATTCTACCAATCTGACTTCAAAGGAGGTTCTGTGGCGCTTACCACAGAAGCCGAACATACACGAACTTTTAGCTTACAAGTAGTGCGCACAAGAGTGCGCCGCGAACTGGCAGGAAGAACCCAGACACAAAAGTGACCAAAAGAAACAATATTACTCACTTTTTTTGCAATACGAATCTACCTACTAGTTTATCAAGCATTATTAGTCTTCATCTTCTCTTATTAGTCTTCATCTCAAGTTTTGAATCACATTATTCGAGTAGCCATTTCACTGGATCGTTTTGTGTGGCGGTGCTAGAACTCTGTCTGTTGTCGGAGTTGTTTTTGCGTCGTTTTTTTTTCGTATGACGTCAACAATATCCCTCGATTTTCGCGGTGTTTTGTAACAGAGGTTCACTTGTTTAGTCATTTTCTCCTACGGTAATTTTTTCCCCTTGGTTATTCCTAGTGTTAAATGTTATTCTAGGGCCCTATTATAGGATTTGACTTGAAATTCCAGAATCTAAAATTGATGCAAATTCCCCATTCGTCCTTCATCTTTTCTCTCCTGGGTGGCAATCGAAAGTCGTCCTTGACAAAATGACAAAAGGGGAAAGTGGTCCAAAAAATAGTGATATAGTGAGTGTAAAATCACCAACGCCGTACCCTAGTACTACTACCTACAGTATCCGAACGTCAACAGTGCCCGATGTACCCGGGATTGCTAGCGAATGAGAAAGGTGTGCGACCTTGAACTCTTCTCGAACTTTTCGAGTAATCCGAAAAGTTAAACATGTAGGGTTGCCATCTGTATGGTATTTACCTTGTAAGACCACAGCACTAGTTCTAGGCTATTTATTACAGTGCACGGGACAGTCATGTTTGTAATTTAGTAATACACCGAGTACTACCTACCTCAAAATTCAACACTTCGCTAGTGTTAGGCGTTTTAATTACATGAAATCAAGAATGATATTTGAAAACAGAGAGAATTGATAATTTAACTCTTAGAAGATTAGAATTAGAGAATAAAAATTCAGACACGGGGGATTTTAGTTTCAAATTTATTTAGATTTATTTTGATATTATTTCAAATATATTTGAATTTTTGGCAAATAATGAATAGGTGTTTTTACCTTTTTCAACACTATTGCAGAGTGAATTAACTACCTACTAATTATTTTTTCATCATCTTTAGCTGTTCACAAAATTTGGAAATCAACGTCAAACGCCAAGAATATGCTCATCAAACCATCTTTTACTAGTTGTTCTAGATACCTAACTAATCCATGTGCAGTGAACTGAAATTTCAATTTGAGAACAAAATTTGAAATCACAATTTTAGAACTAACTATTTAGTAGGTAGTGCAAACCATTATCTGAATCAAATTAACACAGAATGCGTCTCATAAGTTATTTGTTCATGTGTCTTGCTTTTTATGGAAATTTTGCCCAATTCGATCAACCTCAAGACAGAGAAGTTGGAAATGGGAAGGTTGATGTGTAGCTACCTATAAGGTGGCCGGGAAAAAGAATAGTGACCAAAGGGTGCATACTAGCAAAATATGAATGTGTGAAGGTCGGGCGGGCGGCGGGGCGTTTGATCGCCGCCCTCCCCCCCCAGCCCAAGATCTCCCCCCTCCATATCGTAAAAACGCGAATCCGACGGCTATGATCAAGTTAGAAAAATTCTGCAAACGGATTCGTATTCTGATGAAGGTTCTGCAAGTTATATGGCCACTTTTTGAAAATGTTCAAAATTTGAACAAATTTTTGTTGGAACTGTGTGCAAAAAATTTTTGCACACTTTCTAAACCAATTACCCGGAATTCTACGGTGATCTTGAAGAGAAATCCGTTTGCGGAACTAAAATATCTCGATCCGTTCTCAACTGAGGAGTAAACGAAATTTTCTTCATTTTGGTGCTGCCACGTGGTGGCAGATTTCACAACTAAACTCGGGACATTTAGCCTTAAGATGACTTTCAAAGGTCACCTTAAGGAAGGACCATTTTGTGATTGATCGAAAACTGAGATGTTCAATAAATCTGTGACCTATTGGAAACTATTGGTTTGATCAAATCTATCCTGATTTCGATCTTTGTGTGATTCACAGTGAAGAAGAAGACGAGAGAATCGCTCGTGAAATCGCGGAACGTCTGGAGAGGGAAGAGGCGGAAAAACTGCGACGGCTGGAGGTCGAAGATCAACGAATGGCCAGGATAATGCAGGTAATTCAGTGCTCCGACATTCACCCTGAATGGGGAACTCTAAGGGCGGAATTCATAGTCATTACTTAAGTCTGAGTGCACCCTCAAACGAACCGATAGGGGTTGGCGGGCACTCATTTGTATTCATAGACAAGATTTGAGGGCGCCCTGAGGGAGCACTCAACAGTATTCATAAACCAAACTCAGCGTTTTGTTGAGGCCCACCCTCGACTCAATGGTGCAAAATCCTGAGTGCTGGCCGGAGGTACCTTAAGTGCCCCTCAGCCACAGTTATCAGATTTTCCTACTGAAAATGGCGTGCAGCAAGTCAAATACCTATCTATCTTGTTTGTCTGATAAAAATATGGCGATTAGACAAGTTTTTCCGTCAAAAATATCCAATGAAGATCATCGCAAACTTAGATTTGCTTCTTTTCAATACTTTCTCCCCGAACTCGGTGAAATCTTCCGAGATTGTGAGTTTCTTTCTTGAAGTTGTCAAACATTCTCGCCTTCGTTCTCAATCCTCATTCTTGTTTTACGATCTAGTAAAATGATATAGTAGAAAATAGGTACCTGTAGAAAATGATATGGGTTCGTAATGAAGTACAAGTTGAATAAAAAACATCCATACAGGTACGAGTTTATTCCGGGCTTTGTATTGTTTCACACAGATAAATAAATAAGTAGGTAGTTAAGGGGACACATATGTCAATTTTCGGTCCGGACGCACAAAATTTTTTTTTTTCCATAATTTGTAAATAGACTCAATTCCGGAAATTTCAAAAAAAAAAAATGTCTAAATCCGATGAGTAGAAGTGCTCCAAATTTGGGTTGAAACCTAGGGAGTCACTAGTGCTGAAGAGCGCTTGGAAGCGCTGTTGAAGGAATGATGCACAGGCTGAGCTAGATCAACGTTTGTTATAATAATAAGTAATTATTTGAAGGTATAAATTATAACTCTCATTTCAATAAAGACCTGGACCATAAGCGGGATCATCACCTTCTTGTTCTCGCAACTGTTCTTCAAGATGTTTACAAGCTCAGGATCTTCTTTTTCGGGCAAGCTGCGATTCTTTATTGGCCTCTATTTACGCAAATCTCATCCTCTCTTTGTCGATTTCGCACAGTCCCTTAGCACAATATTTCCCGGGCACAATACCTAATTCATCAAGGACTCGACACTTCACTATACAACCATCATTGAATGATAACGGCATTGAACACACCAAAGCGCAGAGCAGGTAAAGAGACAAAAGTGACACAAAAATAAGACGTGCTCCTGTAAACATACACTCAGGTTATCTTTGAGGTTTCGATGCTAAACGATGTATTCTATTCGATATATATCGATGTTGAACTATCGAGAGTTGATACCGCAATTCCATTGGTTGAAAACAAGCAGGAACAGTCATTCAAATTTCGATAAACCTGACCGCCCAAACTCGGCCGCGCGTTTTTGATTCAAACCGCTCTCCTGTAAAATTACGTTTTAGAGCTTATTTGTTCCTTTTTCTCAGGAACTATTCATCCGATTGGAACCAAATTTTTACAGGATGTTCTTCAAGTATGTACCTATAATTATGATGGAGGGTTTTGCCGAATAACGCCATGGAGCCTAAATATGAGTGTGTAAAAATTAAAAATATCGCTAAAAATGTAAAACCCTCATAACTTTTTTTCTGTGAACTTCATAAAAACTTTGTTAATCAAATTTGCTTCACTAAGTATACTGATGGTGCTGTCAAAATTGCAGACCAATAGCTTGAGTATTCTCAGAGAAAAAGGAACATTTATATCAAAAAATTAGGTTTAGAACAGCTCAAGTTTGGAATTGTAACTTTTTTTTGGATGGTCTGAGTGAGTTCAAATTTTTACCATCCAACCAGAATATATTGAGGATTAGTCCCTTAAAACTTCATCAAAATCGGACGAACCATTGAAAAAATATCGCGAAAAAACCAAAATTGCTGCCGTAGCGCGGAAATGACATATGTGTCCCCTTAAAGGTTTTGAAGGGTTCCAAACTTCATAAATATTCGTATATTTGCTTGTGGATAAACCTTCTTCATTCGGCCGGGAGAAGTTTATTTTGTCTGAAACAATCAATGGGTTGATTTTGTTAAATGATGCCTAAGATCACTCATAAAAAGGATACCAAAATTAATACTTTGAATAACTGTACTTTCTTTCGTACCGTACCTATATATAGATATGTAAGCCTGTGGGGTTAGAGTACCAGTCGATCGGGAGGGGAGAAGTTAAAATGTTCCTATTTAAATTGGGGGGTGTAACGGGTCACTGAAAGGTAGAAGAGCGACACACTTAGGCTAAGAATTGTTGTTATACTTAACTTTGGTGGGTCGTGGTAGCTCCGTCCGAGGCGGCTTGGGAGATGAGGCTCTGCGACACACCTTGACGATACTGTTGGTTACTGTTAAGATACCTTTGTTTTACCTGTATTTTATACCTTTAAGGTGTATCGGTTGTTGAATAAAAATGATTTTACTGACGTTACTGTGTTTTGCAATGAGTTTAACTACCTATCACCGATACCCGTTACAAGTCAGAACCAGAACCAGGGTGAGTTGAAAGAAAAGATTGAATTAGAAAACGTAATTTTAATAAGATTGACTCGAGATACGTAACGGGGCCAACGACCCGACACTGCCTGATGGGCTTACTGTTAAGAACAAAATGTGGTCTTTTGACTAATTTTACTAGAGTTACGGTACGTTGTACAAGCTGACTAGGAAGTTTCTTATGGTTACGCTTAATGTTCCAGTTCGATATCCTCTTACTTAGATATACAATAGTGACTAAACTGAGTTTCACTTTGTTCCACCTTCTACCTAAATTGGCCAATTTGAGATAGATTTATAGTTACACTCACGTGCTGCAGGGTTACCGAGGCGAGTCCTGGTCACGATGAGAGGCGAGAGAAAGTTCAGGGGGGTAGCCGGGACAGGACTGAAGACACGAGCGCGACACCACGGCGACACGGTTCCAGGGGAGGCAGGACAGAACAATCACAGCAAGGATGGCACCACTCACTTGGTAAAACCTATCTCTGTACTTGACTGGGGGAGGCAGGAGGGCGATATAGTACGGTTCCGTTCGAGCGTTACGGTACGGGGAGAGAGCTTCAAAGGTAAGGGGGTACACGTCAAAGACTTGCTGGCTAGGCGGCGCATCAGGGATTAAAGCTCTTCCAGTATGACAATGGCCTTTCTTTCTCCTCCCCTCCAGGCTGTCCAACTTTACCTCACCAAATGTTAGTTGGTAAGGTTGCAGGTTTTCATCCATTAGCTTGACTGTTTGTGTGATTGTGGTGTTTGTGCCCAAGGTGGTGGGAGGGCACTTTTGAAGGGGCCACGCCCCATTTGGTGTGTGGCCTTTGGGGTCTTCTCTCTTCTCCTTCAGGGCTTACTGGCCTCTGCGGCCTGGGTTCCTGTCCAAGGGTTTTCAGGGCTTACAGGCCTCTGTGGCCTGGGGATTTGCTCTCAAAGGGGGGTCAGGACTTACTGGCCTCTGTGGCCTGTTAGGGGGAACAGTGAGCTGCTGAGCGGCAGCTCACATCCCCCACCGCTCCGGGAGCCAGCGTCGTCCTCGATGACGCTGGGTATGGGCAGGGGTAGCGAGGGGTACGCTCGTCGCAGCCCTGCCTCATACTTGAACCGTCGGCATCCGGGGCAGGTCGAGGGTTGTCGCTTCGCTTGGTGGCTGTCCGGGCAGGTGGGTAGCTCCCGTTGGGCGTTGTAGGACTTCTTTAGCCTCTGCCAAAATGTTTTGCACGCCATGCATCGAAATTTGAGGACCTGCTGGCATGGGCGTGTGCAGACGGGGCACTTCCTTGGTCCTTTTGAGGCCGACGACCTTTTCAGTCGGAGGACCAAGGGTGAGACGGTTCTGGGAGTCTCGCATCGTTTGAGGTGGATCTGCGGTGTCTGGAGTGGAGTTGACATCCACGTGGCGAATTCTTGGTCGTGATCCTCCAGCGCTGGTTCGGGTGCCTCTTCATGCGGGGACTCTTCAAGGTGGGTCACTGGTGTTGGTATGGAGACGGTCACCGTTATTTCCTCCGGTGTTGGGGCCTGCTCGGGGGATGCCGGTGGTTGAGGATCGATTGATGGGGATCGATCTCGCTCCCGTCGGGTCTTCTTTTTGACTCGGCGTTTGTTTCGCTGTGGGTTAGGTTCAGACGAAGTCGACGAGGAAGAGTCTGAGGGGGACGACGACGAGGAGGATGACGATGAAGAGGAGGAGGACGACGAGGTGGCTACGCTCTCTTTCTTGGTTGTCTTTCTTTCCTTCTTCTCTGGGGCGGTTGTTGGGGCGGCAGTTGCGTCCTCCTTGGTTGAAGAAGGCAGGGTGGTGGGGTCCTCCTGGGTTTCTGCTGGTTGGGTCTCAGCCAGCTCGGTCATCGCCGCGGGTGGCTCCGCAGCTGCCTGTACCGGCACGGTGTCTAGCTGTTCATGTTCCACCAGTGCCTGCAGAAGGAGACGTTTCTCCTCCAACCACTCGTCTTGCTTCTCGAGCAGGGCATCCCGTTCCTGGGCGATACGATGGTAAGTTGGCAGAAGTTCGGTTATTTCGGTGACCGAAACCAAGGCGGCCTCCGCGAGGATGGTTTTCGCCCGCTGTTCTTCAGTGCGCAACATGAATTTTATGAGGGTGGCCAGAGTGGGCATCACAAAACGGGGATTGTATGGGGGCTCCGTGGTGTTAAGGACGGTACGCGGTAGGGCGGCGAGACGCGCTTCTTCCTTGTCGAGGTATCGATGGAGAAGGGCGATGTCTTCATCCGGCGGTGGTGGTCCCTTCTGAACTCGGGGATCCCTTAGGTGTTGAGACGTCATCCTAGAAACCACAAGTTGCCCCTAATAGTATTTTGCCCCTTGAAATTGTACGGCATTTACTTCAGTGCGAACCAGCGCAGTTTTGGCTCAATCCAGGCTTGAAAGCACGGTGAGTCTCAGTTTAAATTTCGATTCGTTACGCATGATTAGACCTGAAGGGTCTACAAACGGGTTTTCCGGGTCTATGGGCTTGGGAAGGTGACCTGAAGGGTCCTAGTTAAATGGTTTGACCTGAAGGGTCCTGTTTAACTGGTTGACCTGAGGGGTCCTTTTCGAGTGCAATCTTATTAATGCATGTGTGTGTTTATGTTTCAGATGTCTATGTGTATGTGTTTGTGTTTGTCCCATGTCAGGTAAGTGTTAGTCATAGTCGTAGTCATAGTTAGTCAGTAAGTCATCACTTCCCCGTATTGATCTGGCTGTAATTCACCGGTACTCGGGGTCGCAGTGAGTACCTCGGCTCGGGACGGTTCACCGTGTCTTCATTGGTCTGGCGGCTGGTTGTGGCTAGCGGTTGTGACGGTGAGGCTACGGGTCGTCCGTTCCTTTCGCTCGGTGGTGTGTCAGGGGACTCGGTGGTCTGGTCCCAGATCTCTTGCTGATGTGGGGTTGTTACTGCTGGCGGGGAGGTGGCGGAGCTTCCTGACGTTTCTCTGGTCGTGGAACCTGAGGGTCCAGCGGGGCTCTGCTCCGTTTCCGTGATGATTGCTGTGGTATCAGGTGAGTCTATAGTCTGGGTGCTTTGGTTAGAGGGTTCCTCTGTAACCCACTCCATCAAATTGGGGTCTTCAGTCGTCTCCTTTCTTGGGTCGTTGATTTGGGGCAGTGGAACTATGGGTTGTTCCCGTTCCAGTTCGGTCAGGTGTTCCATAAACGCGTCGTCCGGGATTCCAGCTGCGAAAGCAGGCTTCAGTCTGTTGATATGCACCGTCTGACGTTTTATGTCTGCGATGTCTCGGATGTCATATGTGACTTCAGAATGTTTCAGGGTGACGACCCAAGGTCCTGACCATGGGCTCCATAGTTTACGGGCTGCTCCAGATGGTGGCTGCATTTCCTTCAAGTATACTCTGTCTCCAGGTTGAAACGATCTGGCTGCCAAGCGTGCGTTGATGATGTTACTCCTTCGTTTCCATGCGTTGTGAAGACATTGGACTGCTGCGTTTCTGGCTATCTGTAAATGTTTGAGTCTAGTGGTCTCTTCTTGTGGACCCTTGATGCTTTGGAAGGTCTCATTGGGTAATCTCATTTCCCTTCCAAAAGTTAGAAAGTTCGGGGAGAAACCTGTACTCTTGTGCGGTAGGGATCTATAGGCGGCGAGGGCGATGGGCAACGCTGATTCCCATGCGGTGGTTCGTCCGATGATCTTGGAGAGGATGTTGGCGAGAGTCTTGTGGAAGCGTTCACAAACGCCATTACCTTCGGGGTGGTACGCTGTTGTAAAAACTTGCCGTATCCCCCATTTATTACACAATTCTTTCGTTGACTTCGCCGTGAAAGCGGTTCCTCTATCTGAGATCAGTCGTTCGGGTACACCATGAACGGGGATGTAGCGGGTTGCCAGAACGCGTGCTACGGTGCCGGCGGTACAATCAGGTACGGGGTAGGCTTCGGCGTACTTCGTAAAATGATCGATGGCTGTCAGAATGTATTTTTGGGTAGTTCCGGACGTGACTGGTCCTACGAAATCTATCCCTACAATCTGTCCTGGCCTATCGGGCAAGAGGGGTTTCTGGATCGGGTGTCGAAGACCAGTCGGCGTGTTACGTCGTTGACATGTCCCGCATCTTTTCACATATTCCTTCACATCCCTTGACAAGTGTGGCCAAAATCCCAATCTTCGAACTAGCTTTTCTGTCGTTTCCGCTCCAGGGTGCCCCGACCACTCGTTCCTGTGACACCTGTCAAGGAGCCATTCCCTCAAGGACACGGGCATGAGCGGTACCCACTCGTCCTTTCCTTCTAGTCGAACCTGTGTCTCCAGCACTCCGTCGTTCCGCCGCGTCTTTCCTCCCTTTTCAAGGATCGCAGTAGCTTGGACCCACGAATCAATGTTCTGCGCCGCAATCATCAAACTTTTCGGGAACTCCAATGTCAGCGCGGCTACGTCCATCCTACTTAAACCATCTGCGTGCTTCATGGCGGTTCCTGGGCGGTATCTTGGTATAAAATTGTATTCCGCTAAGCGCAAAACCCAGCGACCGATACGGGAGGTGGGGTCCCTTAATCTCATAGCAGCTGTGAGGGCCATGTGATCCGTTTGCAACTCGAAGGGTTGTCCCAGTAGGTATTCTTGAAAATGCCTTACGGCCCACACTACTGCGAGCAATTCCCGTTCTGTCACGGAATAGCGGGTCTCGGCGGGGTTGAGCTTGCGGCTTGCGTACGCTACGGGTTTTTCTTCTCCGTCGTGTTCTTGAGACAGAACCGCTCCGAGGGCCGTTCCTGACGCGTCTGTGGCTAAAACGAACGGTTTGGTGAGGTCCGGATATGCCAATACCGGTTCTTCGGTAATGCGCTTCTTGAGCTCGTCAAAGGCGGTCTGGTGCACCTGGTTCCACTCGAATGGATTCGTCTTTTTCAAGAGATCAGTTAGTGGTGTCGTGATTTCTGCAAAATTCGGTATAAATCGTCGATAGAATCCGGCTAGTCCTAAGAAGGACTGAAGCTTGAGGGAGGACGTCGGTACTGGGAATTCACGGACAGCTTGGGTTTTCTCAGGTTCGGTGTGGATTCCTCCGGTAGTGACGCGATGACCAAGGAAGCGTACCTCCGTTTTCAGGAATTCGCACTTTGCCAAGTTCACTTGCAACCGGGCATCCTGTAAACGTTCGAAGACCTCCTGAAGCCGCTCAAGGTGTTCTTTCAGCGTCGCGGAGAAAATGATCACGTCATCCAGGTATACCAAACAGTTCCTTCCCAACACTCCATCCAAAACGTTGTTCATGACCCTTTGAAAGGTCGCGGGAGCATTTTTCAGCCCGAAGGGCATCTTGTCATACTCAAAGTGTCTCCCCAGGACTGAGAACGCTGTTTTTTCCTTCGCATCGGGGTGCACGGGTATCTGATGGTATCCGGATAGGAGATCAATGGTCGTGAACCACTGACAACCACCCAGCAGAGCGAGGGTCTCCTGCAGGCGAGGTATTGGATACGCATCCCCCTTCGTGATCTTGTTCAATTGCCTAAAATCAGTACAAAACCTCCACTTTTGCTCCTCGCCCGGTGGTGTCTTCTTCTTGACAAGGAGAACTGGAGCGCACCATGGGCTGGTTGAGGCACTGATGACTCCAGCTTCCAGCATGTCCTTCAACTGTTTTTCTACCACGTCTCGGAGCGCGTGCGGTATGGGATAGGGCTTCTGAGCGGTCACTTCGGGTTGCGTAGTCGTGATTTCGTGATAGACCTCGAGACTGCATCCTTCGCTGGTTGGCGGCTGAAATAGGTCACGGAAGTTCAAGAGGGTCCCTTTTGCTGCTTCGCGATCTGTGCCCGATAAATGAGCTAGCTTGGTTTCGAGGGTCATTTCCAACTCCGGTTGTGGTTCGTCCCACTGATCCGTCGGTATCATCTCCCAGTCCTCCATCTCGGTTTCTATGTCGTTCGGGGTTGCCGAATCGTGAACGATATTATCGTCACTCGTCGAGGCCTCTAGAGCCCTTTGTTGTCTTCCTCCCGACACCTCGGGGGCGCTCTGGTCTGACGTTAGTGACGGTCGTCCAGCTTGCAGGGTAGCCACTGTCATTTGTTCTTCCGGGAAGTCTTCTTCCTCGTCCAATTCACATTCGGGTATGGGTTCCGCTTCCAATACGTCACTGTCACCAAATTGGTAACCGTAGCTATTCAAGTTGTAGTTCCAATTCTGTGTTTTGGTTTGGGATTCTTGTGTCGTTCCACCCGTCGATACACCCGGCGACACACCCTGTGTTCCTGTCAGTTCCCCTTGAATTATTGGGGGCGATACACCTGCCGATACACCCGGCGATACACCCGGCGACACACCCGGTGTTCTTGTCAGTTCCCCTTGAATTATTGGGGGCGATACACCTGCCGATACACCCGGCGACACACCCGGTGTTCTTGTCAGTTCCCCTTGAATTATTGGGGGCGATACACCTGCCGATACACCCGGCGATACACCCGGCGACACACCCGGTGTTCTTGTCAGTTCCCCTTGAATTATTGGGGGCGACACACCTGCCGATACACCCGGCGACACACCCGGTGTTCTTGTCAGTTCCCCTTGAATTATTGGGGGCGATACACTTGCCGATACACCCGGCGATACACTCGGCGACACACCCGGTGCTCCTGTCGCTTCCCCTTGAAATATTGGGGGCGATACACCCGCCGATACACCCGGCGATACAGGGTCGACGTCATAGCTCGCACACAGCGCGGCGGTCACTTCCGACGTTACACCTTGGTTCCACTCCTCTTGTTGGGTCAAGGTCTCGTTGTCCGGAGTTTCAAGGGCGGGTTCCATTGTGAAGCGTTCCTCGAAGGTCACGACGGGGCTCTCCTGCGAACCTCCGTGATGCGGGGGTGAGGGGGGGGTCATCACAACTCGAAAGGTGCTGGGGAGGACTGTGTCGGCGCTTTCACGAAGGCTCAGACGCGGTGACCCAGTTTCCTCCCTCCTCCCGAGCTGCGACACCATCCCGATATTTCCCAACTCGCAATAAAGAGGGTCCATGTTCCTCCATTCCGCTTCATTTTCCGTTCTCATTCCCATCGTCGGTCCAGTTGTGAACGTCATTGGTACCCGTCTCAAGACATCAAGACCCAGTAAATCAAGGGTCGCGCCCTTCCGGGCAAACACGAGGAAATTATGTTTAAATTGGTATTTGCCGATACGGGTGTCGATACACTGTTCCCCAGCGAAAGGTAATAGGGCCCCATCCGCTCCCCATGCCATGACCTTGGTCGGTACCATCGGAATTCCCGATACAGGTCTCGCCAGTACCGATAAGGCGGCTCCGGTATCTATTAGCATGTTACGGGTCTCGTTTCCGAGGCCCACTTCCACTTTTAGGGTTCGTATCATTGGTCGTTCAACGGCCGTTACATGGAGTCCAGCCGGTTCCTGTTTGTAACGGTTGACCTCGTTTACGTGTTTCGGGTCGGCGATTGGTTGCGACACGGGCAGTAGTTTCCGTTTTTCGGGGCAGTTTTCTTCTAGATGTTCCCGACACCCACAAAAATTGCAAAATATGGTTCGTTGCGGACTCTTCGGGCAATCCACGGGGAAATGTTCCATCGCGGCGCAGAAGATACAGGGGTATCGAGGCGCGGGTCGTTCATCAGTTCTTGGTCGCTGTTCGTCACTGTTCCACCTGTTCCGGCGGTCATCACCAACACGCTGTTCCCGTCGGGGTACCGGTTGGTCCTTTCGGGGGCATCGAGCGGCGAAGTGGTTGGTTCCACCACAGTTATAGCACCTCAATTCTCCCGATACAGCCGCGAGATCCCATCGTTCCTCCGTTTCTTCCGTCTCTGTCAAGGTATTTTCAAGTTCTTCCGCCCGTTCCAGGGCGATGCGGAGTGATGTGGGACGGTTGGTTACGAGGAATGCGCTCATCTTCTTTCCGACACCCCTCACGAAGGCGCTCAAAGTCTTCCGCTCGACCCACTCTCGTTTTTCATGACGGTCGAGGTGCGTTCCTTCCTCCAATACGGCGCATCGAGCCAGTCCCCTGATCCGATCGGCGAACTGCCGAAGCGTTTCTGGGTTGTTCCTCTTGATGGTCCAGAGTAGGGCTGCCGCGTGTTGAGGGTTCTCGCGCATGAACCAGTTCGTCATCTCGTCCCGTATCACTTCGTAGGCATTGTCATAGTCGAGGGTATCGTCTCTATCGATCAAAAACTGCTTCGCAGTACCTCTTGCCTTGGTTCTCAAGAGTCTCATTTTTTGCTTTTGAGACAACTGGTTACGGTGTCGAAATTTGCAAAAAACGACCCGACACTCAGCGACCCCGGTGTATCTGGGTCCCACGGTTCCAGTTCTAACAGTAGTGAACGTGGAATACCGTCCTTGTCACCATCTTGGGTTGTCTCGTGATACCTCTTGAGCAATACGTTCATTTGTTTCATTGTCTCGGTCAGTGTATCGACCGCTTCCTTATTGTTGAAGGGTTGCTGTTCCTCCTCATCCTCGACGTCCGAGAGCACCATGTTTCACTTGTAAGGACGCGGAAAAATGGGTAAACACAGCACAGTCGATACGGTTCGGTTCTCTGTCACAGTTACTGTCTAGTGGTTCGGTATTAGTTGTTGTGTGTTCCCGTATGACGATACGGTTTTGTATTGTGTCCCTGTGTGACGACACAGTTCGTTGGAATGCAGGTATAGTGGTGAGGTGCGACCTACTTTTCGGGATTACCGTTACGAGGCGTCCTACCTACCTACTACCCTGGGTTCTGACTTGTTTTGAACTATTTGAAAGTGGATCGGCCGATACTCCAGGCACAAATATTTGTTTTGTGGGTTCGTGCAGGGCGCCACCACGCGCGATCCGTCAATACACCGGACTCGAGGAGTGAAAGTTACGAGTCCGATATAGTTCCGGGTTCACGCTTGCAGGAATCCGTACCGCTGCCACCAATTTGTAAGCCTGTGGGGTTAGAGTACCAGTCGATCGGGAGGGGAGAAGTTAAAATGTTCCTATTTAAATTGGGGGGTGTAACGGGTCACTGAAAGGTAGAAGAGCGACACACTTAGGCTAAGAATTGTTGTTATACTTAACTTTGGTGGGTCGTGGTAGCTCCGTCCGAGGCGGCTTGGGAGATGAGGCTCTGCGACACACCTTGACGATACTGTTGGTTACTGTTAAGATACCTTTGTTTTACCTGTATTTTATACCTTTAAGGTGTATCGGTTGTTGAATAAAAATGATTTTACTGACGTTACTGTGTTTTGCAATGAGTTTAACTACCTATCACCGATACCCGTTACAAGTCAGAACCAGAACCAGGGTGAGTTGAAAGAAAAGATTGAATTAGAAAACGTAATTTTAATAAGATTGACTCGAGATACGTAACGGGGCCAACGACCCGACACTGCCTGATGGGCTTACTGTTAAGAACAAAATGTGGTCTTTTGACTAATTTTACTAGAGTTACGGTACGTTGTACAAGCTGACTAGGAAGTTTCTTATGGTTACGCTTAATGTTCCAGTTCGATATCCTCTTACTTAGATATACAATAGTGACTAAACTGAGTTTCACTTTGTTCCACCTTCTACCTAAATTGGCCAATTTGAGATAGATTTATAGTTACACTCACGTGCTGCAGGGTTACCGAGGCGAGTCCTGGTCACGATGAGAGGCGAGAGAAAGTTCAGGGGGGTAGCCGGGACAGGACTGAAGACACGAGCGCGACACCACGGCGACACGGTTCCAGGGGAGGCAGGACAGAACAATCACAGCAAGGATGGCACCACTCACTTGGTAAAACCTATCTCTGTACTTGACTGGGGGAGGCAGGAGGGCGATATAGTACGGTTCCGTTCGAGCGTTACGGTACGGGGAGAGAGCTTCAAAGGTAAGGGGGTACACGTCAAAGACTTGCTGGCTAGGCGGCGCATCAGGGATTAAAGCTCTTCCAGTATGACAATGGCCTTTCTTTCTCCTCCCCTCCAGGCTGTCCAACTTTACCTCACCAAATGTTAGTTGGTAAGATTGCAGGTTTTCATCCATTAGCTTGACTGTTTGTGTGATTGTGGTGTTTGTGCCCAAGGTGGTGGGAGGGCACTTTTGAAGGGGCCACGCCCCATTTGGTGTGTGGCCTTTGGGGTCTTCTCTCTTCTCCTTCAGGGCTTACTGGCCTCTGCGGCCTGGGTTCCTGTCCAAGGGTTTTCAGGGCTTACAGGCCTCTGTGGCCTGGGGATTTGCTCTCAAAGGGGGGTCAGGACTTACTGGCCTCTGTGGCCTGTTAGGGGGAACAGTGAGCTGCTGAGCGGCAGCTCACAGATACATACTAATTTAATTTTATACTGCTAATTTAAGGAAATCATAATTTCTTACCTTCTTCAGAGCAATATAGTCGAGTCCGATGGCAGCAAATTCATTCCAACTGATGAAATTGCTTTGAAAAAATGTCAGCACCCTATTTAATTGAACAGACTTCAATTTGATTGCTACACCGCTGCTAATAACTCAAAACTAATGGTTATTTGTAGGTAATCGGACAAAATAGAGAAATTAGCACATCCACAGTAACGAAAATGCAATAAGAAACTTTTCATTACTGTTATAACCACAGAGAACCGGCGACAAGGTTATAACTGACGATCAGTGCAGAATACGAGAAGGAAATTTCCCCGTGCTTTTACCCTAAATATCCATAAAACAGGGAAATATCCCCACCAAGGCTGCCAACTTAAAGGTGAAAATGAGTTGAGTAGCCGCTGAGGGCCCCTTCAGGCTCCGTGTGCACTCAGGCGACCACAACACTTAAGTGGGCCGTCTCAATCAACTATGAATACGGACTGTTGAGTCGAGGCCGACCCTCAACTCAGATAATTGAGTGCTCGCTCATATTCAAGCCTTGTCTATGAATTCCGCCCTAAATTGTTGAAAAGGCACAGAAATCCTCAATCCAGTAGTTCTGGATATTTTCACTGTTCTTGCGATGAATAGTGAAGGCAGCACTCTAAAATATGTTTACTCGTTACATTAGCAATCAAGTTACAGTTATTCGATTTTGCCGAAAAAATACGTAGGGAACTGTACGGAGCCTGTTGATACAAGATAGAAAATGTTTGGGAATGAAAATTGTGACGATCCTACTTTTTTATAAGGGGCAATCCAATTGGTTTGTTCCCGATTTGTTGGAGCTACGCCTTTAGGGATACCATCATAGAGATATTAATCAATATTCTCTTCAGGCCGGCTGATTAATCTAATCACTGGTTTGAAGGGGTAGGGTCGTCACCCTCCTCTGTCTCATATATGGGCAACACTGGGCTGAAAGCTGAATGTGGGAGCCCGAGAAGCGTTCTGATTGGTTGAGCTTCAGGACGTAGTTATAGCGGAAAGCAACAGATAGCGTTCATGATCACTTGTTCCCAACCTCATCACAACAAGTCACCTTGTTTATCACATATTTTTCTCCTTACTGCGTTACCGGCTGCATCTAAGTAATTAATTTGATAACATTCAGTTATATTCGCGATATGTACGAAAAAATCGGCGATTTTCAATAATACACTGGGTTTCAAACGTTTCTTTGGGTGGCAGTTGTCAATTGAATATTTGAACTATAGAACTATTTGAGCGATAGGGACAACAACAATTGCATGAGGAACTCTGAAAATACCTTTCGCCCCAATTGGTTTTTTCAAGTAATTTTTGCAAATCAAAATGATGATGAAACGAAAAGTTATCAATTTCTGGTCATTCGAAAGGATTTATAGGTAAATAGGTATGAAGAGTGTGGCCTCCCCCTCCCCACCACTTCCCTAGTGGTTCCTCAATCCTAGCTGAAAGTAGATAGCGCAACTGAGGCAGCCTCAAAAATGCTTGCATACCATTTTAACGTTGGCTTTCTTCTCTGTTAACTTGTCTCCATTACTCTGTGATGGGCAATTAGGTGTATTTCAAATTTGTTGTACAAATTGAAATTCAACATATATTGTTACATGGTAGCAGAGCGTGGTTCGGTGGAAATGCACTGAATTTATTTCATCATTTCCCCTCCACTTTTTCTTGGGTATTCCAGAAGGAATTACTCAAAGAGATATCCAGAAGGAATCTGTATATTAAATTCATTCCTTTCGTCCACTTCGCCAATCCGGCAATTAAATTCATTCATTAAACTTCTCCAATCCGGCAATTAAATTCAGTCTCTTGTTAGGCTTTGCCAATCTGGCATTTTATTAATTTCAATTACGTTTTTCTTTTATATAAGCCTTTTCAATCATTACACTTGAATGTTTCGCCGATTTTATTCTTTATTTAGTTTGCTTTCTCCTCAGTTCTTTTGATTTATTCTTTTATGTATAAATGGCCCATTTGTGGCATTCTTCTTCTTCTTCTTCTTTTGCAATAGTACCATTACGATGGAGGAATCCCCTTGAAGCTTCCAGACGTCCTTTCCTGGGCTTCATACTATTTTTCAGTCACTTTGACTTGTTTTCAAACATACTTCTGTTTGAAACCCAGAAGTATGTTTTAGGGAGAGGAGTGTGACGATTCTACTTTTTTATAAGGGACAATCCAATTGGTTTGTTCCCGATTTGTTGGAGCTACGCCTTTAGGGATATCCAATTCATAGAGATATGAATCGATATCCTCTTCGGGCCGGCTGATTAATCTAATCACTGGTTTGAAGGGGTAGGGTCGTCACACCCTCCTCTGTCTCATATATGGGCAATTAGGTGTATTTCAAATTTGTTGTAAAAATTGAAATTCAACCTATATTGTTACAAAATTGATAATCGATATTTATTCTGTGGTATTGTTTTTTACATATCACGATGTATCTTTCAATCCATGGCAGGAAAGGGACAAACGAGCGAAGCTGCTCGCTAAACAAGGTGACATCAACGCAGTGGGGCTGCCATTGCCCAGTTCCGTCCTTCCAGACGGCGCCTACGGTGGCGTCGCTCACCAGCAAGTTACCCGCGGCGTCGACGCCAGGCTGTATGAAAACGTGCCGCCGCCTCTCCCGTCTCACCACAGAGGTCGGCGAACTATGGTGGACGTCGAACAACAGTTTAGGTATTGATTCCCTACCATTCTACCTTCATCGTTGAGATATTTAACCTATTACTGCCCAGAAATCCATTTTTGACAAAATTTTCGAAATTCTTCTTCAATTCTCCATTTTTATACCTTCTAATGTTAAGTATAAGGTTACCTTGTCATCCACCATGATAGGAGGGGCAGGAGCCCCCGTTGCATATACACTGCAACTTGCATTTTCTTTCTCCGGCTGGCTCGTGGACGAGGGTGTGTGCTTCAGTACTTTCTCCCTCATCAAGTGAGTCTCCATAATATCAAAGGTTCTTTGCTTCGCTCCGCTAATATCATTCGTCTTTATTTTCAATCCTCGTCATTTCCGCATTTGTGGGCGACAACCTCATCAAGGGCACCAACGAGGAAAGCATTTTTGTGGGAACCGTTTCCCATTATCTCAAGCAAAATCGACAACTACGGTTATCCAGAATTTCCTGTCAGTAGAAAAAATAGCATTCATCTTACGCCCGTAATTGGTTGAGAAGCCATAATTTAAAAAGTTTTTAATATAGCTGCGGGCCTACGACATAGCTTTTCGTGTGCCAATCTCAGTTCAGCCTGAAGATTCATGTTGAGTGCCCAGATACCTGATACCAATAATTTATAATTCAAAAATAACAGTAAAATTATCATCTCACACGTATGATGGGTGAACCCAGTAATAAATGTTTTGTTGGTAATAAATGGATGGAGTACAATATTTACTTCCTGAACTGTTGATTGTACAAAGGGTGCCCACTTGTATGGAATACTGTAACATCTCAATTTTTGGTTATTTCGAGTTTGATATTGATTTGAAGCCCTGAAGAAGGAATCGTGCCTAGATTGGCCACCAGAGAGCTGCTGCACCAGTAATGCGAGGACTGACCCTCATGCTTCTCGTAATAGTAGGTATATATAGAAAAGCAAAGAAACCCAATGAAGTTGCTACTATGATGTTTTGCTTCCTCACTACCGAAGGTAGGGAAGCTTTGTATTCGTGAAAGAAGTGAAAAAAAAAATGTCCTCCAAAATCAAAATTTCCACTTGCTTTTTGCGTTTTAGAGCTTCCCGAACAATTTTGGTTCCCTGTCTGTCGGTCTGTCTGTGGTCAATCCTTGTCCCGGGCAAAACTATACTAACCTGTGGTCCGATTTTGATGAAATTTTCAGGGATTGTGCGGGTTAGGTCCTAGACGGTCCCCTATCAATTTCAGCACCTTCGGACCAATAGGAGCGAGTGCGCATGCGCAAACGTGAATTTCCTGGAACCTCGGTTTCTAATGAACCGATTTTGCTCAGATTTGAAGGTTAGTTAGGGACTAACTTCTAAGAGACACCCTATAAGTTTCAATCAAATTGGTCAAGCAATAGCCGCTGCGCATGCGCGAGCTTTAAATTTATTGTTACAACCAAAACTCCGCAACTATTCAACCAATTTCGATGAAATTTTCAGGGATTGTGTGGGTTAGGTCCTAGACGGTGGACCGCTAAATAAAATTCTACGTTGAAAACGTATAAAAACGTTTGAAAAATTGTACGTCCATGTTACAATGAGTGAGGAAGCTATACTGCCCACCCAACTTGGCAGACGTTTTTGTTAGTGACCTCATTTATTTCCATATTTCCAGCACGGATAAGAATAAAAAGCTGTATAATAAATTTCATGAAATCAATACAATATCAATTATGCTTCAAAATTCACAAATAAGACAAAATAATGTTGAAACAGTGATTATACAAGATCATTGATTGTGGTTAGGACGGAATCAACACAAAGTCCCATGTTGCACTTGCTGCACTGATATTTCACTGTTGAAGTACAGTGTTACTCTGTGTATCTCCTCTGTTGTTCTTCCGGTATTTTCTCGATTCATCGAATGATTCAATCATTTTCTTCCGGTCAATAAATTCTTTCGTACCGAACATCGGTTCGATCGATAGACGACATTCTTCCTACACCTTTTGGCTGAGTGTTGTTCTTGGTCAGGTAACCTGTGGTTATTTTTCTTCTGAATTCCAACTTACCACTGAGACTGGCTGAATCCTGTAAGCAAGACGAAAGAAACCACAGAATTGTCTTTCTATTAGGAAGCAATTGCACAATTGTTTCAATTGATTGCGGATTCGAAATGCCCTCGACTACTCTTCTTCAGTTCCAGAGGCATAAAAATCAGGAGGGCAATAACAAACACTTTCCTCATACAAGGAGGTAGAAAATATCTCTGTGTTGATGAAATATTCCCCTTTCTTACCCCTTAGATTTTTTTCTTTCTTTTCTGAATATTCAAAATTTTTATATTCTTGTTGAGTGTTGTGGAGGGAGTAGAATTGGATGACGAGGTAGGATCTTCTGGAGAGGGGGAGATTCCAGATTTTGAAAGACGATTTCAGCTTCAGCAGGTGTTTGTTTCAGTTCAGCTTCAAGTGGTTTCTGTTCAAATTGTCAAGGATTGCTCCTTCATCTTCATCACCAGAATCCTCATCTGACGTGTCGTTCTCGACTGGGGGAGTAATATACAGTGAATTCTCATACATGTTATCTTAGTCGGCGAATAAAATAATTATAGCATCTTGAACTGAAATTCCAGGGCCCAAAAGCTGAGAAAAAGATCTGACAAAATGAAAAATCGAGTCATAGCAGTTGGGTCAGGGCACTGCCCAGCGTTGCATATATGCAGCACAATATTTCAGACAACACTGGGAACAATAGGAATGACAAAAAAAAACCCCTGTGTTGTTGCCTGTAAAGTCGGTATACGGGCGAAAGTTTTACGTGACAACGACTTTGAGTGGTAAAATAATTTTAATGTTAATATTCATTCGTATAGTAGGAAGAAGGATAAAATAAAATTCTTTGTCAAGTTGCACAGAGTAGGTATTTCCCGTAGGTAGTAGGTATTTCCCATGGGTGGGGGGGGGGAGTGAGTGCCAGGGAAGGGGGGCGGGGCGCTCCCGCTTTTATGAGCGCCGGGGAAGGGGAGGGGCCGCCCGCCTTTAGGGAGCGCCGAGCTGCACCCCCTCCGTGAGCAGAGCGTAACGCAGTTTCTTGAAGTGTCTCCCGGTAAACCAATTTGTAAGACGTTATCACGTCAAAATTGGACTATAGTACTCATAAGCTCATGCAGGTATCTGAGAGTGGTGAAGAGTCACATCCATCCCATTTTGAAAACAGTACATAACATTGTACTTACTTTTCGTCCATTGGGTCAGCAATTCTCGAAATCGAGAAGAGAGAACACTTGTAATAAGTAAATACAATTATTATACATAATGAAAACGTCACTCTGACAGTTGGAATCTAATTGGTAGGCTCTCTTCTTCGAGAAACAGACGCTGAACAAAGTTTTTCATTTCCGTGGATGTCCTGGCCAGCCTCCTAAGATGAGCTACTCCGCGTTGCATATATGTAACGCTGGGCAGAAATGGGTTAATGTGATTCTTATTCCGACTTTCAGATTCCGATTTCACGTCCGAAAGAAGTAGTTTATTCGTCTCCTTGAATGAATCGATAATCTTGCAGAATATGTTGTCTTATCGCTGGTGTTAAACGTGTCTTTACAATTTATTGGTTGCAGGAGAATGCAGATGGACGACGATGTTGCTGAACCTATTTGGCCACCTCCTCCAGACCCTGATCAAATCACCAAAGCCAACCAAGAAAAGTCCGATGAAGTGAGTGAACTTCTGCAAGTTCAGGAATACACTATCCTATTTATTGGGATTTTAGTCAGATAGGAATGAAGCTTAGATGTTATGTTGCTTTTTTTGGGTGGAGTGGTCCCTTCAATATTGTTTGTAACGTCAACTCATGATTACGTCTTTAATGACATGAAAGTTGCTTAGGGCGGTATTCATAGACATTACTCGAAGCCGAGTAAATACTCGAATGGGTCTTGGAGTAACGGCGGATGCTCAACGCTATTCACAGTCGTCATCTCGAGTATTTACTCGAGTAGTTACTCCAAACTTCGAGTATCCGCTCTGCGTGCGGTATTCATAAACAAAACTTGGCGTTGAGTCGAGGTCTGCTTCTACTCGAAACTAACAAAAACTCGAGGCACCTGGACAGGACACTTGAGCAGTTACTCAACGTGTTGTTCTCATCAAAAATGGATACATCTGCGATTCTTGCAATCGATTGCAATCGCAAAAATCTATAAGAATAACAATAAATTTAATAATACAAATAAAATGTTTTAAATTATTTAAAAAGTTATCCAAACTTGCAACTTTGAAACCCCTTTACTACTGACATAGTGCGCTAAAAACCATGAAATGTTTGAACTTTTTCAGTTTTCTAACCATAACTTCTAAAATATAATTTCAATAATTTATTGTCTATAGTAGGTAGAATTTTCTATAGTTTGAGACCAACTGGACCTTGTAGGTTAAATAATTACAGTGTTTTGAACCGTTCCCTCGCAAAACCATTCATTTTTGAAATAAGTAAAGCGAGAGGAATTTGAAGGCAGTGCAATCAGCTTCAAAGTAAAACCTTAATATACCAACATAGTTTTCTCAAAAATTAATAAACAAAAAGATTTTTTTAAACATTTCTTGGGGAAAATGAAGAAAACTCGACAAAACCACGAGAACATTGATATATTTTGAGGAAAATGGAACTACTTCAATGACAATGTTCAATTTTATAGATTTTGATAATTTTCGTAATAGAAATAATTTAGAACTCACTCGATTCATTTACAATTATGTATTGACTGAAATATGAGAGGATTACCAAGTAGACAACCAACTGAAGATACTCTTACGACTTCCATTCCATTCTATCCGCTTTTTTTTGAATCGTCACATTCTTGCTGCTTGTTTCACACATAAAAGTCAACCTTACCAGATTACTAGCTCAGAGGCTGAAAAGCACCGTTGCTGATGCACTACCAGGTTCAAAAGTGGTTAGAACAGGAAAAGAATATCTTCAAATATTATTATCTCCTTCCCCATTTCACGCACAACCCAACACAAACTGACTAACTACCGACCACTCTAAAACAAACATGCAGCGCTCTCGAAACCTACCGGAAGGGTTACCACTGCAGTGATGTATTAATACAGGGAAGTTCCCCGTTAAACAGGGGAAAATCCCTGTCAAACAAAGGAAGTTTCCCATTTCAACTAGCAATCAGGGCTACCAACTGCTGGTTGAGGAACTACTCGAGCCTCACGATGCATCTCCAGAATCTCGAGTAGTTAAGCTTGGTTCACATAGGTGCGTAACGTCCGTAATCCGTAATGCG
This sequence comes from Apolygus lucorum, assembly GCA_009739505.2. Taxonomy (NCBI): domain Eukaryota; kingdom Metazoa; phylum Arthropoda; class Insecta; order Hemiptera; family Miridae; genus Apolygus; species Apolygus lucorum. The sequence goes on along the minus strand of CM019174.2, from coordinate 29,921,144 downwards.
CAAAAAGAGAAGGGGGGGTGTTCTGCAATCCGTAAAGTCCGTAATGCGTAAAAGAGCGTTCACATGGCCATATGATTACGCGTTACGCAGAAGCGCGCAGTAGGTTCTGAGCAGAATTGTTTTTTCCCGCTCAATTGTTTTTTCCCGAGATCAATGAGGCTCTCATTTAATTCATTCACATTCATTTCGAAAATGGAAACCAAATCATTGAAAATGAAAACCAAATAATCCGGAATAAAAATACTAATCCGAATACGGAATAATAAAACGGAATCCAGAGAACCGACTCAACGACGAACAGCTGAACAATGAACAGATGACGAGAGCTTTCACGAAGTTTGCCGAAATTTGTCGAAGTTCATCCGTAATGCGTAAAATATCTAATTTTACAAAACGGACAAAAGTCTTTGTCCGCAAAGATTGCTCGCGCCCCCCAATTGAGGGGCTATTCGCCCCAGCCAATAGGATCCAATTACGCACTACGGATTACGGACGTTACGCACCTATGTGAACCAAGCTTTACTCTTGCGGAGTAGTTACTCGAAGGATGAGCAATTACTCCACTTGCACTCTGAATACCAAGTTCCGAGTAACTACTCATGTCCTGAGAGTAATTACGCTCAGGAGTAGTTACTCAAGTCCTACTCGAGTCATGACTATGAATACCGCCCCAAGACCCATTCGAGTATTTACTCGACCTCGAGTAATGTCTATGAATACCGCCCTTAA
>CM019174.2:23980836-24052590 GCA_009739505.2 Apolygus lucorum | reverse complement strand
CCAGAACAAAACCAACGAGCAGCCCCCTCCACAGGCAGACCCCTTAGATATTCAGTAAGAGTCACCGTGAGCCCTGCTGCCCGTGAACTTGAGCCTGCTAGAGTCAAAACCGCCCCCCCAAATACTTTCAAGACGCTTTTTCGTAAGATCCCTGACCATCGAAATTGCTGTCTCGCGCCGAATGATCCGGTTGAAGAACCCTTGGATTCACTGGACGTCCGTCGCCACAACCACCACAACCGCCACATCACACCTGGAGGATACCTCAGGGCCTGACACGTGTGAGTGAAAACTATAACTTACCTTTAAACCATTGGCCAATGCAGTTAGGACAGTGCGTAGAAGTAATTCTGAACAGTTGGACAAAAGTCGTAATATTGACAAGTTGTAACTTAATGCTAAATTCTTACCTGCAACACAAAGTTAACCTATACTTACCATACTCACCTTTGTTGAAAACCTGGAACGTTGAACTGATATTACTCTGGAAACCTGAAACACAAAGTCAAATTGGAGTTATTAATTTGTACATTTGAATATTATCTGCAAATCTATCCTATTGAACATTAATCTTGTGCCATACTTACTTGTGTTGTTGCGCCCATCAGGCTTCTTTTCGACACACCCTTCTGTGTGCCTAGTCAGAAAACCATTTGCATATTTAATAAACTTACCTTTATTGTTGTAAATCTGCATTTGAATATCTTTTCTCATTTTACCTGGTTCCTCAGTGTGAAAACCGGAGATTCGGTGACGCGTCACACTCCGCCATCTTTTCCGAGGCGTCCCTCAGACACCTTCGTAGGCCCCTTCGGCAGCGTTTGCATTTGGCGGACGCATTTTCTCAGTAGGACGCCCTTAAGGCTAAACATTTCAGATTGCGTCATCCCGAGGAATCCGACTGGCCGCTTCACCGCCTCGTCACAGGTAAATACCACACGCTACCCCTTGTAAATTTTAACTATTGTTTCGATATTTGTTTGTCTTCCCCTTCCAACCTGAGCTCGCCACGTTAGGTTTTGTGTCATTCGGTGAACTTGGGATCGGCACGTGGCGTCACAACCTCGTGCTGCCACCAACTACGCCGCGGAACGAAACCTTAACCCTGTCGAACGCAAATCCCGCTTACAACTGGTGTGTCGCCACAATCGTCACAACCGCCACGAGTAAGCCGGGACGCTACCTCTGTGGTCATCGACACAATCGCCACAAGTAGCAGGCCTACAAATTTGGTGGCAGCGGAGTGGATCCCGGTGTGAGTAAGCCTCACACGAACCCACTCAAACTCGTAGGCCGTTCGACACGAGCTCAGTTCTAAATTTAGAGTCTATCGAAACAAACCTTGAAAATAAAACACACTGAGACAGGTAAAAATAAAAATAGGTAGGCTGTACATCCATTTATTATACAGGAAAAGTGACATTAGAAGCAGCCTTCCGCACGAAACGACGCGAGAAGACGTCTCTTCTCGTAGTTGTATTTTTCTCGACTTAGACCGATTCACGCCGACAGACTTCTTCGTGCCTAGGTGGTAGTTAGTACAAATCGCTACCATGTTCCTCAATAACCCGACACCTAGCGACAGGGGACCGAAACCCAATCGTCCTCCGGCACGGAAGCTGTAGAAACAATGACTCAGACAATGAAGGAGATGAACATTCTCCTTCAGCGATACAATAACGTAACACATGAAGCAGATAGGGAGGACATACCGCGCTCGGTATTCCTCGAAGTAGAGTCGTGGGACCCAGACGCGACCGGTGCATTAAGTGTTGTGTCGTTTTTTGCGAATTTTGATATGGTGACCACGGGTTTGACCTCGCGACAACGATACCGTTTACTCCGCACAAAAGCGCGGGGAACCGCTAAACAATTCCTTATCGATCGGGATGACACGCTCGACGTAGACAACGTCTACGAGATCGTCCGTGACGACATGATCAAGTGGTTCCAGAAGGAAATCCTGTGGACAGTCAAGCGGAACGCCACAGAAAACGCTCCGCCAATTTGCCGACCGAGTCCGCAGCCTCGCCCGGTGTGCCGTCATGGAAGAAGGAGGACAACTCCGACGTCACGAACGCCACGACTGGGTAGAAAGAAAAACCCTGAGCGCCTTCATACGTGGTGTCAGCAAAAACATGAGCGCACTGCTCATCACAAATCGCCCCAGATCGATCCAGGACGCGCTGAGCAAGGCGGAGGAATTGGAGGAGACCCTAGACGACACAATCGACACGGACGAACGTTGGGACTTGGCGGCCATTACCAACGACCGCCGATGTTACAACTGCGGAAGTCCTGAACATTTCGCTGCCCGATGCCCGCGAAAAGACGAACCCCTACAGCGTCACAATCGACACAGGGAGGAGGACCACCGCCAAGATAAACCCAGCGAGCGCCGAAGCGCCGAGAAACCAACCCCACGATATCCGTGTATGTTTTGCGCGGACAAAACACATTTCCCCGTAAGTTGCCCATTCAGCCCGAACAAGACCATATTTTGTGACTTCTGTGGCGTCCGAGAACATCTGGAGGAGGATTGTTACAAGAAGAAGCGTCTCCTCCCCGTGTCGCAACCTGTCATGGCGCCGGCACATTCAATGGAGGTCGCCCGTTACAAGAAGCCAATCGAGGAGGCACATGTTCCCGCCGTGGAAGCTCCAATGTCGCGGACTGTGAAAATCACCGTGGGACTGGGCCCGGAGGAACGAGAGATGACCCTGGACACCGGAGCTACGCTTTCGGTACTTTCAACACCCGTAAAGGGGATTCCAATTCTCCCAACCCGAGCGATCGCGTGGGGAGCTGATGGAATGCCCCTACATTTCTCCGGGGAACAACGCGTCATCACGAGGATCGGCGAATGTGTATTTGAGCACACATTTTTAGTATTCGCAAGGAGAAGCGCTACGCTTGATCTTTTGGGGCTCGACGTACTTCGAAGGGTGCCCATCACATTTACAACGGGACCGGAAATGAAATTCCGCACCCCTAAAGGCGTCGTCCGCCCATATACGCCGGTCGACACACCCGAGGAAATCTACAGCGTGGGGGTAGTGTTGCGGCCCGAGGGGCGGGAATTTGGGACGTTTGTGGATCAAATGAAAGTCATGATCACAACGCTCCTCTCCCTAGCACCCCTTCGGCGGCAACAACTGCCTCCGCCACGCAAAAACTATCGTGCGTGGATTACGAAAAACCGGACGACGCTTCGGAGGTGCGGGCAAATTTCGCCACAAATCAAGATGGCGCCGGAAGCCTGAAGTTTTGGAATCGGCAGTTCAAGGGCGTTTCTGTCCCTATCGATACACCCGTTGAGCGGTACGACGATACACACCACTACAAAAACTTGACGAAGGATCCGGCTCAAAACCTTTCGCTTCCTCCGGAAGTACATTTCAGCGCACCAATTTCACAGCGTTGTGCAACCCCCACTACGCCGACCGAATTCCAGGAAGTTGACGACGCAAGCGACAGCACGGACCCCGCACCGGACTCTGATGAGAAAACCTCCCTCGAAAAATGCCTCGATCGGATGCTCCACAACTACCATCGGACTTATGTCGATCGCTGGGATCGACTCAGTGCGACACAGTTCGACACGGTGGATCGACACAGTGCGACACAGTTCGACACGGTGGATCGACACAGTGCGACACAGTTCGCCACAGAGGATCGTCACAACGCGACACAGTTCGACACGGTGGATCGGCACAGTGCGACACAGTTCGACACAGCGGATCGGCACAGCCCGACCCAGTTCGCCACAATCGACCCATATGTTGAACCATATCCCGATATAGTCGATACCCCTAATGAAACGAGTTCTAACGTATCCCTTAGAGAAGAAAAGGCCTGCGCCGAGATTTGTTCTATTATTCCCCCGATTCAAAACTATGAAAAAGAAGTATGTCTCAACGCCACGTCAGACGGTCTAGAAGAAGAGGAGTGGGGGGAGCTACCGACCGACCAATGGGAAGCCCCGTTACCCGAGTTCGACGTGACCTTGCAAGAGAAACTACGACATCTCACAACTTCGGACGCGGAACCAACTAGGGAATTGTTGCATAAATTCCGGGACTTATTTAAGCCACCTACGGGGGAGGGATGTCGATTGAATGTATCCCACGAGATAGTTACGACTCAGCCCACCGTTACACAACAAAAACCCTACCCGGTTCCTCACGCCCTCCGCGACGTCGTTGAAACTCAAATCAAGGATATGCTGTCAAATGGGGTAATTAGCCCGTCGACTAGCCCATGGTGTGCGCCTGTACTACTCGTCAAAAAGAAGACGCCGCCGGGAGAAAAGCAGCTTTGGCGATTTTGCACGGATTTCCGACAGCTCAATAAAATCACCAAAGGAGACGCTTATCCTCTTCCCCGTTTACAGGAGACCCTTGCGATGTTAGGTCAGTGTAAATGGTTCACCACCATCGACTTAATATCGGGTTATCACCAGATACCAGTTCACCCCGAGTCAAGGGAGAAAACGGCCTTTTCCGTATTAGGACGTCATTTTCATTACGAAAAGATGCCGTTTGGACTGAAGAATGCGCCCGCTACATTTCAGCGAGTCATGAATGATGCCCTCGATGGAATCCTCGGAGATCATTGTCTCGTTTACCTGGATGACATCATAGTATTTTCCGCCACTCGAGAGGAACACCTCCAGAAATTGACTCAAGTTTTCGATCGATTAACCGAGGCCCATCTTCAAGTGAACTTGTCGAAGTGCGAGTTTTTGAAAAACGAAGTTCGCTTTCTAGGTCACCGCATCACGCCCGAAGGAATCCTTACCGAGCCCGAGAAGGTCAAGGCCATTAAGGAATTTCCCGTACCTACCTCGGCGTTGAAACTGCAGTCGTTTTTGGGGCTGGCTGGGTTTTACCGGAGGTTCATACCTCGATACTCGGAGCTCTCGGTGCCCTTGACCGACCTCCTCCAGAAGAACCGACCCTTCGAGTGGACAAGTAAACAACAACAAGCGATCGACGAACTCAAGGTCAAGTTGACCGAGGAACCCGTACTCGCCTTTCCTGACCTGAATAAACCCTTTGTGTTGGCCACCGACGCTTCCGGCTCCGCTTTGGGGGCTGTCCTTTCGCAGAACTTCGAAGGGGAAGAGAGGCCCGTAGCATATGCGAGTCGAAAACTAAATCCGGCCGAAACCAGGTATTCCGTCACGGAGAGAGAGTTACTCGCTGTTGTGTGGGCGGTCCGCCATTTTCAAGAATACCTCTTAGGTCAGACCTTTGAACTTCAAACGGATCACATGGCACTCACGGCCGCGATGCACCTCCGCGACCCGACATCACGAATCGGGAGGTGGGTTCTAAGGCTCGCTGAATACGACTTCGTTCCCCGATACAGACCCGGAACTCAGATGAAGCATGCGGACGGATTGAGTCGAATGGACATAGCCGTTGTGAATCTCGATTTCCCGCGCGAACTAATGATCGCAGCACAAGATCTCGATGATTGGGTCCAATCGATGGTTTTAAGTCGCGGGAAGGAGGGATTGCGCGAAGCCAACGGAGTATGGGAAATGAGAGTGCGACACGATGGTCGACACGAATGGGTACCCCTCATCCCTAGTTCACTTCGTGAATGGTTGATTGACAGATGCCATAAGAATGAGTGGGCAGGACACCCCGGAGCCGACGTGACGGAAAAGGTGGTGAGGCGACTCGGAAACTGGCCCGGACTATCGAGAGACGTCAAAGAACAGGTGCAACGTTGTGAAACATGTTTACGTCGCAACACTCCGACGAATCTGAAAAGCCCGATCCAGAAGCCGCTCCTCCCCGAGAGACCCAGACACATCGTCGGCATCGATTTCGTGGGGCCCATCGTGACAAATGGAAAATCCAAATATCTCCTTACCGTGATCGACCATTTTACCAAATATGCTGAAGCATACGTTACCACCAATTGTACCGCCTCAACTGTCGCGCAAATTTTAGCAAAGGAGTTTATACCGAGACACGGTGTACCCGAGAGACTTGTTTCGGACCGCGGAACCGCCTTCACCGCCGGATCGACACGCGAGCTTTGTGCCCAATGGGGAATACGGCAGATCTTTACGACCGCGTACCACCCAGAAGGAAACGGAGTGTGCGAGCGTTTTCACCGAACCTTGACCAATATTTTGGCGAAAATTACCAAAAAAACTAAGGACTGGGAAACCATGTTGCCCGTAGCACTCGCAGCGTACCGATCCAGCCCACATAAGAGTACTGGATTTACTCCAAATTTTCTTACCTTGGGAGAGAAATACGTCTCCCGAACGACACCTTTCAAGGACTTCGAACACCTTTACCTGAATCCTCCTTGTTGAAGAATCTCCGAATGGCCCGTGACGCCACGACACAATGCCTACACGAAGCCTGGAAGAAACGGACGGAAGCAATCAACGCCCGCCGCTCTCTGCGCTCTTTTGAGGCAGGGGATATGGTGTACCTGAAAGACATGCAACCGCCCCCAGGGGTCGTTAAAAAATTCTGGAGTCCATGGAGTGGACCGTGGACGGTGCTGAAAAAACACTCGAATGTTACTTATGAAATCAGGGACTCACCCGACATAAAACGTCAGGTAGTACACATTAACCGCCTCAAACCGGCCTTTGTGCTGGGTGTACCGGACGATACTTTCCTGGACCACACCAAATCCAATCAAACCCAGGAAATAGACACAATAAGGAACAGCCACGAACCGGAAACGGGGACACAGGAAGAAAAAATGGAGGACTCTGATGAGGAGTTGCGATGGCCGCCTCCAAACCCGGCCATGATGGAATGTGGCGATGTGCCGACCGGATCTCACGAGAACGCTCCCACTACACCGTTTTCGGAACAGTCAAACCAAGGGACTGCTTCGCCACAACCGACTCACCTCGAGGACGCGGATCGACACTCAGATCGCTCCTCGATCAGTGAAGAAGATAAAAGCGTCAGCTACCCTTTGGAAAAATCAGCCGAGAATCCAGCGAGAAACTCACAACACCCGGTCAACCACCCTGAGGAAACTCGCCACAGCGAGCACGATCGCCACAGCGAACACGTTCGCCACAGCGAGCACGATCGCCACAGCGAACACGATCGCCACAGCGAGCACGATCGCCACAGCGAGCACGATCGCCACAGCGAGCACGACCGCCACAGCAACAACCCCCACCAGGAACCAGTGGTGCGCAAAGCTGAAGAGCCGTCGACACCTGAAGGTCTACCTCCAAAAAGACCCAGAGGAGAAGCGCCAACCGGAACCACTCCATATTCGTTCCGCCAGCGTGACCCTTCCGTAAATTATAAGCAACTCCACTTAGGCCGAAAGACAAACTGACTGACTACTAGGAAAGACTGACCACGACCTCGACACATGGTCCTTCAGACCAACAAGTTTAGCTTGGGTCCCTCAGGCCAACCAATTTCGATTGGGTCCTTCAGACCGACAAACTTCGCTTAGGTCCTTCAGACCAAGCCGAACCATTACTTCTGCTACCTTCCTAACAAGGCCAGAATCATTTGTGTGAAGTAAAATGAGATCAATTCCTGAGTCACTTTTCCTAGGCAGGATGTTACAGTAGGGCGTTTATTTGTTTGTTGTAGGATGGCACAAGAACCGCTAGATGAGTGGATAGTGGACGGGGGTCCCCAGTCGCCGGACCCCATGGTGGAATTAATGAGGAGGCGAACAGAAAGGTTTGTCGCCGGCCTTCGAGACCAGTCGCCGGGACACGTGAACACGCCCGCGCCACCCGACGACCCCTACGACGTGCTCGAGACTCTATCAAACTTCGTGCGGTTCACGATGTGTGGCGATACCCCGACCAGCCGCCACACTTCCGGGAATTCGGCGCTCCTCACGATCCTCCAGATACACAGGTGGATTCCCATCTACCAGAGGATCGTGCAGGAGCGGGATGCGTTGTTGGACCGCCAAACCAAGTGGCTGATGGATCGACAACAACTGATCCAGCAACGGGACGCAGCTGTGGCGGAGTCCAAGGCAGCCAACGCACAGGTGGTAGTGGAGCCACCTGCGGCGAAGACCGCTACACCTGAGGCAATCAACCAGTTATCTGCAGAGGCACCTGCGGCGAGGTCTGCGGAGGCTGAGGGGAAGTTGGCTCGCTCCCCGGCTCCGCCCCCCGCTTCGTCCCCCGCCCCGTCACCATCGCCTCAGGCCGTTGACGTCAAGAATCCTCAGCTCGACCCGTACGTGGCCTTGACACCCTTACATTCGCCGCCAACGACGCCTCGACCACCCCGGCGCGCTCGTGGAAGAGTTAGCTCCTACGAAGAATCCCCCACCCGGGACGTACCACCAACACCCGGGCGCTCTCCCACGACATCCAGCGAAGAGGAAGCAGAACCATCCAAAACGATCCCGCCTCCGGCTCACCCGAGGATCGTTCTGCGGATAAGCCGAAAGCGTCAATGTCCCGTCTGCACCAAGAAGGTACCACAACTCTTCGTCTTCCGGTGCCCGGGATGTAAGGAGTTCTGGCAACGCCTCAAGAATTTCCACCGCCAGGGACGACCGCTGCCGGAGTGCCCCGAGGACCATCGGGCACAGCGCGACCCAGCCAACTGTCGCGGGTGTCGTCGCCACGCCTACGAGCTGGCCATAAGGAAGGCGCGTCCCTTGGCTCCTCTGGGAATACCCAGCGTCGTCTTTGACAACGCTGGCTCCCGGAGGGAAGGGGGATGTGAGTCCCCACTCACTGGGGAACCTTTCCAGTGAAGAGACTGGGTTAATTCGTTAACTCCCTTCCGATCCGAATTTGTCATAGCCGCCCGCGGCGATGATTGTCAGATTCGGATCCGTGGTCAGCTCAAAAGGTGACGTCACCCCCCCCTCAACATGAAGACGCCGTCTCCAGCCAGAGCGTCCCTCCCTCGGCGGGGGGGAGCCAATCAGAAGTCTCCACCTGGCAGGCGCCCGTCCGTCGAGGGAGCGGAGGGGGACCATCCAGAACAAAACCAACGAGCAGCCCCCTCCACAGGCAGACCCCCTTAGATATTCAGTAAGAGTCACCGTGAGCCCTGCTGCCCGTGAACTTGAGCCTGCTAGAGTCAAAACCGCCCCCCCAAATACTTTCAAGACGCTTTTTCGTAAGATCCCTGACCATCGAAATTGCCGTCTCGCGCCGAATTGATCCGGTTGAAGAACCCTTGGATTCACTGGACGTCCGTCGCCACAACCACCACAACCGCCACATCACACCTGGAAGGATACCTCAGGGCCCTGACACGTGTGAGTGAAAACTATAACTTACCTTTAAACCATTGGCCAATGCAGTTAGGACAGTGCGTAGAAGTAATTCTGAAACAGTTGGACAAAAGTCGTAATATTGAAAGTTGTAACTTAATGCTAAATTCTTACCTGCAACACAAAGTTAACCTATACTTACCATACTCACCTTTGTTGAAAACCTGGAACGTTGAACTGATATACTCTGGAAACCTGAAACACAAAGTCAAATTGGAGTTATTAATTTGTACATTTGAAATATTATCTGCAAATCTATCCTATTGAACATTTAATCTTGTGCCATACTTACTTGTGTTGTTGCGCCCATCAGGCTTCTTTTCGACACACCCTTCTGTGTGCCTAGTCAGAAAACCATTTGCATATTTAATAAACTTACCTTTTATTGTTGTAAATCTGCATTTGAATATCTTTTCTCATTTTACCTGGTTCCTCAGTGTGAAAACCGGAGCTTGGTGACGCGTCACACTCCGCCATCTTTTCCGAGGCGTCCCTCAGACACCTTCGTAGGCCCCTTCGGCAGCGTTGCATTTGGCGGACGCCATTTTCTCAGTAGGACGCCCTTAAGGCTAAACATTTCAGATTGCGTCATCCCGAGGAATCCGACTGGCCGCTTCACCGCCTCGTCACAGGTAAATACCACACGCTACCCCTTGTAAATTTAACTATTGTTTCGATATTTGTTTGTCTTCCCCTTCCAACCTGAGCTCGCCACGTTAGGTTTTGTGTCATTCGGTGAACTTGGGATCGGCACGTGGCGTCACAACCTCGTGCTGCCACCAACTACGCCGCGGAACGAAGCCTTAACCCTGTCGAACGCAAATCCCGCTTACAACTGGTGTGTCGCCACAATCGTCACAACCGCCACGAGTAAGCCGGGACGCTACCTCTGTGGTCATCGACACAATCGCCACAAGTAGCAGGCCTACACGAGTCTACCAAGTTAGCGGAAGCTTTGTTTTCACTTTTCAAGGACGAAAGAAAATGTTCTCCAAAATCAAAATTTTCACTCGCGTTTTGCGTTTTAGACCTTTCTGAACAATTTTGGTTCCGTGTCTGTGTGTCTGTCTGTCTGTCATGAATTCCTTGTAACGGGCACAACTATACGAAGTTATTGTCCGATTTCAATGAAATTTTCAGGGATTGTGCGGGTTGGTGTGTAGATGGTCCCCTATGAAAATCAAGGCCTTAAAATTTACAGTAGCCTCTGCGCATACGCAAACGTAAAATCCTTGTAACAGCCATAACAATTACATTTTTCATCCGAATTTGATGAAATTTTTTAGGATTGTCCAGATTAGCGTGTAGATGATCCCCTATGAGGGTAGTGGAAGGTACTTAGAGATTGATGTTTTGAGATTAACTACTATGCATTGGATCATCTATACAATCGGGTTATAGATACGAGGAAGCTATGTGCCACACCCACTTGGCAGACTTTTTTTCTTTTTTCTTCTTCAGAATATGGCACCTCCCACAAAGAGATCAAAGTATTCTGAAGCTGCTATGAACGAGAAATCGTTGAAAATATCAGCAGCATTGAAAGTTCCACAACCTCAGCCCAAGTTCCAGGTCCATATCTTACAGCGGGAAATGCTACAAATGAGGATGTGTTGGAACGATACCCTAGTCCTTTCAAAAAAGCACTAATTTGGACCCCTGTCATTAAGCTAGCCAACAAAAATAAAAACATTATTAATAAAGGAATCGGACCTGGAGCTGTCAGCTCTCTTGAATGGCGAAATGCAATAATTTCAAACTAAAGTAATATACTTATTTTCTATTATAGTAATGCTCAAGTATTAAATAAGACAATTTGTTCCTGTGTAGGTACAAAGCATTCTTCCCTAAAGGTTCCTGGAGCTTGCAAACCTATATTGGTAAGAGCTTCCTAAAACAAGAAGACTGTCGACTATAAAAGTAATTTTTGCATTCAAACAAATTATTTTCTAATCAATAAACATTACTCGAAGTTTAGCGTGCGATTCTTATCTTTATTTCACCTTTGATAATGAAAAATAGCAATTTTTTTTGTTTCCGTGCAAGTGTATGATATTGGTTCCGAAATATGAATGATACTGGTGCCTCCCAATTTTTGCCATGTATGATACTGGGGAAAAAAGAGATCTCGAAAATCATTTACTTAAGCTGAAAGAAACCGAATATTTTACTTCTCTTGGTTTTACAACGTTCAAGAAAAGTCGTTCTAGCTATTTCGACCCCTCAACTATTTGTAGGATGTAATTTGGCATAAATATTGAGCAAAAACTGGAAATTTTCCCTTAACATGTATGATACTGGTGCCACCACCACTGGCCTACAATTCTTCTACAATTCGAGACTTTTGAGTTTATTGTAAAATTGTTGTAATTACTAGAAACACCAAACAGAGTAGGAGTATGAAGAAATCTGCAGTATGAAAGAATTTTCTCAGAAACCTTTTGCAGAAATCGCAAAATGTGGCGCAAAATGTTTATTTGGGTCCTGACATGAAGTGCACACAAAATGTATCCTACTTTTAGTAGCCGTTATTTGACATAAAAATTTCTTGTTTCCGACGTTCCATCGTTTGTCCAGCCCCCCCCCCCCCCCCCTGTGGCTACCTATCGCATCAATCTACGAACTACTCGTATCCTCCGGTGGACAATGCGATTTGAAGCCATCATTACTGTGGCAATTACCGTTCAAGCAACAGTGTCAGAGCGGCACGTCGTTTCATATTGAAACGAAAACAGGAAAAACTCGATGATTCACCTTGAACTGATTTAACTGTAGAACACAACAGTAACCAAATTGTAAAGGACAGTACCAGTGGCAAATCGCTCCCAAATTTTAGTTATGATTGTGCAGGGTGTCCCCGATATAACCCTTAGTGTGTATAAAATGTCTGACAGACACGTGTGGAATTTCAGTGGAATTTAATTATGACATTTAAGTATTTAAGTATTGACAGCAGGAAGCATCTAGAATAATCCCAGGCGCTCAGTACTTGTCCCCCCTTTATACGTCCATTCTTCATGGTTCCATTCTAAACCGTCAGCTGTGCTTTAAAATCACTCGCAATGAGATTGTGGAAAACCCTTAATTAGCCACTTGTTAAAAAAAAAAATTTCGGATTTTTTAAATCAAATTTAGATATATTTCGACAAATGAGTAGAATATTCGAGCAGATGTTCCTGTTTTTGTTGTGTCAACTCAAGGATGATCTTTCCTAGGGCCACACTAGCGCTATCTGCGGCAGCAGAATCTGTCCATAAACCCATTTTTTTGGAGAAGAAAAAGAAGACTTGGAAAAATCCTTGACGGGATGTTGGGGTCTGTTATTTCTTAGAGCACAGAACTAAGGAATGATGTGGAGAAGGTTCAGCTCATAAATGATGGGATTCGTGCTGCCTCAGACAGTGGCGCCATCTCTGATGAGAAAACCGAACCAATGGCCTACAAGGTGAGAAATGAGGCCCTATTAAAGTCTGTCAACTCGATAATTATTTAGATTTTTCTTTGACTTATTTTGGTTTCACTATTACGTTTTCTTACACAATCAATAAGATGGAGAATCAAGACAGCCAACGGATATCAGTTTTGGTTTAGAAGTGGATAAACTATTGCAGGTAAAAATTGGAATTTCTAAAAGATACCTCAGGATATTAAGGGTTAATACAAAACGGAGTTGAGAAGAACGTTGTCTATTTCTACAAAAATATTTTCGTGGCAGTAGACAACGTTCTTTTCGATTTCAGCTATGATGTAACCGCTACGAAGAGTACTTTGTTCCCTAGTTTCTGAAAACCACCGTGTTCCTCAGACACTTTATACACCTGTGGTGTGATTCAACTCCACTACGAATCACATGTTTTTCTAGTTCCGATTTTGTATGACGTCTATTTTATAATCGTGTCTCTATCATTCTATAATAATTATAGAAGAATAATTATAGAAGAATAATTCACAATTATTGTGAAGCTATCATCAATTGAGATGAATAAAGCCTTAATTTGATTCGAAAGGTTTATCACAATTTATTCATATCAATTCAACAACTATATGGATCGATTCTTAAAACCCGAGAAGTTTGATGTTGACCCCCATTCTCCAACAGCCACACAGGAATGGAAATACTGGTTGAAGACTTTCGAGAATTTCATCGGGGCTTTTGATGAAATCGATGATCCTGGTAAGCTCAAACTACTCATTAATCGCTTGTCTCCTTCAGTGTACCAACAAATCGCTGATAAAACTACATTCGCTGAAGCTGTAGAATTATTGGTATCAATATATGTGAAATCCACCAATCAAGTGTTCGCTAGACATAAGCTCGCTTCTCGAAAGCAGACTCCAGAAGAATCTATTGACCAATATCACCAGGAGTTACAGTTACTGAGCAAAAACTGTGAATTTTCAGCGGTAGATGCGGAGACTCACCGAAAGACCTACATCCGTGATTCGTTTATCCGAGGCATCAGTTATCAACAAATTTGCCTTAGATTTCTTGAGTTTAACTCACTAACTCTCGATGAGGCAGTTGAGTAAGTCCGTGCTTTGGAATCGGCTAAAAATCAGTCGGCCTCTTATACATGGTCAGATGCAAATCTTAATGCATTTCCTTCTGTCCCACAGGAGCAGGTAACCACTTCTGCAGATTCTTCGTCGAGCTTAGCAGCAGCCATACGGCCGAATCAAAAGTGTTTCTTTTGTGGTCGCTCCCGGCATAAGAATCGACAACAGTGCCCGGCAATCGATGCTAAGTGTGATAAATGCTCAAAAATTGGTCACTGGGCTTCAGTCTGCAGATCTTCGCGGACTAAATCGCCAGCTGAGCAAACCTCCGGGTCCCTTAGACACTTTAAACACAGGCAACCAAAAAAGTACGTTTTCGGGCGTAATCTTTGGTACCTACTCTGACCAGGCCTCAATTTCCAACCGATTTGCGAGTATCTTTTTTGATCAGATGACTTCAAAATTCCACAATATTTCACCAGAGTATCGAAGCAAGGGATGGGCGCATGCGGGGTGTAATATTCACAAGATATACGATTTTTCAATGTTTATGTTCCTTTACAGGGTGTCTACACTCAAGATGGGCATAACTTCAGGGTTCGATTCTACAAGGTATTTCCAACAAAAAATGTCTCCTAGCAATTTTCTTTTAACCCACTCAAAATTACTTTTTTTTCACTTTAAAGTTTTTTTTCGCGTTTTCGACCTTACGACACTGATATGGTCATAACTACCTTATTTCTCTTGATAATTCAAATCTGACTACATCGTTAGAAGTAATTTATGAAGTAATTAGTAAGAAGCAATTTATGTGGGACCCTCCCAGGACTCCAAATGATTGGACCCGAAAAAATGGTTTTGCTTCGAATAGACTGAACCTAAACCTTCCAGAAAGCTTTAAAACGCAAAATGCAAGCGAAATTTTTAATTTTGCATGTCCCAATTTATACAAAACCCAATATTGATGCAAAACTTTCTTATCTTCGACTGTGAGGAAGTAAAAACAACTATTTATAGGATACGTACAGGTCATTGTGTGCATGTTTTCCAGCCAAACAAATATTGCCATTGAAGAAGACGAACTCCCATTGAGCCGGATAGAAGTGCTAAAATCTTTATACCTAAACAAAAATCTCTTACTACGTTGCTTGGTAAAAACAGGTTTTACGACCTGCCGCAAGCCGGACTGGATTGAACCGGTAGAAGCCGGTACCTGGTAGAGATGATTTTACTAGAAGCGATCAATGGATCTCTCGTCTCATCTGTAGAAGAAGTTTTATATAGCGTGTAATCTTTGTTAAAAATAAATCGCTCGTAGAATACCTTTCAACGCTCGAGTGACAACCAAAAAAACGCTCAGGATTTTGTTTCGCTCGACTTTGCCAGCGATTGAAAAACTTGTCCTTCTTTGTAGACTGAGGAGGCGCTTTTGACTCGAGCGGCGCACGTGATCTCATCAGACGCGACTCAGACAGCAATATAATATTTCATCCGGGGAATATAATATCATATACGCAACTAGTCGAGTCATGTGGACTCTCATTTCTTTGGTGTTCAGATACTTCTAGTAATATGAGACAATTTGTTCGCTTCAGACTCCAGTTTCGATCACGTAAAAAGTGATTAAAAGTCTCGGCCTTCCTGATGTACGAATACAAAATTTCTCTATCTTAATGAGGTTGGAAACACGTTCAATCCTTGTCCAGGGCATAATTGAAGTAAGTAATGGTGCGATATGGGTCATTTTCCTAGAAAGGGACAATCAGTATTCCAAGATTTCAGAAAACTTAAAGTTCGACTCAAGTTCTGCCAAAAATCTGGGAATAACCTCACACCATAGTGATTGAATTTCGACGGAAGAACACACAGTGGGGCGCTTAATTAATTAATTAAAAATTAACGACGAAAACCTATCGGCAGATGAAAGACACCCATGGCAGATGAAAGACTGTCGTGCCCAAATCGCAGTAATTCATGGACAGATTAAAGACGTGATCATGCTTTATCCAAACTTTCACCCTTCAAAATTCGGTGCAAACTTCAATAATGCATAATTTTGTTCAAAAAACTAATTCAAATGTTCTAAAAATGGGAAAAAGTAAAATAAAATAACAAAACTAAGTTTTTAGTGAGCAACTCGATTTAATTTTCAAAATAATCTAATAAAACATAATAAATTAATTAATAAGCATTTGGTCAATTTAAACAACTTAATTCAAATGTTCTGAAAATGGGAAAAAGAAAAATAAAATAACAAAACTAAGTTTTTAGTGAGCAACTCGATTTAATTTTCAAAATAATCTAATAAAACATAATAAATTAATTAATAAGCATTTGGTCAATTTAAACAAGTTGGTAAGCGAAAAAAACTGTTTCACTCGATGTAATTTATTTTGCACTTTAGGCAAGAAATAGTGGTCTCTTCCCCCCCTCCCCACACCATTATTCACCATAACATTTCTATGGGCACGGGAGCCTCGAATTTGAAGAGCATTTTAAAATCCATGATCTACGATACCCAACATGCGAATTCTAGTTCACCCTCCCCCCCCACCAATGGTGCCAGTCTTGCATCACGAAATACGTGGTTTCTGGTGTCCAGGCACCATGGCGGCGACTTGGTACCAGGGGATTTTCAAGGTTACTGAATACAGTTTTAAGGTCGAAAAATGTAAAGTTTTTAAATTGCAATGGAAAATTCAAATGAAATTCTGGTGCTGTTCTGCTGAAGTGTAACCATATTGCTGGAACCAGCTCGGTAGAAACTAGAACTAGAGACCAAAAAGAAAAAATAATATCGATTTCTTGCCGTTTTACGGAGGGCAGATTAAAGACAGACCGTGACTGTGACACCACGTTTCTGCAACTGAAACCACCTGTGCACGCCTCCACATAGAAGAAATACGATTCCAGCCGCTTTCTTTAATAACCTGACGTGTATCCTCACCTCTTTACTACAGTGGTAGTAAAACCGAGGGAAACGATAATAAGCCGCCAAAATACGAAAACACAAGAAAGGCAGATTAAAGACAGAAACCTCCGGACAAGCACATTTTATGCTCTTGCTCGCTTTATTCGATTCTGAAAAAATCTGAAAACCAATTTTTTTCATATCCAGGTATATGCAATAAAGAATCCCTAAAAATTCAGGCCGCTGCTTTGATCGGTGATTCACAGTGTTCAAGCAAAGTTGACTACCTAGGGATCCGGACATGGCAGATTACTGGACATTTAGCAGTTTAAACTTTAATTTCTATATTTTAACGTGAATAAGTGCATATTTTATTGATTGCCCGACGTAGAACAAAGTTGATAGTTTATGGAGAATTTTTGTTTTGACGCCCAAATCATAAATGTGCATTCGAAAACTTCTCTGGACAACGATTGGCCCTTTCTGGGAAAATGACCCATATTAGTTAAATTTTCAAGAGCTACTTTGCTCTTTACATACACAGATGACTCATGATTGGTTCGAAAAATGAGCTAGTTGCAATTTTGAGCTAATAAAAAAGTCTATAATAAAGTTGTACTTGACAAAAATCATTGCAATATCATCAAAATTTTATATAAAAAAATAAAATAAAAATATACAGGAAGGTGCAACTTAAGTCCGCATAACTACAGAGGTTACGATTTAAAACAAAAGATACTGTGATTGGGTAAATTAAAATTTTTGAACCGATTTTGGAAAATTGTACGCCTCAGAGGCGCGTTGTTAGTATTGTTGAAGTAGTAGTCCAGTCAGTACTTATTTCGGGATTAATATACCAAAATGGTCAAACTTTGCTGATAGCTCATTTTTCCACCAAACCCAATACACTTTACTTTTTTTGACGAAGGAGAACATGACTGCCAGAGACTCCGTTGTCGCTTACTAAAATGAGTCGATGTGTGCGGTTTAAAATCTAGTTAACTACTAAATGTGGTTTGGCATCCACCAATCCTCCTACTGAGCAGTTACCAATCGATTGCTCGTTGAATGAGTTGAATCCTCGTGAATCAGGTTCGGACTGGATCGCAGGTGTTTGAGCAGGAATTGAGCATCCAATTTTCGAGTTTTTTTTCTCGACGCCAAAGTGTGCAAATAATAATCAAGTCTAAACGACTACCGGAAGGTTACCCTATCGTTGGCGACATCAAACGCGACAACTCATTCTTAGTCGATCCAGTTAATTCCCTTCATGTGGTTGAAACGAGCTCAAACTACCCTTCAGTATGATCCAAAGTCGATGAAATTATGAGTGAACACTTTCATAGCTAACCTGCACATTTTGGTTCCGCATCTGTTCGTCCGAGGCAAAACCGTACAAAATATTGAAGTCACCTGAATATTAAATATTTTGTATAGGTAGTTTATCCTACAGTTTTCAACTCCATCATATGTTTTGTAACATTTGTACATATTAGGAAAAGTTTCCTGAATAAAAAGTGATCCGCGTTTTTCCTCGTGAAATTCTCTCTTTTCTCTTTTAGAGTTTAAGTGTCATTAAATGACACTTAATTGCGTCATTGCGTGTAAGTCGCTTAAGATGCATCATGGCACATCTAACATTTTGTCGAAAATGAGGTTAGAACGGTTTCTTATTTGAATTTTCGCGCCTGAGTGATTGGTGGACTTAGTTTTTTGATTGCTCTACTTGAAACGCTGTAATTTCTGATTTAGTTATCATAGCACAACTAAAATCATCTGACATCTTGGCACATCTACAATTTTCAACATGGCGGAAGGCTACAGCTCAGATGATGAGCTGGGTTTTGTTTGACTACGTTAGTGATTAGGGAGTGTTTCCTGAAAAATTATTTTCTAATCTATTCTCCACTAAATAAACTTCAATAAAAACAAAATACCATGTCCCAAGCTATCTGGAATGACAACTAATTCTTCGTTGAAAGTTGCAGATTTACTTGTGCTATGATGCTATGTTCTGAGAAAGTTTGATGTGCCATGATGTTTCATGTTTTTCTAGCTGCTTTCCTACAGAAAAGTCATTGCCAATTTCAAGGGGAAGAAACGCCCTAAGTCTTCCGTTGCTGCACGATCGCCTGCATAAAATTTTTTTTTAATACCAAAAAAAAACTGATTTTTATTCACGATGTATGACAAATTGTTAGGAGGCAGGCCCTAACCACAGTGCGGACACGCCTTTCACTCATGGCCTTCCTTATAAAAGGCCAAAACAGGCCCAATTCTGGCATTCTAGTTTACCGACCAAAAAGAGACTCTCTCCAATTGGTTTAGGTATCTCTCCAACTCTATGGCTTTATTCTCTAAATCTCAAAACTGAGTTCTCTAAACTTCTCTCTTGAAGTTTTTGGCACCTTACAGCTAAAATTTAAATTCTTATAGTCTCAAGTTGTAAGTCAGAAAGTAAGGCGCCAGTAAGTGTCTCCATGACTTTACAAATCTCTCTATTTACAAATTGAAAATGAGCTAAAAACAAACTATCTATCATAGGTCGAAAATTCAAGAGCGTGCTGTGCTTTGTACCTAATGATAGAAAAAAATTTAAAAATAGAAAAATTTTAATACCCTTGTTAGTACTACTAATGTGATATTAGGGCAATCTTGGTTCTTGACTTGAAATTGTGCCTTGGGGAAACTAAAAACGTGATTTTATTGGTGGTTTACGATCTCACAAATGAAACCTTGAAACTTCTTAACTCTCTTCTGAAGAATTTCTCTTTTTTAATTCTCGTATTCGTGCTTTTACTTGGAGATGGATAAATGCCATAGTTTTTCAGTAAACTACGTCACTGCCAGCTACAGAGTATTGCTGTTTCATGTTGAAACACAGAGAAAATGTGGTACATCATAGCACAAGTGAGAGGAAAAATTTCAACAGCATTGCACATCTACGAGATTGTTTGACATTTGAAGTTTACTGTACTATTAAATGCAATTCAAGTTAGCAGACTGTAAATAAAGGCAGACCGATGAATAAAAATTTAGAAAACTATAAAATTTATCTTTTATTTATTTATTTATCGATTTAAAGTAGGCAAAAGTTAGATGTGCCATGATGCGTCTTAAGTTGTAAATTTTACAAATTTATCGGGTTATGGGTGTAGGGTGTAGTGTCGCTCTAACTGTGTCGGTAGTACTCTGTGTAGGAAGTGATACTAGTGAGAATGGAATTCGCGAAGACTATTAGAATCGGACTACTCGAAGGGAAGAGTAATTGGGGAACTTGGAAGTACAAGGTCTCGGTATTGCTTCGAGGAATACCCAATGCTTGGGATTTAGTTCAGGGTACATTGAAGAGGCCAAAAGACCCCGGTCCCGCTTCCTTAGTCGAAACTAATGCTTACGAGAAAGAACTCCAGATTTTCAATACTGCTGAATGTAATGCACTCCTAGCTCTGACGACCAGAGATGGGCGAATTCTTATTCATAAATACGATTATGAATACAAATCATATCTGCGATTTTATGATTATGAATACGAATACAGGTATGAATATGAATACGAATACAATCGGATTCACACTTTGAATACGATTTTCCCCCGTATTCGTATTTTGAATAAGATTTTATGATTTTTTCTATAATTTCACCAAAAATTGAATTTTTTTACGATTTTTTCCCTGAAAATCATACTTTTTTTAAATGATTTTCTCCCGAACTCTCGACATATTTATAACCTAACATTGTCAAAATAATCAATCGAAATTCGAAACGCTCACCAATTCTTATAGGATTTTTCACGCAGAATCGAATGAGACCAACCCCAGGTCGCTACGACCAACTGAATAGAAAGTACGACGACATGTCCGGTAAAAATCATAATTTTGTAATGATTTCTAGTGCTAATCGTTTAAAAAAAATACGATTTTCAGCGGAAATTTCGTCGTACTTTCTATTCGGTTGGTCGTAGCGACCTGGGGTTGGTCTCGTTCGATCCTGCGTGAAAAATCCTATAAGAATTGGTGAGCGTTTCGAATTTTTATTAATTATTTTGGCAATTTTAGGGAATGAATACTACCAAAGTAGCGGTAAAAATCATAATTTTTTTAAATTTGCAGTGCAAATTGTAAAAAATACGATTTTCAGCGGAAATGTCGTCGTAGTTTCTATATGGTTGGTCGTAGCGACCTGGGGTTGGTCTCATTCGATTCTGCGTGAAAAATCCTATAAGAAATTATGAGCCTTTCGAATTTCGATTGATTATTTTGACAATGTTAGGTTATAAATATGTCCAGAGCTAGGGAAAAAATCATAAAAAAAGTATGATTTTCAGGAAAAATCGTTTTTTTGGGGAAATTAGAAAAAATTATAAAATCGTATTCAAAATACGAATACGGGGGAAAATCGTATTCCAAGTGTGAATACGATTGTATTCGTATTCATATTCACACCTGTATTCGTATTCGTAATCTTCAAGTGTCAGCTATGATTTGTATTCATAATCGTATTTATGAATAAGAATTCGCCCATCTCTGCTGACGACGAATATGACGGAGGAAACTGTCCAGAAGGTCGTGCGTTTTACAGAAGCCAAGGAGGTTTGGGATGAGTTGCATCGGCTGTTTGATGGAATTTCGGAGGATAAGGCATACGAATTGTGTATTAATTTCTTTCGCTGCCAGAAGCAATTAGAAGACGATGTAGCTACTCATATGAGCAGGTTGAAAAATATCTGGAACAATTTGAAGCAGGAAATCTTCAAAGACAATACTGGAAGGAATGAACTCCCTGAGATATTCTTGATCTGCAAGATATTGGGAACACTTCCAGAAGAGTATTTTCCTTTCAAATCCAGTTGGTTTTTGGTTGCAAAAGCTAAGAGAACCATTGAAAATTTGACGAACCAACTGTGCGCATTCGAAACGACCTCAAACTACCCTTCAGTGTGATCCAAAGTCGATGAAATTATGAGTAAACACTTTCACAGCTAACCTACACATTTTGGTTCCGCGTCTGTTCGTCCGAGGCAAAACCGTACAAAAAACTTCCTCCAAGTGGGTGTGGCACATTGCTTCCTCGTATCCATAACCCGATTGTATACTATGTAGCAAAAAACTATTCATATGTAGAAGACAAGTCACCGTCAGGCGTGCCTTATGGCTGCCAAGGGGGTGGAGGGAATAATGATGGATGAATACGCTCAACACTGATAGAAGGTGTGAAACGAAAGTAATAAGAAGGAGGTGTGAAAGTAATGAATGGAATCGGGGTTAGAACGACGTAGAGGCCTACCGGGGCATCCGAACGAATCAATTTGTCGTTACGAGGAAAGGAAATACACCGGAAGGTAGAAATACGTCGTACCCGAGGGAGAAGTCAAAAAGTCCGCCAAGTCGGGTAGCTGCAGGTGTAGGTGTAGCTAGTAGCTTCCTAGTGGTGACATTACCACACATTTAAAAGAATATTTTGATACAAAATTAATTATTTCATCGACCAAAATAAAAACCTCGTGGCAACAATCCTAGGTGGGAGGGGGGGGGAGACCACTATCTCTTGCTTATACTGCCGTCCTTAGCAAGAAGGGCGTATCTCGGATTTTGGCGATTTTCAGGTTTTTTCATATCTAGATTCTTTGGAGTCTTCTGGACCTTAAGATACCTCATTAATGTACCCATGGGTACGAAAAGGTACACAAAAACGCTAGTGAAAAAGGGCGTATCTCTGAAATTTCTTGAAATCCTTAGGCGATCAGGCGATGTTGTTTTTCCTAAGCCTAAAAGGCGGATATCATGCCGAATACCTTTCTCTACTAAGCAAGAAAGCCGCATCTCCTGAGATACAGTTCCTTCAAAAGTTCCTTTGATGAGTTCTTCTCGAGTTCTTTCACTAATTTAGAGTTCTTTTACTTATTTTCTTAAAAATGTTAATAAAGTTTTAAATAGCATCATTCACTCATGTGTTTTCTGTTTGTTATTTCTGGTCTAAGTTTGCTTGGTTGCTGTTAAAAGTCTTGCTCGGTGATTTATTAATGATAAGTCACCAAACAAACTGGGCTGGAGGCTCGTCACCGAACTTTTCCATATGATTAAATTTAATAATCTGCGTAAAAAAAGAAGTAGTGTAGAAACAACTAACGAATCATGTTAAAAACCCCGGCTAAAATCTGCCAGGAAACAGCTAGAAGTGCTTGGAATGCTTAACAAAAAAGGCGTATATCTCGAATATCACCCTCATTTACTAAGCGGAAAAGGCGTATCTCGTGACGTGAATTCCCATGAAAAAAAGGCCGTAGTAAGTTGGAGAATGATTGGACCTACCGTATGATGTCCCGAAAATGGGGTAAAAGCATAATTAACTGGACGCGAAACTTAAAAAACGAAAAGTGCTTGTAGGTACTGAAAATCTTGATTTTCGGAGATGCAGTATAATACTACATAAATTACATTGAGTGAAACAGTTTTATCGCTTACCTACTGGTTTAAATTGATAATGCTTATCCAATGGGACGTCCCCTGGAATCCATGAATTACTCAACAGTTTGTTTAAAAAAGCATTTTCTCCTGGTTTGTTAGCGAATTTGGCACCATTTAAAAAAAATTTATCATTTATTTATTTTATTTTATTTTATTTTTTTTTTTTGCAAAATTTTGATTTTAGCCTCCAATTTATTCATTAACCCTTAATTTCCAACTTGTAAAAAAATTGTTTTTTCGGATTTTTAAATTAAATTTAGATGTATTTTGACAAATTTATAGAATATTTGAGCAGAAGGTACCTCAAAGGCCCTATTAGTCTGTCAGTATGTTTAACCCTTAATGTCCTGAGATATCTTTTTGGAAGTACGATTTTCAAGCTTTCAGCAGCACTATTTATCCACTTTTAAGACGATTTGTTCTGCCTACCTATACATCGATTGTTTGAACTATCCTTAATATCTGCGTTGATCTATCGATTGTTCGAAAAAAACGTGGGAAAATTATCAACCCCTGGGATATTATTGTGACATGAAATAGGTATACAAAATAAGCCTTGTTCATTTTATCGATAATTCATTGCTTTCAAGTTTTTTCTCCGTTCCTGAAGAATTTTTTTTGGTAAATACCGACAGCCAACCCCTCTTGAAGTATCTTTGCAGAACCTCACTAGAAACACCCCTCCTGAGGTATCCAGAGAGATACCCCGCAGTTTTCATCGAATTAAGAAAAATCATATACCACTCGATCAAAATCAGACACTCCACGCCTCTTAATTAGTCAAAATACACCAAAATTGGGGAAAATTTCGAAAAAAAAAGTTTTTGAACAAGTGAGAAATTAAGGATTGTAAAAGCATTTTCTCATGATTTGTTTGCCAATTTGGCACCATTTAAAAAAAAATATTATTTATTTATTTTATTAATTTTTAAATAATAAATTTTTTTTAATGGTGCCAAATTGGCAAACAAATCATGAGAAAATGCTTTTATAACCCTTAATTTCTCACTTGTTCAAAAACTTTTTTTTTGTTGCAAAATTTTGATTTTAGCCTCCTAAAATTTCGATTTATTTATTGAAAAAGTTCGCTAAAATTAATTTTAATTAAAATATTGTTTTGACTCACTATCATTAATGCTCGATGACGTCGGTGAGCGATGCTGACGGGAGCAGACCGAAGCGCGACACTTGAGCACCCACCAGTGACGAGAAAAAAAGTCCGTCGCTGCGTCGCCTCCCCGGCGCTTTATAGGCGCCCCCACCCCTCCTGCGACGGCGGAGCAGCTGCCGGCTACGTCGACGTAGCGGCGCGGGCGACCTGCCCTACGACAAGTCCGTCCGGCGTGTGCGGTCACGAGCGTCGTAGGAGGTCAAGTGCGGACGATCGCTGCTACCGCTTGAAACTACTTTCATCGCGCGTCAACATTTCCGCTACAACGTACGAATTGATTTTTGAAATTGGATATTTTGAGGGGAGGAGACTGAAATTCGGTACACTGCCGTCCAAAGGAGAAAAGCAGTAACTCGACTTTTTTACATTTTTGACTTTTTGGTATCGTTGGATTCGTTAGCCATGGCCGTTTTTAGCCCCTCTGGGGCCTGGGGGCGAGCAATCTTTGGGGGCCCCCTCTGGAGGAGTATCCCCCCCCCCACCACCTACGTAATCTAAATTAGATTAAAAAAAAAAATTATCGTCCTATGAGTCATAGAACGATATATATATATTTTTTTTAAAGCAGAAAGACTTTTTTTGAGGAGTGCTCCCCCTTCCCACCTTGAAAATCCCCTGAATATCAGTGATATCGATAGAATATTGCAAGAAACAATACTGATTTCACCATGGACCTAGTATCCACTGAAAGGATACACTGAGAGATCACTGAGATTGAACATGTTTTTGCATCTTTTTTTTATTTAAATCAGTATCGAAGATATCGAAAGATAATAGCTGATTTCACTGATATCGAACATGTTTTTGCATCGCTTTTTTAAAATAAATATCAGTGATATCGATAGAATATCGAAAGAAAAATAATGATTCCACTGATATTGAATGTTTTTGTATATTTAAAAAAATTAATATCAGTGATCGCGATAAATTACCTATCGAAAGAACAATATTGATTTCACTGATATCTAATTTTTTTTTTGAACAAATATCCAAATATTCTTGTATCTTTCTTGTTTTCACTTTTTTAAAACAAATTTTGAACAAATATTTTTTTTTGAAAAAATTTTGGTTGAACAAATATACAAATATTTTTGTATTTTTTTCACTTTTTTTTAAACAAATTTTTGAAAAAACACAAATATTTTTGTATCTTTTTTGTTTTCACTTTTTGTGAACAAATTTTGAACAAATATGATTTCGAAACTGTTTTGCGCCTTTTCTATCAATATCAGTGATATCGATAGAATATCAGAAGAAAAATACTGATTTCACTGATATCGAATGTATGTTTTTCCATCGTTTTCTATCGTTATATCTACTAACATAATGCGAGTTCAAATTTTGCTCGTAACAAGTTGTATCAATACATGTATAATATATATAATAAATAATGCATAAATACAAAACAGAAATGGCGAACGCGAAATCGAAACGAAAAGAAGACTTCTTCTAAGTTAACACTTAGTGTCAACGATGTCTCGTCCCTCTTCCCATATCGACCATGAGGACTGTATGTCTGACATAGTGGGTTGTCATGTTATCTCAACATTGTTGTTTACATTTTGCGTTCATCTTCTTTTCAATTCATTTTGGTTTTCATTATTTTTTATATTTTAGGAGAAATTGATAAATTACAGTAGGAAGGAATACAACCATCACAACCGATAAATTTTTCTTTCGACATCAATCTTTTCCTTTCGATATTCGATAATATCGCAAGAAAAATATCGATACAAATATAGGAAATATCGAAACAAAATATCAATACCTATCAATAAATATTGGAAGTATCGAATTGTCACTATGTACGGGTAGTGTATGACCAAGTTTGCAGCTCTGAAACAGCTACAGAAATCAAATTCTATAGAAATCGTTGATTTACTTCCACTTACCTTACTGTTACTTTTCATAGGTTTCATAGAAATCAGAACCAATTGGTGTAGCAATTATTATTTATTATATTGGTCTGCTTATTGGCTTCAAAACGAATACATATTGAGCTATTTCTGCTGCTTTTACGATTCACTTGACTGGTTACACGTACTAAGCTGATCAGGTAATGGATTGCAGTAGTATAGAAATGGGGTTTCTGCATATCACTCTTATCAGCTGCATATCACTTTTATCAGCTGCATATCACCAGCTGACTGATAAGAGCTGTGACGTCACAAGCCACAGCCTTCTTGATCAGTGTTGCCAACAAAACAAATGGATATTATAATTTCATAATTCCATGTCTACTTCCATACAGTTAAATTCTTCCTCCATGACTGGATTTAGGGAACCAAAAACAGCTGATGGAGGTGGAGGCGGGAAAAGCTGGTACCAAAGATTAAAGTGGGAAATTCAGTCATGGAGGAAGAACTTCATTGTATGGAAGTATACATGGAAGTATGGAATTGGAGGGAGCACCGGGCCAAAGGTTAAGGCGGAAAAATCCAGTCATGGAGGAAGAATTTAACTGTATGGAAGTAGACATGGAATTATGAAATTATAATATCCATTTGTTTTGTTGGCAACACTGATCAAGATGGCTGTGGCTTGTGACGTCACAGCTCTTATCAGTCAGCTGGTGATATGCAGCTGATAAGAGTGATATGCAGAAACTCCATTTCTATACTACTGATAGCTACTCTTCCCTGACCGTTCAGTAATCTTCAGCATCTCATCACTTGTCTGCATTCATCTGCTCTTCTGCAGAATTGAAGCTTTCGTTTGGATAATGGGGATTTTGCTGTGGCGGTTTGTCTTTTGGTGTTCCAGGTTGCTTACATGGTAAGACCTGTCGGCTAACCTCAGCGGTCGCTTAGCAGTGTTTTGCTTCAGGATGACTTTCTCCAGCGACTTAGCGAGCTTAGTTTGTCCCAGAATGTCCTTCGCTGTCGACTTGTGCCCACTTGTTCTTTTCTCAGATTGAGTATCACTTCTGTCCGAGAGCCTGTCATTGTTCACCGGCATGCCATTAAACCTCCGCGGAGACCAGAAAGGATTCGGCTCCATCGGATATCCTCCATTTGGCAAACCGTAAGGCGTTGGTGCGTACTTGTCAAATAAAACTGACGACAGAACTGGGTTTCCGGGGACCACGATGGTAGGCGAGCTGAACAACCGTTCTTTGGGAGGTTGAGCATAACGATAACCTAACAGGTAGCCAAGAACAGTTTTCAGCGCACTTAAAACACCAACCAAGAAAGATGGCACGGCACGTCCAAATACTAATTTTATTGATTCTGCAAACAGAAAAATTAAAATAGTTAAAACATCAACATCAATTTTCTTTAAACAAAAAATTACTTTAAAAAAAACCCCTTAAAATTGGACCCCGTTATGCAAATACCTGGGTAGCAACAAAAATCGAAAATCAAGTTTTTGGTGTCGATGGATTCAGCTTGTCAGTATATATACTTGTATATCAAATTTGTCAGGCTACGGTAAATGAATATAGCCAAAGTCAGTAAACCTTTCATTGCTCTTCCTCTTCTTACTCTTCTTCTATATCAAAATCCAGCTGCCTTTTGAGTCTATCTATATCGTCCTCTATATCTTCATAGGAAATCAAAGATGTATAAAATGGCTGGTCTACTTTGGGAATTAGATGCAGCATGCTTTGTAAGTCATTCAACTTGGGTTGTTGTGGAGAGATAAGCTAATTATATTGATGTTCGTGGCACGAGTTTTTGAACTCCCTTTCTTGCCGAGACCGAAGATCTTTTCACCCTTTGAAATCATACTAATCAAGGGAACAGGCTTTCAGAACCAAAAATTTTTCAATGGCTATTTTAGGTGAAAAGAAAACACGAGTACACTGATACATGCGCGAGATCAATAATCAGTACAAAAGGAAAAGCAATATGGGTCCAGCTTGCCCACACTCTGCGAATTTATTGATTTAGCTGTTTCAACGAAAGAGATACCTACGCAAATACATAATACGAAACAGTAAAACGCTGCAAATTACTACACAATGGTTTATTATTTTTCTGTAAAGATCACCCGTTTGCGAAAGATCGCATTTGATCAACTGAAATTTGCCACACGTCCGTCAGTGCACAAAGTTGAATGAGATTCACGCTCGTGTTTCTGATTCATCATTCTTCATACGGAGCAACGGAAACAGGAAACTTCGGTGAAATGGCCCTAAGAGGCTAGTTTAGGTATTTATGAAGGACAAAAGGTAAGAGGGTCTAATAAATTCCATTATAATCGCGCATTCAACTGTTTTTGATCGTCTGGGATGTTCCCTTCGTTTCTAGATATTGAATATTGTCTCACATAAATGAAAAAAGTCATGAACATTCACCAATTAGGTAATTAATTATCCTCATTAGGCACACGGTTGGTCCCATAGAGCTCTGGGTGGTTTCAAAAATGTGTTTAAATCGTCGCTATTTTGAATGAATGCAGAACGCTGCAAATTATTACACAATGGTTTATTATTTTTCTATATAGATCACTCGTCTGCAAAGCCACCAACCATTCAACATGAAGAAAAACATCGATCGCATTTCGGTAAGCTTTAATTTGAACGGAGATTAGGCCTCTTTTGCGATTCACACTCGTGTTTCTGATTTATCGTACGTCCAAACTTTAAATTCCCGTAGTGAGCGAACGGTTTGTCCTACAGAGCTCCGGGTGGTCTAAAAAAATTCTAAAAATTCTACAGAATCTTAAATTGAAGGAAAAACAATACCTTTAGATCCAAATTTTTTGAGTTAGGGCGTTTTCAAAATTTCAAAATTCATTTTGGAACCCTTAGAAGTGACTTACATCAACCAAAATCTTCTGGGCACAACTAGACCCTAAATGGAGCCTACATACCAAATTTCATCAAAATCGGTCAATGCTAAGTGGCATAAGTGCCGCGTACGGCGGAAGGCGGACAGACGGCCAAATTTTGGTTTATTTATTTTCAATAATGAACCTTTGGAATCGACCAAGAAAAAAAAATTTTAACACCCCCTCAAAATTTGATGGTTTACGTTTCAAGGTACGTAGAATCCAAAAATAGCATTAAAAATTTGGCCGTCCGTCCGCCGTACGCGGCACTTTTGCCACTTAGCATTGACCGATTTTGATGAACTTTGGTATGTAGGCTCCATTTGGGGTCTAGTTGTGCCCCGAAGCTTTTGGTTGATGTAGGTCACTTCTAAGGGTTCCAAAATCAATTTTGAAATTTTGAAAACGCCCTAACTCAAAAAATTTTGATATAAAGGTATTGTTTTTCCTTCAATTTAAGATTCTATAGAATTTTTAGAATTTTTTGAGACCACGCGGAGCTCTGTAGGACAAACCGTTCGCTCCCTACGAAAATTTAAGGGTTCATATTGAAATATATATATATAAATCAAAACACGAGTGTGAATCGCAAAAGATCTCCGTTCAAATTAGAGCTGACCGAAATGCGATCGATGGTTGGTGATTTTGATTTTTTTTTTTCTCTTCATATTGGATGGTTGGTGATTTTGTAGACGAGTGATCTATATAGAAAAATAATAAACCATTGTGTAATAATTTGCAGAGTTTTTATTCGATTTTTGGATTCTACGTACCTTGAAACGTAAACCATGAAATTTTGAGGGGGTGTTAAAATTTTTTTTTTCTTGGTCGATTCCAAAGGTTCATTTTTGAAAATAATAAACCAAAAATGTGAGGCAAATTCCCCATTCTCTCATTTATAGTGTACCTAACTGAATGACTGTTTCATTTACTCACCAACCAGCTTATGAAAAATTCTCATCGGGTTCAACATCTCGAAAACGGTGTGTGAACGCGGGGTGGAGACAGGCTCAGAGTCGTTGCATCCAGAGGAACCACCCCAGCTCCAGGCCATGGCGACTACAGCCATCGTTAGGGCGAGGAACGATTTCATATTTAGAATTCGTCCGCGTCCGCCGACGTACGACTTAATATTGGTAGATTCACGAGTGTGTTAAAGTACATTTTGCTATCGTTTTTTTAATGCCCCTCTCGACCACCTATTATTTTCGAAATTCTCAAGTCTGCATCATATTTCGAGGCTACGCGGCCATTTCTGTCGATTAAACGCGGATTTTACGTCTGCTTCATTACCGAAACTCGATTGAAACGATTAACGAGGCAATTCGCTTCCAAGGTGGTCAAGACGATTTTTGAAAACTGAACTTATGAAATCAAAAAGGAAGGAAGAATTTCCATTCGTGCAACTTGAATGAGCATATTTTCAAGGGGAAAAAGAAAAAAAAAATGCTGCTAATTATTACAAAAAGGTGTATTAGTTTGTCTGTATAGATAACTCGCCTGCAAAGAACACAGCTTTGCCATTGCCGCTATTAGTTTATTATTTTCAATAATGAACCTTTGGAATCGACCAAGAAAAAAAAATGTTAACACCCCCTCATAATTTGATGGTTTACGTTTCAAGGTACGTAGAATCCAAAAATTGAATAAAAACGCTGCAAATTATTACACAATGGTTTATTGTTTTTTATTTTTCTTTATAGATCACTCGTCTGCAAAGCCATCAACCATCCAACATGAAGAAAAACATCGATCGCATTTCGGTCAGCTGAAATTTGTACGAAGATTAGGCCTCTTTTGCGATTCACACTCGTGTTTCTGATTTATCGTACGTCCAAACTTCAAATTCTCGTAGCGAGCGAAGGGTTTGTCCTACAGAGCTCCGGGTGGTCTCAAAAAATTCTAAAAATCTTATAGAATCTTAAATTGAAGGAAAAACAATACCTGTATGTAGTGGGTACCAGAATATTATCCACTACACTGGAAGTTTATTGTTGCATGGTGCATCAAATGTTTTTTGTTTACCTTAGTTTTGGAAGATTAATAAAAATTCATTCCGGTGTTCGCTATCGTACGACTTGTATGTTTTTTCTTTAAGAGAACCAAAAGTACAGATAGGTACGGACACCAAAGTGGTGACCCCGATTTTGAACAAAATGGCAACTGCTAGGCAGAGGGAAATTTTGAAAATCAAGGCAACAAAGAAGAGGAGTTCTCAACCACCTGTGCAAGTTCAATCATCTCTGAGTCAAAACTCCCCACTGAGAATAAATAGCAGCCCTTTGGCAGCTCCAGGAACTTCAGGTAACTCCTACGTTACGACAAATAGAAATATAGAAAGACCTAGACCACCAAAGCTTCCGCAGTTTGCCAAGAAAAATGTTAAATTGTGGTTTGCACAATGTGAGGCAATGTTTAGGTCGGCAAGAATGATTGATGATGAGGATAAGTATAGTTGCGTCATAGGGATGCTAGAGATGGACGTTACAGAACAGGTACATTTTTTGGTCATGAATCCTCCAGAGTATGGTAAATATGAAGCTCTTAAAAAGGAACTAATTTTAAAGTTTTCCGATAGTTTGTGTGAAAGGCAGGATAAGTTAGCAAACATGGAGTTAGGGCTGAACAAGCCTTCGTACCTGCTTACTCAGATGCAGGCTATTGGACATGACCTCGTTTCTGAGCCTTACTTACGTAATCTCTGGTTACGACGGCTTCCAGATCCTCTTCGAACAGTCCTGGCTGCAACTAATGAGCCATTAGCAGTCTTGGCAAGCACGGCTGATGAACTGGCATCATTGGGAGAGGATAGTGGTAGGTTAGCCAGCCTACATGAAGGTAAGACAAGCGAAGTCTTCGAGTTGGAAAAACAGATTGCAATGTTGACAACCCAAGTGGCCGCCCTTAAAACCCAGATGGCTCCGCAGAGACCCGGAAAAGAAAACACCGAGGCCAACTGGTGCAGGTTTCATCGACAGTTTGGGCATAGAGCTTACAGGTGTGTCGCACCCTGTGCGTTTCCAAAAAACGACTAGGAGGGCTACTTCAAGTAGAGAGGGGTGGTAGCCCAAAACGACAGCACAATCCTCGTTTATACATAAAAGACAAGCTCTCAAACTTTGTTTTCCTCATTGATACTGGGGCAGAAGTCTCAGTTTTGCCAAAAAAACATGCCAAATCTCAGGTGCAAACTGGGATTATTAGCACGATAGGAGGAAATTGTGTCCCAACCTATGGCACAGTCAATATTCACTTTGATTTAGGTTGTGAATTTCCATTCCAGTGGAATTTCATCGTGGCAGACATTACCGAACCTGTGATAGGAGCTGATTTTCTGGTGAGGAACAAGTTGCTACCAGATCTGGTGGGAAAAAAGCTGATCACAAGGAAGGAAGTTGGATCAATCACAAGTGACAGTATGTACAGCAGGCTACTGAAAGAATTTCCAGAAATTATTGGCGGAGATAGGAAACCAGGTACTGCTAAGCATAATGTTGTACATGTTATCAAAACAAACGGCCCTCCATTGTTCTCAAGACCCAGGCCACTGCACGCAGAGAAACTTGCGATAGCCCAGAGAGAATTTTCTGAAATGATTTCAGCAAACATCTGCAGAAGATCTGACAGTCCATGGGCCAGTCCGTTACACATGGTGCCAAAAAAGAACGGGGAATGTAGACCCTGTGGAGATTATAGGGCACTGAACAGTGTTACCATCCCAGATCGATACCCCCTTCCTCACATAAGGGATTTTACACAGATTCTGTATGGTAAGAATATTTTTTCCACCATTGATCTAAAGAAAGCGTATCATCAGATTCCAGTAGCACAAGACGATGTTCAAAAGACCGCCATTACCACCCCATTTGGCATGTTTGAATTCCCTGCAATGCCATTTGGATTACGGAATGCGGCCCAAACTTTCCAGCGGTTCATGCATAAGGTTCTGGAAGGCTTGAGCTTCACATTTGTGTATATTGATGATGTTCTGGTAGCCTCAGCAGGCCCAGAGGAGCACATGAAGCATTTGAAAATGGTATTCCAGCGTTTCAAAGAGTTTGGATTGATTGTTAATGAAGAAAAATCAATTTTTGGGAAGCCAAGGATATTGTTTTTAGGACATGAAGTGGATAAGGAGGGATTTCGGCCAGTTAAAGAAAAGACAAAAGCTATCCTAGATTTCCCAGTGCCTCAGTCAAAAGATCAGCTTAAGAGATTTCTGGGAATGGTGAACTTTTATAGACGGTTCATTCCTAAGGGGGTAGAACCGCAGATTCCTCTGTTTGAATTGGTTGGAGGAAATACGAAGCAAGATAAGACACCTGTTAGTTGGAACAGCGAAACAAGAGCAGCATTTCAAGCCTGTAAGGAATCCCTGGCTAAGGCTGTCACTTTAAGCTTCCCTGTGGGGAAAGAGGTCCCATTGACTCTGGCTGTAGACGCTTCTGAAGCAGCAATCGGAGGAGTCCTACAGCAGGAGACCAGGAAAGGCCTGAAGCCACTGGGATTTTTTTCAAAAAAGCTGAATGATGCGCAAAGGAAATATAGCACATACGATAGGGAGCTCTTGGCTATGTTTGAGGCAGTGAGATACTTCAAGCATGAACTGGAAGGCCAGGTCTTCAGTATCATCACAGACCACAAGCCCCTTTCGTTTGCATTCACTCAAAAATTGGACAAGGCAACTCCACTGCAGAGACGCTACCTGAATTTCATATCCCAGTACACCACAGATATCAGACATGCATCTGGGGAGTCGAATGTTGTGGTAGATGCATTGTCTAGGATAGCAACTCTTGCATTGTTAGCGGACATTCCAGAGCAAGAGCTAGCCACTGCGCAGAATGCAGATCAGGAGCTTCGTGAGATTTTAGAGAGGAAGAACACATCTTTGAAGCTTGAGAAGAGGAAATGCGACACGGAAGACATTTGGGGAGAGGTAAGGAACAAGAAGTTTCGGCCATTCCTGCCATTGCAGTTTCGACAAGACTCTTTCAACAGGATCCATAAATTATCTCACCCTGGATATAAAGGAACACTGAAATCGTTGCAGAGGCAAATGGTGTGGCCTGGGATGAGGAACGACATAAGATTGTGGACGCGGGAGTGCATGGATTGTCAGAGGAGTAAGGTGGTAAGGCATACTAAGAGCCCATGCGCCAAATTCCCACAGGCCGCGTCTAAATTCGACCACATACATATTGACATTATAGGCCCACTGCCACCAGTTCGGGGGAAACGTTATTGTTTGACATTCATAGATCGATTTTCTAGATGGCCTGAAGCGTTCCCCATATCAGACATCAGAGCCGAGACTGTTGCAAATTTAGTCAGAGATGCATGGGTGCCACGATATGGCGTACCATTGACCATCACAACTGATCAAGGAACCCAATTTGAAAGTCAACTCATGGGTAGTCTATTGGAAAGGCTCGGGTCAAAAAGAATTAGAACTACGCCATACCATCCACAGGCGGATGGATTGCTTGAGAGGTGGCACCGAACACTAAAGGAGAGGCTAAAGTGCCTAAACAGACGGGACTGGGTTGAGAGTCTAGCACCCATTATGCTAGGGTTGCGGAGTACCGTCCATGAGGATTTTGGTGTTTCCTCCGCCGAGCTGGTGTATGGTGTAACCTTAAGGCTGCCTGGAGATTTTTATGAAGGCCCACCTGCAGATCCTTTAGGTGCATCTGAATACGCCCGATTGCTAAAGGTGCAGATGGGGAAACTCCGCATGCCAGACACAAGGTGCCAACAGCCCCACATCTATGTGCCCAAAGATCTGAAGACGGCAGAACATGTCTTCGTTAGAGTTCCAGGGTTAGGAGGTGCGCTGAAACCGCCCTATGAGGGTCCATACCAGGTCCTGCAAGCTGGGGAAAAAGTGTTTCTGCTCCAAACACCTCAGGGGACAAGAACAGTCAGCATCGACCGTGTGAAGCCAGCCTTCATACATGGTGGCGGAGCAGGTTCCTAAAAAGAAGAGGAGGGGAATCGTGTAGTGGGTACCAGAATATTATCCACTACACTGGAAGTTTATTGTTGCATGGTGCATCAAATGTTTTTTGTTTACCTTAGTTTTGGAAGATTAATAAAAATTCATTCCGGTGTTCGCTATCGTACGACTTGTATGTTTTTTCTTTAAGAGAACCAAAAGTACAGATAGGTACGGACACCAAACTGTATATCTAAATTTTTTGAGTTAGGGCGTTTTCAAAATTTCAAAATTGATTTTGGAACCTTTAGAAGTGACTTACATCAACCAAAATCTTCGGGGCACAACTAGACCCCAAATGGAGCCTACATACCAAATTTCATCAAAATTGGTCAATGCTAAGTGGCAAAAGTGCCGCGTACGGCGGACGGACGGCCAAATTTTTATTCGATTTTTGGATTCTACGTACCTTGAAACGAAAACCATCAAATTTTGAGGGGGTGTTAAAAATTATTTTTTCTTGGTCGATTCAAAAGGTTCATATTCGAAAATAATAAACCAAAAGTGTACCTACCTACCGTTCCGAACCTAGAATCCATACAAATCAAATTTTATCAACGGAGGAGGAAACATGGGCAAACAATTATTGAATTCACTTTTCACTAGTGGTAGAGCAATCAGAGCAATAAATTGATGTTTTCTATCACACAATTTTCAAGTTTTTAAGTTTGGTTGTCAAAAATAAGTCAAGAAGTTCCTCAACTTCTTGACTTATTTTTGACAACCAAACTTATGAACTCCAAATTGTTTGTTTGTTTGTGCTGAATTGTTTGCCTGAATTCGTCCTTAAAATACGAATGAGCTTCATGATTTCTGTTCGTTCTTTATAGTTTATACTTTGTTTAACATTTTCAAAGAATTGACACTTTAAATACCACTTTTTCTCCTGAACTTTTTATTTTTCTATCTAAAGATGCAACCTTCTAAACTAACCATCTTTGTAACCGTCTAAACTGACTGATAGGTCGCTATTCAAATGTAAGTCAATCAGAATTGCGGGACAAATTTTGAAGAAAAATCGCTGCAGGTAGTCAAGGGAATTGATGGGTTAAAGATTGGTGTTTTGGGATGAACTACTAAGCATCGGATCCTCCATACAATCGGGTTATGGTAACGAGCTATGAGCCACACCCACTTGGCGGACTTTTTTTGGTGAGTATTTTTCTGAGGCAATTGTGATGGTTGTTCCAAGCATTTTCACACCAACTTACAAAATTTGTCCATGTTGGGTGTGTGTAGGTAACTGCACTTACTCTGCCCACCCAACTCGCAAGAATTTTTTTCCCCTCATAGTGAAAACCAGAGATGGGCGAATTCTTATTCATAAATACGATTACGAATACAAATCATACCTGCGATTTTATGATTATGAATACGAACACAGGTATGAATATTAATATGAATACAATTGAAGGGTCACGGGGAAAAAGGATCAAACTTCACTTTTTGGCCGAATTGAGATAGGCACGCCATCTTGTAGCTTGGGAGGAGTAGAACCGAAGGGTTGTTTCACTTTGAGGAAGAAAGATCGCATTCATTCTTTTTAAAGCTAAAACAAATACGGGGCTCCGGGGAAAAAGGATCAAATTCCGTGCGTTCGCAGGGAAGAAAGATCAGTGTCCGATTTAAAGACCCCTTCCCTCGCCTTTGCATGAGTTGTACGGCATCACACCAAAGATTCATCAAGCACAAAAGCTCCTACTTCTGAAGATACCAGACAGTTTTCACAACCCCTTCTACCTCGAAGAAGAAGACTTCAGTACCAAAAGCAGCTGTAACATTGGGAACCTTCACAACGGCCCCATACCCATCAAAACCAGCAAAATCAAAAGATTTAAAACACTTGTGTCAGTTTCTCGGCAACCCCGTGTTAACATTTCCTGAGTCACTGTCCAACAGGTTGGGGAATGTAGGAGATGATGAAGCCATTTCATATTGCGACGATCTTTTAGATTAATGACTTATTTATTGATTTTTTTGCCTTTTTGCAATTAATGTTTTGTACAAAACTACCTAATTTGGAAAATAAAGCCACTTTTTGTCCAACATTTTTCTGGAGGCGACCGTAAGGTACCTACAAACCCTAGTAAATTTACTGAAGTGAATTACGAGATTTGAATAATCAATAGGTAACATGGCGATATAATTTTAGGTATTATAGTGACTGAAACGCGGATATTTGTGGGGAAAAAAGATCAAAGTCCATACCTTGTTTGAAATTTCTAATTATTTCTGGAAATTATCTTCGACTTACTTAATTTTCTTTCTTGTCACTTGAACATAATTAAATTCCTGGTCAGGTGGCCCAAACAGTTCATTTTTTTAATGCATAGCGTCTGTCTGGGACGACTTCAAACTTTGTTTTTCGATTTTCTCGGAATTAGGAAAAGAGGAGTCTGATCCTTTTTCCCCGTGACCCTTCAATTGTATTCACACTTTGAATACGATTTTCCCCGTATTCATATTTTGAATACAATTTTATAATTTTTTCTATAATTTCCCCAAAAATCAAATTTTTTTAAAAACAATTTTCCCAGAAAATCATACATATTTATGATTTTCTCCCGAACTCTGGACATACTTATAACCTAACATTGTCAAAATAATCAATCGAAATTCGAAATAGGAATAGGATTTTTCACGCTGAATCGAATGAGACCACCCCCAGGTCGCTACGACCAACCGTGTGGAAACTACGATGACATTTCCGCTGAAAATTGTATTTTTTTTTTACAATTTGCACTGAAAATCATAAAAAAATTATGATTTTTACCGCAAATTTGGTCGTATTTATTCCCTAAAACTGCCAAAATAGTTAATAAAAATTCGAAACGCTCACCAATTCTTATAGAATTTTTCACGCAGAATCGAATGAGACCACCCCCAGGTCGCTACGACCAACCGTGTAGAAACTACGACGAAATGTCCGGTAAAAATCATAATTTTGTAATGATTTCCAGTGCTAATCGTTTAAAAAAATACGATTTTCAGCGGAAATTTCGTCGTAGTTCTTAGTTGGTTGGTCGTAGCGACCTGGGGTTGGTCTCATTCGATTCTGCGTGAAAAATCCTATACGAATTTGTGAGTGTTTCGAATTTCGATTGATTATTTTGACAATGTTAGGTTATAAATATGTCCAGAGTTCGGGAGAAAATCATAAAAAATGTATGATTTTCAGGGAAAATTGTTTTTAAAAAATCGATTTTTGGGTAAATCATAGAAAAAATCATAAAATCGTATTCAAAATACGAATACTGGGGAAAATCGTATTCAAAGTGTGAATACAATTGTATTCGTTTTCATATTCATATTCCTGTATTCGTATTCATAATCATAAAGTCGCAGATATGATTTGTATTCATAATCGTATTTATGAATAAGAATTCGCCCATCTCTGGTGAAAACAAAGCTTCTAGAAAGCAAAAATCCACATAAGTTGCTGAATTAAGCAGGCATGTTTATACTTGAGTATCCTTCGGGTGGATACATAATTAATACACATCGTTTTACAACTGCATTATGAAATTTCAGTCATTAATCTGCATATCAAGAAAATGATAGTTTACCTTGAAAAGCCAACGACTTTACTTGGTATGGCAATCTATAATCATTCATGAGGATCATTTACGATGTGATTTCATTGCAGAATGATTTATTACTGTCGTAAAATCCCATTTCGAAGGGATGCTTCGCTCTATTGTCCCTAATCGAGATCACTTAAAGCAGTTTCACTACCGAATTAACCAAGAAATTACTCGTTTTATTTTCTGAGGAAGTAGTCGCTCTGTATTTCAAGAATACCCTGTTTGCAAAAAACCAAAAATTACTAGCAAAAACAAGCAGGTATGTACGAGTACATTGCTTCCTGGTATTCATAAATATTCATAAAAACAATGCTTTGAATGAGTGCTACCTTGGAGGGCTTGGGATAAAAATAAAAGAGTGAAAATCGTGAGGAATAAAATATTTTTGAGTAAAAGGAAAAAAGGAGGAAAAAAATTAGAGCAATAGATTCTTTTTAATTATTCAAAAAACTTGTCCAAACAAATTTTTTGGAAAATATTTTTTTTTTAATTTCCGTAAAAAATTGTTTAAAAACATTTTCAAGGAAATTTGTATAGTCACGTTTTTTTTTTTAAATTGAACACTGTTTTATGAATAAGTAAAATAACATCTATAAATGACAACTTGTTTTTGAAAAAAACCAAAACTGCCGAAATTTTTGTCACTGTAGATGAATGGATGAGATCGTTTGCCAGCATTTTCGGACAGCTACAAAGAAATCGTTCATAAACTAGGTCCAAAAACGTGTTTTCGAGGATTTTATTGCGAAAAAGTGGAGTAAAATCCTTATAAAAACGCCTTATTAAAAAATTGACATAGAAACAATTTTTATTCGATTTTTGGATTCTACGTACCTTGAAACGTAAACCATCAAATTTTGAGGGGTGTTAAAATTTTTTTTTCTTGGTCGATTCCAAAGGTTCACTAGGTATTGAAAATAATAAACCAAAATTTGGCCGTCCGTCCGCCGTACGAGGCACTTTTGCCACTTAGCATTGACCGATTTTGATGAAATTTGGTATGTAGGCTCCATTTGGGGTCTAGTTGTGCCCCAAAGATTTTGGTTGATGTAAGTCACTTCTAAGGGTTCCAAAATGAATTTTGAAATTTTGAAAACGCCCTGACTCAAAAAATTTCGATATAAAGGTATTGTTTTTCCATCAATTTAAGATTCTATAGAATTTTTTGAGACCACCTGGAGCTCTGTAGGACAAACCGTTCGCTCACTACGAGAGTTTGAAGTTTGGACGTACGATAGATCAGAAACACGAGTGTGAATCGCAAAAGAGGCCTAATCTCCGTTCAAATTAAAACTGACTGAAATGCGATCGATGTTTTTCTTCATGTTGGATGGTTGGTGGCTTTGCAGACGAGTGATCTATATAGGAAAATAAAAATAATAAACCATTGTGTAATAATTTGCAGCGTTTTTTTTTTCAATTTTAAGATTTTATTCGTGTTTTTGACCTAATGTCACTAAAATTACCATAACTACCTTGATTCACCGTTAAAATGTAAAACTAAGGGCACCGTTGGAAAGGACATCAAATTTCCCATGTTTTAGTGCTTACATAAAATTATTTGTGGTGTCCAAATGAGGGGAATATCAACTCGTGAAGTTATTTTTGTCCAATTGGGGAAATTTTTGATTTTTACTTTTCCCCGTGGTTTTTCTGTAGTAACACGTAACACAGATTTCTACGTAACACGCGCAATGATCTCAGGTTTTCAAGAATATTTTACAATTGTATTTAGGGGAGAAATTTGTGATTGAACGCGTAAAAAACCGGTTTTGGGGTTGGATGAAGGTTGGAATGGAGCGGTGGAGTAGACGCCGGAGTTCTCCTGTCAAAACGCCGATTTCATTTTAAAAATGCGCGTTTTTATGCATTTAAACACAAATTTCCCCCCTAAATTTGGTACTGCTATATTTCTAATGCTTTTTAGGACGTCCCACAGTAAGACCTCGAATAGATCTCAGAAAATTGAGAGTGAATATTCATATAAAAGGTTTTGCGATCTCGGCAGGAAGTAGGTACCTAGACAGAAACTGATCACTTGCTAGAAAGTGGTCAGAAACACGATCGTGAATCTTTTCACTCAGCACACACAATATTATAATATTATATTCGGATATTATCCGAATCGCTGAGTGTAGAAACGGGACAAGTCCCTGAAACCTAATTTTACAGGAGACGTAAAAAACTACCTACACACAGAAGAAATGAATAAAAAAACGCTGCAAATTATTACACAATGGTTTATTATTTTTCTATATAGATCACTCGTCTACAAAATCACCAACCATCCAATATGAAGGGAAAAAAAATCAAAAAAAAAAAAATTCAAAAAAATCAAAATCACCAACCATCGATCGCATTTCGGTCAGCTCTAATTTGAACGGAGATTAGGCCTCTTTTGCGATTCACACTCGTGTTTTGATTTATATATATATATATTTCAATATAAACCCTTAAATTTTCGTAGGGAGCGAACGGTTTGTCCTACAGAGCTCCGCGTGGTCTCAAAAAATTCTAAAAATTCTATAGAATCTTAAATTGAAGGAAAACAATACCTTTATATCAAAATGTTTTGAGTTAGGGCGTTTTCAAAATTTCAAAATTGATTTTGGAACCCTTAGAAGTGACCTATATCAACCAAAGTCTTCGGGGCACAACTAGACCCCAAATGGAGCCTACATACCAAATTTCATCATTCATCATTTCATTTTTTTTTGTTTTTTTCATTTTTATCAGTCAATGCTAAGTGGCAAAAGTGCCGCGTACGGCGGACGGACGGCCAAATTTTTATTCGATTTTTGGATTCTACGTACCTTGAAACGTAAACCATCAAATTTTGAGAGGGTGTTAAATTTTTTTTTCTTGGTCGATTCCAAAGGTTCATTATTGAAAATAATAATCCAAAAACATGGAAAACCAGGGGTTAAAAGTAAGTTGCTATGAGACATTTTCGTACTTAAATTAGTTGTAGAATCGACTCCCGAACTTTTCAGGTCGTTAATGTGTTACACACTGAGTACAGTGAAAATACATCATTCAGCGCTAGTATTGCAGTTATTATTACAAGTCCAAGGCGCTCTCTAGCGCCGAGTCAACGATCCATTAGCTCTCGCCCTCCTATAATTATATAATTCGGACGAGAAAGAAGTCCGAAAATTCCCTCCGAAGGTCGATCCGCGGGAGGCTGTTCGACGTCGTCCCGCATAAAAGAAAAAAAAAAACGACATAATTGACGATTAGCAGACGAAACGATTATACTCGGGAAGAAGAGACGAAAGATCGCCAGTGATGCAAACTTGTAACTGAGACCGTCGTACTCTCATTTCGGTTGATCATTTCCGGAATGAACTGGTTTCTTTGGTCATCATTTCTTAGTTAGCTAATAAGAGGCGATATGTGAGTCTATACTACTAAGAAAACCCCGAGCCGCAAGTTACTTATCAGTAAATGTGCGGTTCAAATTTTTCTAAAAATTTTATTGTATAAAATCAAGAGTGATTTTGGTTGGAGCTTCCCAAAACCTCTGCAAATTATTCCACAATGGATAATCATTTTACTGTATAATATCAATCGCTCTTCATAGAACGAGGCTCTTCCAAAATCGAGAAAAGGTGCCATATAAAGTCGTTGAGGATGCAACACATGGTGACTTTTGGCAACTTTTCAGGTGAGAAAAAAAGTCTGCAAAGTGGGTGTGGCGCATAGCTTCCTCGTATCCATAATTCGACTATATCGATACCTTGAAGCACAAAGGTGCTATGTCCAAAAATGGATTTTTGAGAAAAACGCAAAAGAAATTATAACCAATGCACAATTCCTAAAATAATGGCTTATTACTCTAATCTCTTTAATTTCCTCTATAAATTTTCAAGCTATTATCGTCAAGAAAACTCAATAATAGTTTTGTTGAATTAGAGTTTTTCTGAAAATTAAAAAAATAAAAAATGTGGAAGGTGGACGGACATAGCTCCTTTGTGCTTTAAGGTATCGATATATATCATCCGATGCATAGTAGTGTGAGCCTCAGCTCACTGATACACTCACACAGTGACGGAGCTGAGTAGCACACCACCATACTCCCTTCCTACCTTGGGGGCCAGCAGGCGGGAGCGGGCCTAGAACCATCCCCGCTCCCAGGCGACCCAACACCAACTCGGCCATCCACCACCAGAAGCGCTCCTGTCGGCATGACGTCAATTTCAACCAATGACGGCCAGCCCTGAACACCCTGCCTGGACGCCTTGAGCAGGAGGGTGGGGGCTCACCTAAAGAAAGCATGTTGCAACGGCATGGGGCGGCTATTCCTGTCCTAGTCTTTGACACTTTCTCCACACTCCTCGTACCAAAGTTAGATACGAAATAGAGGTGGTGTAATGTCTGTACTAGTGACCACTCTATCGCGAGTTGTACCACTGACGACACTACACACTTATTAAGGAAAATATCTCAAAGTTAAACTTAAACAGAAAATACGAATCTTTTCCGCCAAGAAACTTTTACGAGAATTTATTTTTAATAAAATGTTACACAGATGACTTTCAAAAAACATATCGAAAATGGATTTAGAAATCATGTGGCCAAGAGTTGAAATTTAGGTATTAATTTAATTATTGCTGAAGCGGACATCCTCCCCCACGCTGACAGCTGTCATTGGTCCTCCGTCAGCTTGAGAGGGCACAGCTTCCTAGACGGTCTCCGCCATATCCCTCTATTTTCCACTCGGACGTCTACTACTCGTGTTTGCTGATCGCGGCCCGGATACACTGCCGTGATGATTCCTTTCGGCCACTCTCCTCGTTGATTCTTGCCATCCACGATGACCACAACTTGGCCGACTTGGAGACTATCACTCGTGGTATGTTTCCATTTTGTTCGTGGAACCAACGTGGGAAGATATTCTTGTATCCACCGTTGCCAAAACTGATCCGCCAGCTGTTGTGCCGTCCTCCACGCCTGTCTTAGACACAAATTGCTTGGAATTGCCGGCACCATAGGCTTCAAGGTCGGTGTTCCGATCAGAAAATGGTTTGGTGTCAAGGGTTCGGCGTCAGCCGTATCCAATGGTACTTCTGTCAGTGGTCTACTGTTTAGCAACCCTTCCACCTCGGCAAAAACAGTAATCAGAACCTCATCTTTTGGCGTACGACCATGTAAGATCACCTCCATGGCTGATTTCACACTCCTTACTAACCTCTCCCAAACTCCACCCATGTGC
Source organism: Apolygus lucorum (assembly GCA_009739505.2). Classification (NCBI taxonomy): domain Eukaryota; kingdom Metazoa; phylum Arthropoda; class Insecta; order Hemiptera; family Miridae; genus Apolygus; species Apolygus lucorum. Next base: position 24,008,698 of record CM019174.2, on the reverse strand, counting down.
GGTGCTGAGGGAGGTATGAAATGCCATTCAATTCCATTGCTGGCCAAGGCCGCCTCCATTACGTTCTGATCCCATTCTGCGAGACACCGTTGCAATTCTCTATCTGCCCCTCGGAAATTCGTCCCGTTGTCTGAGAAAATCTTCTTCGGTTGTCCTCTTCTTGCGGTAAACCGTCTTATGGCCATCAGTGCGCTGCCTGTAGAGAGGTCGTAGGCCATCTCAAGGTGCACAGCGCGTGTTGATAGACAGGTGAAGAGCGCTCCGTACCTCTTCTCCCTTCTTCGGCCCAAAACTGTTAGAATAGGACCAAAATAGTCAAGTCCTACATTTGTGAAAGGTCTTATGTGATGCTCTAGTCTCGCTGCTGGTAGTTCTCCCATAGTCACTTCGACTGTATTGGCCCGCGCTCTTCTAATTTGACACATTACACAAGCATTCCATATACGCTGTATAGGTCTTTTACCTTGCAGGATCCAATAACGTTGCCGAAGTGCTGTGAAAACTGTCCGCTGTCCTGTGTGTGCTGCACGTTCATGATAGTGTTTGATCAAAAGCATGGTGAAACGATGATCAGGGTCCAAAATTATAGGGGTTTTTGTGAATTGATCCACACTCTTGGCTTGCCCAATTCTTCCCCGAACACAGATCAGCTTCCACTTGTCCTCCAGAAAAGGTGCTAGGTCTATCAAACGACTTTTCTTCTCAGTCACACATCCGTGCTGCTGGAGTTGTTTGAGCTCGGACTGAAAAGACTCTTCTTGCACTTTAAGGCACCATAGCATTTCTGCTTCTTCTAATTCTTCGGGTAGCAACTCCCCTTTCCGTTTAGGATGCTTTGCATTCCATCGAAGTCGAATGATCCAAGCGGTGGCTCGAATCAACCTCAACCATTTTGAGAACCGGTGAATATCTGGTAGCTCACTAGTCGCCTTACACAGCTGAATCACCCCTACAAAATGCTTTGCTCCTACAAGTTCCAGTTGGTCCTGCTCCAGAACCGCCCTCTTCTCTTTTGGCCACTCCTTCTCCTCTCCGTAGAGGAATTTTGGCCCTCTGTACCACATTTCTTCTGCATCCATGGTTGTATTAACATTCTCCCGTGTTGCCATATCTGCTGGGTTTTGCATAGTGGGTACCCAACTCCACTGATCCGGCTTGGATCCTTCCAAAATTTCTGCAATACGATTGGTCACATAAGGCTTGTACTTCTGGTTGGTCGCTCTGATCCAGTGCAGAACGACTTGAGAGTCTGACCAGAAATAAACTTGGTTCAATTTTACCTCAAGCTTTGCTAGCACAAATGCCCCCAATCGTACAGCCAGAATCGCTCCTTGCAGCTCTAATCTGGGTATTGTGGTTGGTTTAAGGGCAGCCACTCGCGCTCTTGATGCCACGAACGTTACTTCCACTGCTGATGCTCCCTCAACTCGCAAATAGGCCACTGCACCGTAAGCTCGTTGACTAGCATCACAGAATACGTGCAGGTCCTTTGTGACGTCAGCCAAGGGTATTTTTGTGAGCATTCGGGGAATCTTTACTTCAGTAACTGCCTCTAGCCGCTTTAACCATTTTCTCCACCTTACTTGATGTTCTCCTTCAATGTTGTCGTCCCAAGGTAAGTCCTCTTTCCAGATGTCTTGGAAAAGAATCCGTCCAGGTAAGGTCACGTTCACTACCATACCTAAAGGATCAAAAAGAGACATGATCAGTCTCAATACCTCTCTTTTAGAAGGCCCCCTCTTCTCTTGGCTCGCGAGAGCCATGGAAATGCGTTGTTTCCAGTGCACAAATGAGAAATTATCCTCAATATGATTCCATGTCATCCCCAAAATCTTGCAAGTACTCGACCCTGATGTATCACGCAGCTCTGGTGGAATCGTCTCGCACAATTGTGTCGAATTAGAAATCCAATTGCACATAACAAACCCTCCTCGAGCATGCACATCAATAACGTTGTGCACAAGTTTGCGGGCTTGCTCTTCTGATGTTGCACAATCAACATAATCATCCATATAATGCTTGCTCTTGATGGCATGACAAGCTTCGGGAAATTCTTCTTGAAACTCCTCCGCATTCCTGGACCGTATTTCTTGTGCAGCATACGGTGAACAAATTGCCCCGAAGATCATAGATTCCATCACGCAAACTCGAATTGGCTGGTTCATGTCTTTTCCTCTCCACAAGAATCTCTGTGCGTCTTGGTCTTCTCTCCGGATACGAATTTGCGGGTACATTTCCCGAATGTCACCGGTGAATGCCACTTGATCCCTGCGAAAATTCAGCAATAAACCAGGAAGTGAAACGTACAGATCTGGTCCTTTATACAGAAAATCATTGAATGAGAAACCTTCAGCTTTGGCAGAAGCGTCAAAACAAACTCGCAACTTTTGAGGTTTGTTAGGGTTTACTACACCAAGGTGCGGTAGGTACCAGGTAAGTGGACTCTCCTGAGCTGCTTCCTCCTTAGTCAAGTACCTCGCATACCCTTTGATGAAGTTTTCCTCCATTTTGGTTACATATCGTTCCGCAAAAGCTGTGTCTCGTTCGAACCGCCTTTCCAATGAATGAAAACGTCTCTCCGCCATAGTACGACTATTAGGCAGGGTTGTTACACCCTCCTTCCACAAAAGCCCTGTCTCCCATCTTTGCCCTACTCGTCTTGTTGTTGCTTCGAAGATACGCAAAGCCGATTTGTCTTCTTCTGACAGAGATGGCTCTTTACATGGTACCACTGGTAAATCATCTAGTATTAGATTGTTTTTTACTAACCTTGTCAGATCTTGATCTCTGTCTTCAACTTCAATGTCATGCCAATGGGTCAACTGGAAATGTGAAGCACTACAAGATGACGAGCTGGTGACCTTTTGTGGGATGTTCCCATAAAGGACCCAGCCGAGCCATGTGAGGGAGATAACTGGTCCCCTCCAGGGTCCGGTGTAAGACTTCCTAGCGAACAAGAGAGGCCAGTTATCTTGTCCCACTATCACTCTTGGAATTGCATTCTTGAATTCGGTCAGTTCTCCTTTCTTGATGTATGGCCAGTCTGCTGCAAGCTGCTCTACATCAACGGACTGAGGTTGTAACGCGAGATCCTTCACAGTTCTAGCATTGAAAACGCTAAATTGCTTAGCACCATCTGAACACTTGGAAATTTTGAAAGTCACTATTTCTGAGTCTTCCTCAGTTCGGCTAACGTTTCCTGTCCACGACAAGGACAACGGCTTCGACTCTCCTTTCAACCCGATTTCTTGTGCTAAACTGCTCTCTATCATTGTCAAACAAGATCCCTCATCGAGGAGCGCGTATGTGTCTCGCGACCCCGACGGTCCTGATACTCTCACTGGCAACACTTTCAAAACAGCAGTTAACTTGTTTGTTACCTTCGACTTTTGGGAAACTTCATGCGCCTGCACTGGCACCTTGGCTACTCCTTCCAGTTTACTCGACGCTCCCGCAGGCTTACTTGAAGTCCCCTCGGTCTTATGCAACGTCGTATGATGCTTCCCCTTGCAGGTAGCACATACACTTTGATTCCTACATTTGAACGCATTATGGGCTGATTTTAGACATCTAAAACATACATTCGACTTGCTAGCCCATGTCCATCTACTTGTTACTGGTTCCCTTAACCACTTCTCGCAATTGTCTAAACTATGGGCACCATTGAAGCAAAAACGGCAACTTCTCATCCCTCCTGACGATGATCTCCCATAAACCGCATCCTTAGTTTCCCCAGTAGTCTGAGTGCTAGCACTACCTTCCGCCCAATCCAAACCCGCTACCACACTGTAGGCATCTGCTCTTCTTTCAAGCCAAACAGCGAACTCATTTAGGCGCGGCAGAGACATTCCAAGGCTAGTAACGTGCTCTCCCCATTGTACTCTCAAACTACCCGGTAACTTACGGGTTAACTTAGACAAAGTAGACGGTTCAGTTAGGAAATCATGACTGTCCAAAATTTCAATCGTGGTCACATAATTTTGAACTTCGGATGAAAATGCGACAAGCGCTCCATAATCACCCTCTTTTATGCCAGGTTTGCCCAATAATTGCTCCCCAATTTTGCCGATCACGTATTCTGTCCTTCCAAACCTTCTCTGTAGGATCTCCATGATTTTATCAACTCCGTCGGGAAGAGCTAACAAGGCATAAACAGCTTTTTTAGCTTCTCCCGTCAAGCACCTCTGCAGCCTACTTATATTTTCTTCAATTTTACAATATTTATATTTTTATAATTATTTACTTCCTGGATGAAAATAAAAAAAAAAAAAAAAAAAAAAAAAATATATTCTCGTAAAAGTTTCTTGGCGGAAAAGATTCGTATTTTCTGTTTAAGTTTAACTTTGAGATATTTCCTTAAGTGTGTAGTGTCGTCAGTGATTCTATTCGCGATAGAGTGGTCACTAGTACGGTCATTATATTTGTTGGTGCCGAAACCCGGGAACCGAGGACTTTTTCTTTTTTCGAAAGACTCATAAAATGGAAGGATTGCGATTGAGAAACGCTGAAGTTCTTCCACCACGGAAAGAAGAAGGAGGAGGTGATGCCGTTCGGATGTCGGTATGTTCTGGCGGCAGTGCGCGCACCTCATCGAGCAAGTCTAGCATGTTGTCAAAAATTGAACTGTTAAGAGCTCTTGATAAACAACAGGAAGAGGCCCGAGCGCGGATGCGAGCTCAAGAGGATAGGATACAGGAGCTGAGGGAGCAGTTGATGCGAAATCTTGAAACTAGAATTCGAAGCTCAAGATCATCCAGGAAGTCTGAAACTTCAAGAGCGGAAGAAGATTACCCGAAGATGCAGAGGGCATCCGTCGAAACCCAAGTTGAACCCCTTCCCAGAGTGATTGAGAAGCCATACAAGGTGTCGGTGCCAGCCGTGCAGAACCATGTTGAAGAAATCATGGACATTGAAGTGGAAGACGGAGATCAAGATCTGACAAGGGATCAAGTGGCACTCACGGGTGACATTCAGGAAATGTACCCACAAATTCGTATCCGGAGAGAAGATCAAGACGCACAGAGATTCTTATGGAGAGGAAAAGACAAGAACCATCCTGTTCGAGTTTGCGAGATGGAATCAATGATCTTTGGGGAAATTCGTTCACCGTATGCTGCACAAGAAATACGGTCCAGGAATGTGGAGGAATTTCAAGAAGAATTTCCCGAAGCTTATCATGCCATCAAGAGTAAGCACTACATGGATGATGGTGTTGATTTTGCGGAAGGAAGCAGTCATACCAGAGGACTACAAACGACAAATGGGCAAAATTACAATTCGAAATGTGAGTCTGCACAACATAAGACTACTCCTTTGCCCATGCCGAGCAGGGGGATACTTGGAAAGCGGATGAATACGCAGTATGTAAGTCCTGGCTCACGCCCAATTTTTATGGAATGGCAGATCTATGGGAAATGGACCTACGATAACGGAACGCTCAGTGGTCGCAGTCAAGGAGCAGAAACCAATTGGAAGAGGCGTCGAGTGAGGAACCAGTCGACTCTTTGTCAAATTCGAGCCAGAATCAAAATACGGCTAGAGATGACTGCTGTCAGCGGGGGAAGCATGTTCGCTTCAGCGATGAATTAAATGAATACCTAAATTTCAACTCTTGGCCACATGGTTTCTAAATCCATTTTCGATATGTTTTTGAAAGTCATCTGTTGTAACATTTTATTAAAAATAAATTCTCGTAAAAGTTTCTTGGCGGAAAAGATTCGTATTTTCTGTTTAAGTTTAACTTTGAGATATTTTCCTTAATAAGTGTGTAGTGTCGTCAGTGGTACAACTCGCGATAGAGTGGTCACTAGTACAGACATTACATTTGTTGGTGCCGAAACCCGGGAACCGAGGACTTTTTCTTTTTTCGAAAGACTCATAAAATGGAAGGATTGCGATTGAGAAAAAAAAATTATATATTAAATTATAAATATATATTATTTACAATTTATATTTACTTCCTGGATGCTCTTGAGCTTCGACTCCCAGTTTTCAGATCTAGTAGCAACTTCTCCCTCAGCTCCTGCATGCTATCCTCTTGAGCTCGCAGCCGCGCTCGGGCCTCTTCCTGTTCTTTGTCAATAGCTCTCAACATTTCAATTTTCGACAACACGCTAGACTTGCTCGATGAAGTACGCGTACTACCGCCAGAACGTACCGATATCCGATCGGCATCACCTCCTCCTTCTTCTTTCCGCGGTGGAAGAACTTTTGAGTTTCTCAATCTCATTCCATCCATTTTAAGTACGTCTTTCGAAAAAAGAGTCCTCGGTCGAAATGGCTTTCGGCACCAACAAATATAATGTCTGTACTAGTGACCACTCTATCGCGAGTTGTACCACTGACGACACTACACACTTATTAAGGAAAATATCTCAAAGTTAAACTTAAACAGAAAATACGAATCTTTTCCGCCAAGAAACTTTTACGAGAATTTATTTTTAATAAAATGTTACACAGATGACTTTCAAAAAACATATCGAAAATGGATTTAGAAATCATGTGGCCAAGAGTTGAAATTTAGGTATTAATTTAATTATTGCTGAAGCGGACAGGTGGGTAGGAAATCGCGTCACTGGTTAAAGTCACCTATTACCGGAGAGTCACCGTTCCGTTTGTCACCTATTACGGAGCAGACCCTATTACCAACGGACTTGCAGTGACAGCAGGTAAAATAACTCTCCCTTCCTCCATGCTCCGAATCACTATCTCAAATTATTTCACTTTGACCCCTTCGGAGCTTCTTGAATTGTCACTGTGTGCGTTGTCACTACAGTGCCGTTGGCGCTACTCGTCACTCCGTAGTGGTTGGCGCTGGTTGTCACTTCATGGGCGGTCGGCGCTACTTGTCACGTTGTCACTCTTGGAGCTCCTTGTCACGGTTGGAGCTCCATCGTCACTTGTCACTCTTACCATTTGTGTAGCGTGATCAGGTGATCGGTTGTCTCTCGTCCCTCACGCCGATCTTTCCGCGGCCCGGGTTTAGGACTCTCGCCTTTAGTTTGACTCGTGTTGCCCGTTTAGTTCGATGTTTTTCGATAGTTTCATTGTTTTGTGATTAGTTGAGATGAATAAAAAACCGAAATCTTCTCGATTTTTAAGCTCATTAAAAGGTCGAAAAACTGCCAAGTGCGACCTATGTGGTCAAGTTTGTATGTAGTTTCAAAACTACCATTACCTACAAATTAAAAAATGTAATTCGTAATAATTTTTTCTAGTTGCTCATGTTCCTTCATTTGTTTCAATTAGAGATAATATTGAGGTGAAAATGTATGATACCTACCAATAATGATCGACTGTGATAAATTCCATTTTTTTCTTATTTATTCCATTTTACCTACCAACGGAGGACTATGATGACTCTGGGACCACGATCGATAAATTAATTATTTCTGAGCTCTAAACATATTAATCTGATTGCTGAGTGTCTCATACTAGTTGCTTAAATCGGTAAAACGTAATATATAATATAATGGAGGGGTATATAAATTTTTTCTCAATGAACAGAACCAATTTTTTATTAGAAATATGAGACCGATACGCTAGTTGCGTCTATTGGGGCAAGAACTCTCGTTACGGAAATCACTGCTGGTCACTTTACACCGAGCAGCGCCGCAGTTCCAGGATGCGCTTCTCTGTCACCCTATTACAAAGTCACCTATTACTGGAACCTATTACCGGCCTGTCACTGTAACGTTGTCACCTATTACCAAAAAGTAACCGTTCCGCACATCACTAATACGAAAATCGACCCCCTTTGTGGAAGTATTTCTGATCATCCCCTTCAAATTAATTCCGACGCGAGCTCAGGGCCCACGAGTCTTAACCTTGAACAACCCCCAAGTCTAATCACGCTGGTAAGACCCCAGCAGGTCGATTCTGTAACTCGCTATTTGGTTGACGTTATGGCGTCGGATTCGGTATCCCTCCCGTGCAACGACAGGTCGATAACGACATTGGAATTCTATAATCGGGCATAGCGAAGTTTGGTCGTTGCATTTCAAAATAAAGACGTCGCTATGTGATCCGACAATATTTCGGTCTAGAGCGAGCGAAAGGTAGCAACGCGTGATTTTTAGCCAATGGGAAGACGTATTGATAATAGTTTCCAATTGTTATCACGGGTAGAAGATCACTGCAGTTTGCAAAATGTCGGATTCATATTTTTTGCCGTGGTGAATATACAAAGGAATGACGCGTAAAAACGGAGTTTTTCTCGTGATTCGTGCTTTCGTATCATGGAATAATGATAAATGGAAAGAATTACTTTTCATAAATCGAATTCATCAGTCACGTTGGTATGAATTTCGTCCGTCCACGATGCTTCGAATAATCAACTGCCTGTCCATCTTACTACAAGGTAAGAATCGTCTTGTTATTTATCGTTTATAGATACTCACACATCCATACTTATTGATACCTTCAACTACTTTGAGTGAGAAGTCCATAGCTAACTGCCTAATTGTGTGCGGTATACATTATTGTTACAGATTCCGGGAAACAAGTACCTACCCCCTTCTAACGAAAATTTCGGAGTTCTCGATGTCTTTTCAGAACAAAATAGATGTATTTCACTCTCAAGGGTAAAAAAAACCTAATATCACTTCAAAATTTATGAATCGCTGTTTTACTCATGTAAAGTTTCATTTATGTTATAAGACTGAATGAACATAATATTATTGTATTCAATAAAACGTAAGATTCATGACGTAATTTATTTATCTACCTTCACATTCATATTTCTTTGATTCAATGTTACAATTTTCATCTACCACGTCATATTCTCTCCTACCGTCGACGTCGATTACGGATATAAACAATCGTAAATTCGTGGTAAATACTTTCTCAGGTAATAGCAGGTAAGTTGGTATAAAAAAGAGCATTATCATCACAATTATTTTAGCAAAAAATTATCAATTTTAGGGGTTTTCTTCATTTTAGGAAGTTTTTATGCTGACACACATTTAATAAAATAGTTTAAAATTCAAATAGAATCTACCTATTTTATAAGCTAACTATTTTAATTTTATGTACTTACCTACCAATTTTCGAAAATGACAGTATGATTATTTTTATCATCATTCAATGTTGATATAAAAAAATGCTGTTGATAGTTTGTCAAAAACTCAATTCCATTGAAAATACTCTCTTTACTATGATCAACAGAGTACATGAATTATACTATACGAATTAACAGCTTGAAATAATATAAATACTACGATTTTTGTTTAATACAATTGTAGAAAAAAATCAAGTACCTAAGACACAAATTAAAACGGCGAATAAACTGCTCATTATGAGGGTCGGATATTGTTTTTTAAATATTCACCAGAAATTATGTACGAATGTATGAATTTTATTCTCAAAATGATTTGATTAACAAAACTAATAACCCACAATACGGAAATGCACAGAGCAACTCGGAAACTGAAATATGACTTCGAATAGGTTAGGAATTGAAGAGCGTTTTAAGCTACTTTTTCATAAAGACGGTTGTCGTAATTCATACCGGGGGGTTTCGAGCCGTCGAGATGGTAACGACACTTTTCGGCCGAAATAGCGACGACTGAGCGACAGTTGTCGCTATTTCGCGTCTGCAGAATCGCGATCGTCGCTATTAATCGTTATTGTTATCATAACGACACTTCGTTGTCGCTATTATCCCATAACGAGTTAGAGAATCGACCTACTGGACATCCAGCCTGGACAACCTGCTTCAACTTCGCAAAACCATCACTGGATTTCCTAAGGGCCCCGACGACGTGAGTGTCTAAGACTAAAGTCTATACATTGGCCAATTGTATGTGTTCAAACTGTGTAGAAGTAAAACTAGTCAATGATAATTATAACGAACATTTCAGTCAGAGTCAGTAGAGTCAAGTCCAATTTGTATAAAGTAGTAGAAAAGTTGTTGAATATTGGAGGAAAGAGAGGAAGGAGAGTAAAACACATTTTATTGTTGTAAATCATTTATTGCAAAATTTCATCATTTAAATTCATGTTCATATCGAGTCATTTCACAACATTATTTTAATTAAAAGGTTTCTACTAGTTGTAAACTTGCATTTCTTCTTTCATCTACCTGGTTCCCATAACAGACAGGTAAAACGTGCGCAGCTAGTATTTTTATGCGCTACATGCACAGCCAGGTTTCTCGTGCGCTTCGTGCGTAGCTACGTTTTCCGTGCGATTGGTATTTCCCTTCAGGAACATAACATCAGTCCATCAGACATAGACACACTTGGTGATCTAAGAGTAATTAACTACACCTACCTTCGAGCCGCTACAGTCATCTACCAGGTAATTATCTACACCTATTTCAAATTTCATTATCATTACAAACTAGGTGTGGTCATTTCATTTACCTTCACTTATGGCAATATAAACTCTCAATTTATATTTGGTTGGTTTCAAAAGGGTGATTAGATAAAATAGATCAATCACCTCGTGAGGCATAGCAAATTGGTGACAGTGGTAGGACTTGGCCCCTATCCCTGGTATCAACGAGTAAAGACTTACAGTAGTTAATCTCAAAACATCAATCTCTAATTACCTTCCACTACCCTCATAGGGGACCATCTACACGCTAATCTGAACAATCCTGAGAAATTTCGTCGAAATCGGATGGAAAATGTAGAGGTTATGGCTGTTACAAGGAAATACAAGTTTGCGCACACGCAATGGCTACTATCAGTCTGGGGGCAATGATTTTCATAGGGGACCGTCTACATACAAACCCGCATAATTCCCGAAATTTTCATCGAAATCGGGTTGAAAATGTGGATTTTATGGAAGTGGCAAGGATTTAGTGAGATCAGAAGAGGTAAATTCAATGGTATCCTCTATACTATGAATCTCTTCAATAAATCCTGAGCTCACAAAGGATTAAAGACTCATAAATGAACTAGGTTCAATTTATCTAGTACATGTTCTTGACCTCTGTAATAATTCAGCAAGTAAACCTCAAATTAGGCTTTATTCGGCAAAATACAGAGCTACAGAAATGAAAAGATGAAATCGAACAATGGGTCACGTAGTTTACATGTCAGCAAGATCATATGTTCTAAATAGGGAGTTGTAAACTGAATGATGAATTATCACATTTTCCCCTCCCTATTTTAGAACAAAGTCTTTCAAGTGTTCTGGAATTCTACGAATTCTTGAAGAGCGTCTGGTGGAAGGAGTGAGGTCTTGAGAGCTTGATGGCTCTTCGTTGACCTCCTTTTCAGGCGTAGGCGTAGATGGTTCGTCAGAAGTTGCAGATCCTGGTGGTATGAGTGGTACAGGCTCGTGTTGGGTGCCAACATCCAGGAACGGTGTCACGTCGGTAGACTCCGGTGATGATGAGTTTTCTGTTTGGGGGAAGTCACTCTTTGGAGCCAAGTTCTTGAGCGAGACGGTGGTTTCCCGACCGTCAGGGAGTTTTACCCAAGCGTATTCAGGGTTGGCTTCAATAAGATCGACTTCCTCCACCCACGGATCATATTTGCTGTGTCGGACACTCTTCTTGAGAAATACTTTCCCTGGATTCAGTAGCCAGCAAGGCAGGGATGAGCCATAAGAGGATTTCCGGGAATGGACGAACATCCTATCATGTGGGGTTGAATTCGTGGCCGTACACAGTAATGAGCGTATGGAATGGAGGGCATCATTTAGAACAAGCATCCATTGAGTTGGCTTCAAATTATTCGAACGGAGAGATAGTTCGATTGCCTTCCAGATTATGCCGTTATACCGCTCTATCTGTCCGTTGCCCTGTGGATTATAAGGTGTTGTACGGCTAGTAGCAACACCGCGAGTATGTAGAAAAGTTCTCAGTTCCTCTGACATAAAGTTCGCTCCTCTATCCGAGTGTATGTATGATGGCAGTCCGAATAGGCAAAACAATTCCGTCAGGTGTTTGATGATCGTGGTAGCAGTCATGTCAGAACAAGGGTACGCAAATGGGAACCGGGTATATTCGTCCACTAAAGTGAGTAAGTAGCGGTGTCCTGTTGGCGACGTCGGGAGTGGACCCTTGAAATCAATGTTGATCCTCTCGAACGGTTTAGTCGCTTTGATAAGAGTCCCTCTGCCTTCAGCGTAGAACCTTGGTTTCACCTCAGAACATGTTGGACAACTGTAGGTCATCTTCCTTATTTCATCAGTTGAAAACGGCAAATTTTTACTGCGCACCCAATGGGCCATTCGTGTTATACCCGGGTGGCAAAGAGACTCATGCAGTGATTGTAGATTTATATTGTTATTCGTAACAAGAGAACAGGTTGCATCATTTGAAGATGTCCCTTTGATTCGAGAAAGCGTGTCAGCAGCTTTATTCTCTGTCCCTGGCCTATACACGATATCGAAAGAGTAACACGACAATTCAAGTCGCCACCGCATGATCTTCTCGTTCTTGATTTTCTTTGTATGCTTCATGTTGAACATAAAAGACACTGAGCGCTGATCAGTGAGAACCTGAAAGTGTCGACCAAGGAGAAAATGTCGCCAATGTCGAATAGATTCGACGACCGCGTAGGCCTCTTTCTCAATCGATGAGTGCTGCTGTTCACTGGAGGACAAAGTTCGTGAAAAGAATGCGACAGGTCTTCCCGATTGCGTCAACGTTGCTGCAATCGCGAAGTCCGAGGCGTCTGTTTCAACTCGAAAAGGGATATCATTGTCTATAGCCATTACTATCGAATTCTTCAGGTCATTCCTAAGTTTCTCAAAAGCATCTACAACTGTAGGAGGGAGCGGAAAAGACTTGGCATGCGTGAGAGGTCGGATCTTGTCCAAGAAACGAGGGATCCATTTAGAATAGTGAGCAAAGGTACCAATAACTCTCTCCAATGAATGCGAATCATCCGGCACTGGTAGAGCTAGCAAAGGTTTTAAACGTCCCGCATCCGGTTTGATAGTTTGATTTGAAATAGTGTAGCCCAATAAATTGATCGTTTTGAGCGAGAATGATGACTTCTCTTTGTTAATCGTCAGATTGTACTTCTTCGCGGCTTCCAGGAATTTTTGAAGATTGACGTCACGTTCTGCCTGGTCCCTACCACATATCGTGACATCGTCCAAATATGGATAGGTACCTTGAATGCCTTCCATTTCTATGATGGAATCTATAGTTTTCTGGAAACAAGGAACGCCATTTGTGACACCAAATGGTATCCGGCAAAAATGATACAATTTTCCGCATGCCTCAAAAGCAGTGAAGGCTTTCTCGTGATCTAGGATAGGGATCTGGTGGTATGCGCTCCGCAAATCGATGGTACTGTAAACCGAATGTTTTGATACCCTATTCACAATATCTTCAACACGGGGGATTGGATACGCATCCAGAAAGGTGTACCTGTTTATTGTTTGAGAGTAGTCTATGACCATACGCTGCTTCCTAGAACCAGTCGAGACGACAAATACTTGAGCACGCCAGGGCGAATCACTTTTTTCTATAACCCCATCCTTGAGAAGACTGTCTATTTCAGAAGTTATGAATTTTTCATCCTCTGGTGAATGACGCCTAGATTTCGTGATTATAGGTTTGCAGTTAGGGGCAAGATTCGTGAAAAGAGACACAGGAGCTATCGTCGACACTGCTACACTACAAATGTGCAGGGGAGGTTTTGGGCCACCGAATGATATTGTTAGTGAAGAGTGCTGTTTCAGGATATCGTGACCGATTAGCACGTCAGCACAGAGATCGTTCATGACTAGCATCTCGCAACGACGAAACCTTTGGCCTAGCAAATCGACATCAACCGTACAGGATCCCTTGATGACAGCAGTGCAAGAAGATGAAGCCATGGAAACCTTCGCGTTAGTCGTTTGAACTAGCAGTCGACACTTCTTAACTGTTGTACTACTTAGGAAACTGAGCGAACTTCCAGTATCGATGAGAGCATCCAAAGTCAACCCATTAACGATTACTGAGACTATAGCCTTCGATAAGCAGTTTAGGTAGGATGAAGCGCCTGCAACTACGTTGACAGTTCCTAGGCAAGCTGATGTTTCCTTTGTAGGCTTAATTCGGTTGCGTGAGGAGAGACATACCTTCTGAAAATGTCCTACTTTGTCACATCCTTGGCACTTAGCGTCGCGCGCCGGACAGACAGCCCTTGGATGAATTGATGAGCCGCAAAAGTAACATTTTTTGGGCCTATGAGAAGTTGCAGAGACTGGTTGAATGTTAGTGTGCACCTCATTCCTATCTGACACTGCAGCGGAGGTTAGTGAAGGTGAGGAATAAGAAAGAGATTGGTGCTGGGCAAGCTCTAGCCCGCGAGCTTGTGCGTGAGCTTGATCGAGTGTTAGAGTAATATTCTCAAGCAAGCGAAGTCGAATATGAGTGGAGGACAGGCCCCGTATGTATGCGTACCTAATGTAATCGTTTTGATTAGTAGCTGCATCTACAGCCTTGAAATCGCAGTCTTTCCCTAGTTCTCTAAGAGCAACTAAGTACTGGTCCAGAGATTCCCCGGGTTGCTGAACCCGCGAAAATACTTTATGACGAGCGAATACCTCATTTACTGGTTTCACGTAAAGGTCATTGAGTACCCTTACTGCATCAACATAAGTGGTACAAGCATTGATGTAACGGAACACGCTAGGTGCTATGTAATTGATCAGAAGCTGGAGCTTACCTGCATCGTCAAGATCCGTTACCTTCGCAATGAAGTTGGTAAAGGTAGTCTTCCAATGAATCCATGCGTCTTTTGCTTGTGTGGACGAGGGGTCCTGCTCAAAGCGGTCTGGTTTTAGGAGCCTCTCCATCCGGATAGTTTGCACGGGTGTAATTTATTTTGCCGAATAAATTGTAATAATTCAGCAAGTAAACCTCAAATTAGGCTTTATTCGGCAAAATACAGAGCTACAGAAATGAAAAGATGAAATCGAACAATGGGTCACGTAGTTTACATGTCAGCAAGATCATATGTTCTAAATAGGGAGTTGTAAACTGAATGATGAATTATCACAACCTCCAGGAGAATCACTGAATAAGGGAATTCAATTTATCCCTTGTGAGCTCAGGATTTATTGAAGAGATTCATAGTATAGAGGATACCATTAAATTTACCTCTTCTGATCTCACTAATTTCAGGAGTATCATAATAGTAGGGTTTCTAACAAGCACCTTGTATGATCTCTAAGAACTAACTTCTATAAAATTATTCTGGGATCAACATTAAAGAAATTATAATCATAAATAAAAAGGGAAATTAAAACCAAAGTTACTGACAGAGAGCATACTGAAGTTCCAGTTAAAATTCCTACCAGAAGTTCCTGCTGCTTGTTCTCCAGTTCCAGACCAGATCACTACAAGATGTTCCTGCCATAGATTCTTCTAGCTTTTTCGCTCCAGTTCCAGTCAACAAAAACTCCTACTAGAAGTTCCTGCTTCCTGTTCTCCACTGAGGGTATAGCTGGAGTTCCAGTCCAGATCACTACAAGAAGTTTCTGCCAACATCTTCACTGACAAGTTCCTGTCAGATGCGGACACAACCTTTCTGAAAAACTAGGATATTTATTTATAAGGTCATATTTGTTACTGTAAGTTTCTTTTTATCAAGCTACCTTATTAAAGTAGAAAAAAAACACAAAGAAAAACGAACAGGAAAGAGAAAGTGCCTTTTCAGGAAAAGGATTTAGTGGCTGGTTGTATGGGGAGGTTTGGAGACCAGTGGTAGTCTGCAGTTTCTCGTTCCTGTCTGGGAAGTACTAAATTGGTTTTTTTCTATACCCTTAAAAAACCATTACATGTGTGAGCCCCTGCTCACTGACCTAACCCAGCAGTGATGAGGCTGAGCGACCACCATCAATGCTCCCTTCCTCCCTTGGGGGCTGGCAGGTTGGAGCGGGCCTGGAACTGTCCCCACTCCCGGGCGCCACCACCATCTCAGGCGCCCACCACCAGAAGCGCTCTCGTCGGCTTGACGTCACCGTCCACCAATCATGGACCGCTGTGGATCCCTGCCTGGACGCTTCAAGATGGAGGGTGGGGGTTCGTCTAATGGAATGATGTAGCAACAGCGTGGGGCGGCCATAACCCCCCCAGTCTTTGAAGCTTTCTCCATGCTCCCTTGCTCTAGCTAGATACGAAAATCGAACCCCTTTTGCAAGTCAGTAGTGGAAAGTCCCTCAGTAATATTCCGGTGAGAGCCCAGCCACCTGCGAGTCTATTATTTGAGCATCCCCCACGAATCCAACTGGTACGACCCCATGACATCCAGTTTGGACGACCATTCCCCGAGATCTTCTCTTCACACCACCTCCCGATTTCCTTCGGGCCCCGCCGCTGTGAGTGTACAAACTAATTCTATATATTGGCCAATGATAGTTGTGTTCAAATTGTGCAGGAGTAAACTAGTCGTTGTAAAGTAAATGAATAATTTCAGTAATTTAGTCAGTCAGTCGAGTCAAGTTTCAATTTCAAGTCAAGTGTAAAATTGAGTTAAATTGTATGTAAAGTCGTTTATACCAAGGAAGAAGGGGGATTGAAAACGCACGCATTTCGTGTGATACCATTTTATTTCAAATTGTAACTCTTGTGTTATTCACATTTAAATTCGAGTCTTAGTTAGGTACCATCTACTTTTCATTAAAAGTTCCTTTTAGTTGTAAAATTGGCATTTCTCATTTCACTATCTAAATGCCGTAACAGACAGGTTTATCAAGCGATCGCATCATTTTCGTGCATTTGCAGCTTCACCGTGCACAGTTTCATTTTTTGTGCACTTGTCATTCCCTTCAGGAATTTAACTTCAGTCCTTCAGACTTAATCATATTTAAATATCTACAAGTAGTCAGACCCTTCAGGTTTTATTTTGATTTTGAAAAGCCTTCAGCTACCTCCAAGCCGCTACAGCTGTATACCAGGTAATTATCTATTATTTTCAATTTTATCATTATTAACAACAGTAAATTTAATTACCAATACTTGTGTCAATATAGCCTCTCAACCTATATTTGGGTCGGTTTCAAAGGGGTTGAACCTAGAATCCTCAATTCAACAGTTCACCCCAAGCTTACACATGGCCATTATAAAAAAAATCAATTAAGTACTTCCCAGACAGGAACGAGGAACTGCAGACTACCACTGGTCTCCAAACCTCCCCATACAACCAGCCACTAAATGCTTTTCCTGAAAAGGCACTTTCTCTTTCCTGTTCGATTTTCTTTGTGTTTTTTTTTTCTACTTTAACAAGGTAGCTTGATGTTGGATCCTCATTTATTATTATAGTGGTTGCCAACCACATGGCATTTGTGTATACTTATGGAAAGTTCCCATAAAATATAATTCATTCGTATTCTGACAATCTACTAGTTTCTTGTACTAATATTGAGACCTAGAGGTTGTTACACTGGCGACGGGAGAAAATTGGAAATGCCAAGAACAAACAGAAGGCAACAAGCACTTGCTTCGTCGATTAACGATGGAGGCGGCGACGGAGTTGAAGAGAGAACTGGTGGAGAAGGAAGGCTACCAAAAATTAACATCAGACCTTTTGAGCCAGACACCGAGTCGTGGGAGTATTACCTCCCATATTTTGAGCTGGAACTAAGGGTGGCAAGAATCCGATCGGAAGATGACAAAAGGGATCTGCTACTGACAAAAGTTGGTTCCCAAACTTTCAAGATGCTGATCGACCATTTTCGGCCAGAGGTAGTTAGTGATCAAACGTACGCTGATCTCATTCAAGTAGTGAACGAATACTACGTAAGGGAAAATAGTATCACCACCAATCGTGTCGCATTCATTCTTCGTAAGAGGGCAGAAGGAGAAGACGTGGTACGGTTCATCAACGCTTTGAGGGCACTAGCAGGGAAGTGTGAGTATGGGCAGTCCCTATCAGAGAGGGTTCGAGACCAGTTAATTGTCGGTATCAATAATGGAAGATGGCAGTACGAGTTTCTCAAGGCATTCCCTGGCAATAACCACACACTGACCCAGGTTGAGGCATTGGCACGCAAGTTGGAACAGGGGCATAAGGAGCAACAACGCTTGGCGGAGCTGACTGAGAGACCCACGACTTCCAACACCTACCAAATGAGTCAGAAAAAGGTCAGGCAAGGTGAGCAAAAGTTTGTAATAATTAGAGGGGTGCATTGTTTCAAATGTGGTCGAAAAAAAACATACTGATAATGAAAAGTGCCCAGCAGAAGGAAAAAAGTGTAGTCTCTGCAAAGGAGAAAATCATTTTTCAAAAATTTGTTTCAAAAATAACCGAGCGCAGGTAAAAGGAGAGCAAAATTACAAAAAGAATGCAAACATGGTCCATGATAGAGAGTGGAGTACCCCATCATCTTCCGTCAGTGATTCTGAATCTGAGTTGGGGGTTAGACAGGTCAATAAGAAGGGCTCAAAAGTTATGTTAAATGTAGAAATAAACAAGAAACCATTGAGAATGTTGTACGATCCTGGGGCTCACCATTCGGTAGTTAGCAAGCAGATCTGGAAATATATTGGACGACCTACATTGGAACCGTATCCTAATTTGATAGCCTATACAAATTTAGAAGTTAAGACGCTCGGGATCACGGAAGTGGAAGTAACAGCTTTTGGAAACACCACTAAGCTTCCTCTTATAGTAGTTAGCCACCATGATATTCCACTTTTTGGATTAGAGTGGGTGCTGAAATTCAATTTACCCCTACCACCAGGAGCCGAAGTTTGCACTGTAGGTCAGCAAAAACAGTCAAACCCTGCAAGCGATTCTATTCAAGATATACCTGGAGACATTAAATGTTTACTTGATCGTTTTTCTGATTTGTTCATTCAATCTACAGGTACAATAAAAGGACATAGAATAGAAATAAGATTGAAAGAAGAGGCCATACCAAGGGTTTTCAAGCCGAGGCCAGTGCCATTTGCTTTAAAACCTGCCGTGGAAAAGGAATTAGAAAGATTATTGAGTCAGGGCATAATTGAACCCGTAGACCCAGCGATAACTCAAATTGAATGGGCTTCACCGCTGGTAGTCGCTCCTAAGGCGAACGGGAAAATTCGTTTATGTGCCGATTTTAAAGTCACCATTAATAAGTACATACTCATGGATATGCATCCACTCCCAACATTTGAGGAGGTGAGTACGCATCTGGCCGGAGGTGAACAGTTTTCTGTAATTGATTTGAGAGATGCATATTTGCAGATGGAAGTGGAGGAGAGATCCAAGAAGTACCTCATCCTGTCGACACATAAAGGGTTCTTCCGTTATCGTCGCATGCCATTTGGCATAAGCTCGGCACCGGCAAAATTTCAAAAAACGATGGAAGTAATATTAGCTGGAATAGAAGGGGTAAGCTGCTATCTTGACGATATTATTGTGACAGCAAAGTGCAGAGAGGCCCATATAAAAACATTGGAGCAGGTTCTGTTCAAGTTGAGTCAAGCTGGTATGCGAGTGCAATTAGAAAAATGTAAATGGCTCCAGGATTCCGTTGTCTATTTGGGTCACAAATTCGATAGACACGGTATTTATCCAACTTTGGAACATATTACAGCTATTGAAAACATGAAGGAGCCTACAAACCAAAAGGAACTTAGATCATTTTTGGGTTGTATAAATTATTACCAAAAGTTTGTGCCAAATTTGCAGGGAAGTTGCTCTACTCTTTATGATTTGCTGGAAAAAGGTAACAGATGGAATTGGATGGAGGAACATAGAAAAAAGTTTGAAGAACTGAAAGGCGTTTTAACTGCGGAGACAACTTTGACGCATTACAATCCATCATTACCAATACTGTTGTACACAGACGCGAGTGAGAAAGGAGTTGGAGGAGTTTTGTGCCACCGGTACCCGGATAAGTCAGAACGGCCAATAGCTTACACTTCCAGGGTACTTAGTTCGGCCGAACTAAAGTACTCAGTCATTGATAGGGAAGCTTTGGCGATAGTACATTCAGTTCGCAAGTTTGAGAGGTTTCTGTATGGGCGACGATTCATTCTTAAAACGGATCACAAGCCACTCATCTACTTATTTGGCGGTAAAGCAGAGTTGCCAAAGGTTGCAATGTGTAGGATTAGCCGATGGGCACTAATGCTGGCTGAGTTTGATTTTGAAGTTGAATTTATTCCGGGAAAGAAGAACAGTCCGGCAGATGTCTTATCGCGGTTGCCGGGGACACATACAGAAAATGCAGAGGAGAACGACTTTGGCAGAAAGATTGCATACACTCGAATAAAAGATGTTTCTATTTCCAAACGTTTATTGAAAAGTCGGATTCTGGATGATCCTCATCTCTCAAAAGTAGTACGGTACTTACAAAGCTCGTGGCCGGAGAAATCAAACGTTGCTGAAGAACTATGTACTTACTGGGAGAAGAAAGACGAGCTTTCTTATGAAGAGGAGGTACTTCTCTGGAGGGGTAGACTAGTGATCCCATCAGCCTTACAAGAGACTGTTCTCCAGATTTTGCATGAAGGTCATCCAGGGGCTTCTGCAATGAGATCGGTTGCCAGGTTGAACGTTTGGTGGCCGTCGATGGAAAGGCGCATCGAGAGTTTCTTGAAAGGATGCAAGGCTTGCCAGGAAAATCGGCCGTGGGACCAAGAATCTCCCTTGTATTCGTGGAATATACCAACTGAAGTCTGGTCCCGAGTCCACGTTGACTTTGCTGAGGCGTTCGAAGGTCAATACTGGCTGATAATCGTGGATGCTACTAGCAAATGGCTGGAGGTGTACCCCATGAAAAATATCACTGCAGAGCGGACAATCAATATTTTGCAAGAGGTCTTCGCGAGATGGGGATTTCCCAGAGTCGTTGTATCCGATAATGGACCGCAATGGATAGCCAAGACTTTTAAGGACTTTTGTACAGCTAACAACGTTCGTCACGTGACAACAACGCCATACCATCCACGTTCAAATGGTCTAGCTGAACGAGCTGTGAGAACCTTTAAACAGAGGTTTGCGTCATCAAAAAGTGGAGGCGAAGATACCCATACGCGGTTGTGTAGATTTCTGATGTCATATCGGAGTTCCGTTCATCGCACCACAGGGAGGACGCCCGCTGAGTTGATGATCGGTCGACATCTACGCTCCAAGCTTACCTTGCTCAAGCCAGATTTAACCAGCCGAGTGGAAGAAAATCTTTTCAGGCAGAAGATATACCATGATAGGGGAGTTGATGTGGTGAAGGAGTTTAAAGAAGGGGACAAGGTTTGGGTGAAGAGGAAGAAGGAAGAGAAAACGTTTAAAGAGGGAGTTATTAAGAAAAAGACGGCACCTCTTTCATACGTAGTACTTGTGGAAGGAGTAGAACGACGGGTACATGCAGATCAGCTAAGAGGAGCAGAAGAGCGCGAGACTGGAGGGGGAGGAGTGTTGGATCCTCATTTATTATTATAGTGGTTGCCAACCACATGGCATTTGTGTATACTTATGGAAAGTTCCCATAAAATATAATTCATTCGTATTCTGACAATCTACTAGTTTCTTGTACTAATATTGAGACCTAGAGGTTGTTACACTTGATAAAAAGAAACTTACAGTAACAATGACCTTATAAATAAATATCCTAGTTTTTCGGAAAGTTGTGTCCGCATCTGACAGGAACTTGTCAGTGAAGATGTTGGCAGAAACTTCTTGTAGTGATCTGGACTGGAACTCCAGCTATACCCTCAGTGGAGAACAGGAAGCAGGAACTTCTAGTAGGAGTTTTTGTTGACTGGAACTGGAGCGAAAAAGCTAGCAGAATCTATGGCAGGAACATCTTGTAGTGAACTGGTCTGGAACTCCAGTTAGACCCTCAGTGGAGAACAGGAAGCAGGAACTTCAGGACAGATACGGAACCAAATCAGGTCTGGAAAGTATGAAACGTAAAACGCGAGTGGAAATTTTGGAGAACATTTTTTTTAACCTTGAAAAGTGGAAACAAAGCTTCCGCTACCTTGGTAGACTCGGAAGCAATTATTAAACTTCCTAACAAAAGGGAGCTTCGAAACTCAACACCTTTCAGGTGGCAACAAACAGAAGGAGTTTGTTATACCGGGAAAAAAATTTGATAGGAAGCGAAGTAGTAGGGGAAGACAGTGGAATGATGTGGAATTGCCAAATATTAGTGGAATGGGAAGCAATTCAAAATGACCAACATTTTGAATTTCCACAACTTGGAGTTTTGATGTTACAGTATTTCATGATACGTTTGAAATGTACTTTCAAGACCCATATAACAGATAATAAACTAGAATGCAAGATGCAATTTCCATGTGGAGCTGATTTGACACTCTCGGTGCCCGGACTTAGAAAGCCATATAACCAGATGCGAATCCTAGTAGTTACGAGGTGACATTTCCATTCGGGGACCACAAATCGTTCATTGTTTCAGGTACTTCGTGTAAAAACAATGTGGGAAGCTCATCGATGACAACGTAAACTTCCTTGATTTTCGGAAACTTTTTTTGAGGCGGTTAAGTCTTAATGATGTTTGCACATTTGAGATAGGCAAAGTCGATAGTTCCTTACACATCCGATGTAACTTAACGTCACGCAAAATTACGACTCTATCTGCGTAGTTTCCTCGGGAATATTTCTAAAAAAAATGTTTCACACGTTTTTGCATTTAGTATTTAAAGTTGAATGAAAGTTCCTATGACCATTTCAGTCGAACACACGATGTGGATCGCGTATTTAAGCTTCGTACTGCTTGTAGGGGGAGCAGCTGCTGCGATGCCGACTGAAGAATCAGTGAGATCCGCAAGCAACTTCTTGTTGTCCGTTTTTAAAACTCTAATCTCTGATTACTGGAGTGAGTATGAGTAGAAATACATTTGAGACAATTGTAGCATTCGCGAACTAAATTGAATTTTTGGACCTAGGGCAGGTGTCCTGATGTGTTTTGATTTTTTTTTTTTCATATTGGATGGTTGGTGATTTTGTAGACGAGTGATCTATATAGAAAAATGATAAACCATTGTGTAATAATTTGCAGCGTTTTACTGTGCGTCAGGAGAAACTCCCCTCCTGCTCACACCACGTATTAGAAGGGCCCTCTCATCGAATCGGTCCTTACAAATGGACCTCCGCGGCAACTGCCCTCCCGATAAACTGCCCTCCTAGCCCTTACAAGCCGGACTAGATATTATTCCTGCTGAACACGAAACATAATGTTGGCATTACAACAAGCTAATGTAGATTACACAGGCATTGCTTGCCTACATTTACGATACAATTTCTTAAGGAATTAACGAACCTATGTGGGTTTTAAATATTTTTAATTAGCGCAAGGTACGAGTAATAAGGGATCCGGGTTTGGGAATTTTTAAAAAAATATTAAATATCAATATTAAATCAATTTTTTTAAAATTCAATTTATTTAAAAATTCAAAAAAGTATTTCGTGGTATACAAAAAGTTGAATAAAATTTTTATTCAACTTTTTGTATACTACAAAATACTTTTTTGAATTTTTAAATAAATTGAATTTTAAAAAAATTGAATTTTTATGCGAAAAAACGGTGATATTTTCCAAAGAAATTGGCATCTCGGAGCGCGCACATTCATGATCAATAACGGATCGCAATTGCAGTTTAAACATTGAAAATTTTCTAAACATTTTTCTAAAAAGTTCCTAAAATAACTTGTACGTAGGTACGTTAACTACACTTCCAATAAAAACTTGCTGAAAACAGTCTAATCTGAGGAAAACTTGCTGAAAACTGTCACATCTCAGGAAAACTTACAAATTTAATCAACTTTCTGATGGTATGGTCAACTTTGCGATTCCTTGTCGATTTCAGCGAAATCACCGTCTCGGAGGCAACAGCCCACCCCCTTCCAGCCATCTGCCCACCATCCAACCCTCAAGTCTCATGCCGATTTAATGGAATAAAACTCCGATTTTCGCGTAAAAACTCGATTTTCTCCATGAAATTGATATTCTAATTATCTTATTCTTAATATATACTGAAGATCCATTATCATTGGCAGCTCGTTATACTTTTGAGAGACCCATGTCCCAGAAATGAGAAGTCGCACCAAACCGGGGTTTTAAAGTGACCTAAAGAGGTAGGAAGCCAGTTTGCCGGGAGGGCAGTTGCCAAGTTCCCGAATTTTTCGCAAATTGAATGCATCTTTTTGCAATGAATTAAACCTTCCACCAGCTAAATTAAACCATTTGCAATTATAATTAGAATTTTCACAATTAGGATTGAACCTTTCGTAAACTGGAATAAATCTTTCGCAATTACAAGTGAGCCTTTCATAAAATTAATCCTCTGCACTAAACATGGTCAGAGGACATTGATTCTCTGGACAAACAATACCTTATCTGTGGAGCGTCCCCTGTGGATGGTCAATAACTTCTCTGTGGACCGCCAAACTTTGACCTTCTCTGTGTAGCATGACCCTTCTCTTCCCGTATCCATTCTCGTCATACCAGTGTTGTAAGTTGTGGGTATTACTGAGTGAAATTGAGGATATGGGATGGAGACCCAGTTCGATTTTGTGACACAGAGAAGGTATAAGAACTTATTCACAAAATTCCTAACTTCCATCTGACAAGTACAAGGTGGGTAATCCAACTTTTGTATGTTCGCAGAATCGCTGAGCAGAATGATGTGTTCTATGGCCTCTGGTAAGCTTAAAGCGATTTTCCTTAATATGAAAAACATCTTCGGCCAACTCATTCAGAGAAAATGGTCCTCAAATCCTCCTTATATAAACAAGAGGATTTCAAATTTCTCATTTAGAAATCAAAATGTCTCTGAGGAAGCTCATCAAAAGAACAAAAGCGATTTAGGTTAGTAACTCAAATAAATTATCTATAGAAATATAGAAGATTATGTATGTATTGATATGTAGAATGCAATATTGAACTCCCTCATAGTTGAAGAGAAATAAATGTTATAAAACACGTATTTTTATTCTGGAGGATTCTCAAGCTCATAAACTGATGTCCAGCTACTAGCTGGAACCTTGTCGCAATACACTAGAAGCTACAGATGCATAGAAGTGTCTGCAGTAAATATTTCTTCCATGTAATTCAGGTTGCAGAAAAAACTTTTCAGACTTTTTAATAGTTATGCAGATGCCAAATTGTGGTCGTGTCTGCTTCAAGAAACTGGACAATATGTTTCCTAGCCTCGACACACCAACGCTTTGACCAAACAAAGTTGAATCTTGCAAAGATCTTGTCAGTACGATTCCAAGGCTGCTGTTGGGTCCTTGGCTTGAGATAATCTTGTAGTCCAGGAGCCCAGGGCCAAAAATGTGACTGATTTCATTACTTGCGTCACATATACAAATAAAACCAAAATATCCAACCCCCTGAGCAAATAAATGTTTGTCTGCCATGTCAAAACCAATGGAATAGAAAATGGCGACCATGTTAAGCACAACCAATTTGAAGAAATCTGACTGATTTCAATACTCATGAGTCTTTAATATTCTCAAACGGGATTGAATGTAGAGAGGTTTGGAGGTTGTCTGCCGTCATGTAACCTATGGGAACTTAGCGGCAGACGGGACTTAAGTTCCGGGCTTAAGGGACTTGAAAAGTGACTGATTTCGGAAAATACAACATATGTTGGTTTGTAGGGAACGCACTTCCTGAAAAGCTTATTGAAGTGTTTTTGGCTGGGGAAACACAAGGAGCAACATCTCTAGGCTTGGGATGACGAGTCATCACTTCACGATTTGAGTGATATCTATGATTCAATTGACGAAGATTTTTTTTTTTTTTGAGAATTTTCTGTATTCTATAATGCGATAGTTTATTGGTTTCTTACGAGTTCCAACATATACAGTTTGCAACTACGTATTTGTTTGAAAACACAATAACTTCTCCCTAATTTATTTGATTTTATTAATTTATTTAATACGGGCAAGCCCAATACAATGTGTAAAAAATATTATAATGGAAAATAATTCAGAGGGAGAAACATTCGCATAGTCATCAAACCAGACATAGTCCATGTTAATGATCTCTTGACAATAACGTACTAGTTCAAACAAGCACAATGTTAAAACCAGTCTGCTGCTAAGTTTCCAGTGGTTATATAATGGCAGAAAATGGAGTTATACAGGAGGCAGCAACCAGCAAGGCTCTCTATACTCATCACTGTTTAAAAATTAAATTTTCTTCAGCGTTGAAATCAGTCATTTTTAAGTCCGGAAGTTAAGTACTCTCTGCCTCTAAGATTCCATAGATTACATGACGGCAGACAAAACCTCCAAAACTTCTCTATAAAACATTCCCCTTTCAGAAGAACCAAGTTTCACGAGTATTGTAATCCAGTCATCTTCTTGAGTCTCTTAAGCCCAGAAGTTAAGTCCCGTCTGCCTGTAAGTTTCCCATAGGTTACATGACGGCAGGACAAACCTCCAAACCCCTCTACATTCAATCCCGTTTCACAAGAACCAAGTTCATGAGTATTGCAATCAGTCAGATTTTCTTCAAATTGGCCGCCATTTTCTATTCCATTGGTTTTGACATGGCAGACAAACATTCATTTGCTCAGTGGGTTGGATATTTTGGTTTATATGTATATGTGACACAAAGTAATGGAATCAGTCACGTTTTTTGGCCCTGGGCTCCTGGACTATTGCCAGTTAAAAGTCCAAGGCTGCTGTTGGGTCCTTGGCTTGAGATAATCTCGCCAGGGAAAATCCAAAGTTGCAGTTGGGATCCGCTAACTGAATTGAAGCTTGATTCTTCATTGTTCGTTGGGACCAAGGGATCGAAAGGAAATCAGATCCGCAGAGGGGGACAAAACTTCTTGAGCTCTGAAATTTAGTAGGCAAAAGATCCACCGGAGTTTTTCTCCTGTGAATTCAGGAGCTGCAGATGAGACACCACAACAGCTGGGAAAGCAGCTAATCCAGACTAGTGGGCTAGCAAAGTTTTGTTCAGATCAAATTAAAGCGCTGGCCTGTGCCTGGAAAGTGTTTGTCGTCCAAAGAGGAAAAGTGGGTCTGAAAGCAAACGACCAATGTGTCGTCTTCCGCCACTTCCAAAAAGCAGTGGCATCTGACCTCCAGAGATGTAGATGACACTCGCTGCTATCTTTGATGATGTCCAGAGAGTGTTTCGGGTTTTCCTTTTGAATTTGAAACTTCCTGTTTGTTCTATTAATTTGCCAATTTCAAGAAAAAACCTGGGATGGTCCAGTCAATTGTAATGAAAATATTATCTACTTTCAGGAGTAACTAAAGTTTCGTCTTCTAAAGGACCTGGGGAGAGGAGGTACTTCCAAAAGTACCCGATTCATTATATTCCGTACACACTTCCTCCCAACACCCCCAGCCCACCGACGCAGTATCGCCCTGTAGTGAAGCATATAAATGAGAAAAACAAAGGGAAATCACACTGGCCTCAATATGCAAATAGACAGCGATGATGGAATATTGTTGAACGTGAAATTGTTTGAAGTAAATTTAATGCTCTGATTGTTCCTTATCGAGACTTCTTTTTCTACTTGTACTTTCCCCATGGTAACTCAATCATGGAACCATAAGGTATTTTTCTACCTTCTAGGTACAGTTGTTTTATCTATTGTAATGATCTCCAGTCGTGGATCTAATTAGTGGGAAATAGGGGAGAAATGACACACGTACTCTGACGGGAATGAAGGAGGTGTAATCGAAAATAACTTACCAGACTGCGGCAGACGGACGGAAACTATTTTATTCGATTTTCGGATTCTAGTTTCTTTGAAACGTAAAACATCGAATTTTCAGGGGGGGGGGGGGTTAAAATTTTTTTCTTGCTCGATTCCAATCAATCAATCAATATCTTTTTTTATTGTTATCATACGAAGTACAGAACAATCGTCAACATTTAGTAGGGTTATAATATACAATTTAAGGTACCTATAATATACCTTAAATTTTAGATTATAACCTACCTGATATATTATATCTTGAAGAAATAAAACTCATTTA